>CM029277.1:27664495-27700202 GCA_016920895.1 Vaccinium myrtillus
TATCAGTAGGTATTTGAAACTCCACCCCCATCATGGCCGGGCCCCATCCCAATCGCCATAACCCCAAACAAATTTAAAGAATTTAGGGCCTTGACAGATGGCTACATTTTGCATCAGGGAAAATCCTGAAAGAGACCCCATGGATAATGGTCGCTAATGAATATCAGCAGTTCATTGCTCCACCAATTAGATTCACTTACCCTGAATAATTGATCTTACCTCTAAACCTCTGATGGGATGGTGGATGGGCAAAGAAATCTTCCACAATTTTGCAGCACTGTGCCGGTGATTCGAGGATATAACTCAGGTCTCACGAGGCGTATAATTAACAACGGGCATGACAATCGTGCAAGGCACGACACCTCGCCCTTGACATTTCAAAAGATATATAGAAGCATAGGGAGCTTGTACCATAAACGTCTGAAAATTTTCCCATTTGTGACCAACGGGCACAACCCTTGTGCGATGCACATAGCCGCTTACCTAGTATTCAAAATGCAAACATATGAGATACTTGTTTATAAAATAATAGTAGGTATGCACCATTTACATTTTTCTTGGAGAATTTTAATCAGTTCCTTTATTCAAGGATATATATGAGATATTTGTTTATAAAATAATAGTAGGTATGCACCATTTACATTTTTCAAATTCTCTTCAATCCCTAACAACCACGTTGCAATGAATGTTGACGCTTTAGTGGTGCTTCAAAGTTCACGAGGTTAAAATTTAAGGGGCTATGTCATAATGCTTGTCTTTTTTTTTTAACAGAATGTCATAATGCATTTTATACAAAAGAGTGTTCAAACTTTAGTTATTTCTGGAAACCAGATTATCTAGGCTCGCTGTATTCATTTCGTTTATCTTCTAAAATTCATCCCCTAATAATAGAGTTCAAGATGGCCTGATGTGCCTGTCCCTCATAAAAAGCACATTGTACCAAAGAAATGACAACCACCTTTTAGCTATGACCAATGAAAACACACATAAAAACGAAACAAACCTCGAGGCAGTACTTACATTTGTGAGATCACAAAGGCAGTTTCATCCTTATTTGGATGGCAAGTAACAACTTCCCAAGCATCCCAAATCGTAGGAGCACAAGGATCTCCATTAGTCCATTCCAACCCATTCTGTCTGGAATGCGAAGTGGCTCTTTCAATGATTTCATAGCAATCACGCAAAAAAAGGCATACCACACATCACAAACAAAAGAAACATCTACTTTAAGAGTGAATGCACATAGATGAAATAATCGTCTCAACTTGTAAAATCTTTGACTCCTGACCATGTAACAATAAAATTAATCTAAAACAATGTAGCAAAAACTGTAGTGACTACAGGCCACAGCAGTATTCGGAAGGTAGCATACTATTTACTCACCTTCTCGGCACCCCGGAAGTAATGATTATTGTGATTTGAGATCAGAATCTGATTCCAGCTCCCACCATGCATTATTGTCGTCCTTCCGCAAACGGTTATCATCTTCCCCAAAAGAAAAGCCTTCAAGTTCCAAATCCCAGCTCTCCGAATCAAACTCATCATCCAGACCATACAGTTTTCTATCCCTTTCTGGGTCATAAGTCCACTCCAATCTCTTCAAAACATCACGATCCTTCCACCGCCCCACAACTGATACCGCCTCCTTCTTTGCCTTTCCCATCATGATTTCCTGCCATGAAAATCCAGTATCTGCAGTCCTCTTAAGGGCCCCATCATTACTATCACCCACAACAACTGTCTTCAAACACCTTAACCTTGCCTCCTTCAAAACCTCCGTAAAATCTGAATCATCCGACACAAGGACCAAACACTCAACTTGTCTCCGGTCCATCATATCCACCATGTGGTTCCTCAATGCAATGTCTGCCGCTTGCGGCTTGTCCGACACGGTCCTAACCCAAAAACCAGCCCGTTTCAACTCGTCCGCCAATCCATACCCAACCTTAGGAGTCAAAACGTCCCTCACAGCTTTCTTATACTTCTCCATCTTCATTGAAAACTTAGCTACCAACTTCACCCTCATTTTCCCTCTTGCCGAATTTATCTGATTCGCCCTCTTCATTTGTTCGCGTTCATGGATTTGCTTAAAATGATTAACAAGCTTATCATTGGTATAAAATCTTCTCCCACAAACTCGACATATATACGGTTCATCTGGCTTAATGACACCCTTATTTTCCAACTGATTCAATGCCTTCCTCTCTTTCCTTTGCTCCCTAACATCAGGAGGAACATAACCAAATGCATGGCTATTGGCATAAGCTACCATACACCGAACTACTCCAAACTCTGAAGCTGCCTTCTTTAATCGAACCGCGGCTTCATACGGAGGAAATGATTTTGGTGGCTTGTTATCCAAATCCCAGAAAATTCCCACTTTGCTTTGGGGGAGTTTTTGCACCAAAGACAGTGATGGGTCAGAAGGACCCAATTTGGGGTTTTGTTGAAAGTGGCAGTATCTATACAGCACGAGGTAACAAGGACTAACGGTTTGTATCTTTCTAGATGGTACTGAATGGAAAATATTTCGAATCCCAACAAAACCCATCATGCCCGATGTTACTTTATCGTATGTAGTTGATTTGCGAAGGAGTGACTGAATGACAGGCAAACAAGTTCCAGAAGAGCAATCAATCAAAAGCTATTTTACACTATTTCCACTGAAAACTATTTTCCAGTGAGTGCATAAGAGTTTTAGAGCAGCTTGAATGTAGATGAGGCAATTAACTAACCTTGAACTTGAAAAGAAGAGGGGAACCCAGACGATGCCGGCGTACCCAGGAGAGAGGAGAGCTCAGATCAGAAATTTTCCTCCCATTTTTCCTCCTAATTTCTTTTCTTTTCCTTTCCTTTCAAGGTCGCTGAGCCTCCTTAAATGCTTGGATAGATAGCTTGAGATCTATGAAGCCTGCAACACATGAAAGGTACTCAGTATCAAATGTTTAAGGCCTACATGAAAATAGAACAGACTCTTTTTTCATAAGTACTCATTCTTATTGAGCCCAAAAGGGGCATAACCCCAGGTCCCCAGGTCATTACAAAGACTAGCAACACACAGGAAGACGATAGCCTTTACACAGCTATACAAATTCCCTACTGCCAAACCTTATACAGAACCTGTTCAAAAAAAAAAAAACCTTATACAGAAGCTTATACACTAAACAACCAACATAATCTCTTTTTCCCACGAACAAAAAATAAACAAATCAAATGGAGAGTCAAGAGAGATCAATATCTTACCAGTGTCGTAAAGCAGAGACACTTTCTCATCGGGGCAGGCCCGGCCCTGTGTGTGGGGGGCGGGTCTGGGGCCCACCGAAAATGGGCCAATTTTGGGGTCAGAGTGGCCGGAATGATTGCACGGGAGTGGCCGGAACGATCGTATGGAGTTGCCAGACTGATCGCATGGAGGGGCTGAGAGAGTCGTTCTTGTGTTTGGGGTTTGGGGTTTGGGGATATGGGAACCGCTCAGCGTGCTGTACGGCCTATTTTGGTGATACGCCGGCACCGTTTCGACGATCGGAGACGTCCACCATGTAGAGCTCGTCGAGTAATACAAATGTTCTAAAAATCAGATATCATTAAGTGTCACATCGGAACAAAAATAATAAGAAGAAAAAAAATTGAAACACATATCTTGAAACACTGGATGAAAACCATTGAAACCATTTTTTTCAACTCATTTGTGTTCATATGAAGCACTTAATGATATCCGATTGAGTTGATTTTTGATACACTCATAGTACTCGACGAGCTCTACGCAGTGGACGTCTCCGATCGTTGGAACGGTGTCGGCGCTGCGCCGAAATGGGTCCGCACAGCACGCTGCGTAGCACCCCTATTTCCGGGGATATAAGGGTTTTCTTTTTTCTTTTTCTTTTCCAAATTGTAGACACGGCTGTAAATTGGAAAGACATAAGTCCAAACTACAATAGGAAAACTTGAGTGCTTTATGGGTATCACGTGGCGCATCGCGGCTGTTCAAAAGTGTTTTGGACGGGTCAGATTTTAGAGAGAGAGAGAGAGGAGTGAGGGAGGGAGGGAGAAATCTGGGCCGTCCAAACTTATTTGGACGGTTGAGATGGGTGCTTGGACACTAACAACTCGTTTGGATGCAGCATAAGGAAGGAGGATGAAGCAATCCGGCCGGATGAGGACGTGATGTGGGACATTTAGCCCATGGTTTGGGAACAAAAAACCCACCCCGACTAAATAGCCGCCGGCTAAATAATCGGGGAGAACCCGGACTAAATACAAGGAGGGGGAGGGGGTGCTTGTGTTTAGTCATGGGGGATGAGGGAAGAAGAATTACGTGGGTACCCTTCTTCTTCTTCTCTGTTTTGGCAACAGATATGGGGAAAAAAATTAGATCTAGGAATTTTAAAAAATACATACAATCAGGGGAAAAAAACAAAAAAAATAACTAGGTGAGGGATTTGGCCGGTAATTGCCGGACAATCGCCGTCGTCTTCGTGGGACATCCACCGTCGGACCAGTCGTGAGGGTTTCGTGGGGTTTGAGTTGCAGAGAGCACACAGGAGGAAGAAGAAGAAGATAAAGAGAGAGACGGCTCTCTCTCTCCTGATGGGTTTTCAATGAGTGTAAAAATTACACTTCATGCCCCTACATTAATTAGGCATATCCCTCAAGCCCTATGGTTAAAAAAATATTAATAACTAATAAAACTATTTTTCGCTTATTAGAAAATATATATATGCTTTTAAAATTTAATATTCTTAATTTATATAAAAAATATATATTAAAATAAAGTATTATAGCTTAATTGTTGACAAATATAACAAAATAATTAATTTTTACATTTATATAATTATTTAAATGTATAATCTAATATGGGCATTTCACAAGGGTAAAATAGTCATTAGACTAATTTTTACATCATGTACCCTCTTTATCCCTCCTTTTTAATCCCTCATCCAAACGATGGGTTATTTAATCCCACATTCTTAACTGTCACATCAATGTGGGGTCACCCTTCTTATTTAATCCTCCTGACTATTTTATCCCCCTTACTATTTAATCCCTCCCAAACTAATACGTCATCCAAATAAGTGTGCGGTACCCGATTTGCAACCAAAATTTTCTCAAACCAAAGTACTGTAGTATTTTACTGGAGATGTTTTCATAAAGGATTACGCATTGGCTCCAAAAAACAGCAAAAAAATAGAAGATTCTCTGTTCGACATTTCTTCTAAATAAAATTGGAGTTCTTTTATTCCGTACTACAAAAAGCTATTGGTCAAACTTGTAAGGGAAAAGCACGTGCAGGTCCAATTTTTTAGGCTGTACACGTCAAGCTTCATCATTTTTGAAAAATTGCATCAAAAACTCCACTCATCAGTCTCTCTCTCTCTCTCTCTCTCTCTCTCTCTCCTTTTTTTTTTTTTTTAGTTTTACATAACCCCAAATCATATGAAAGTGCCTAAATCCTATAGTACCCTATGAAAGTGCCTAAATCTAAACCCTATGGTACCCTATGAAAATGTCTAAACCACTAAAACCCTATAATTGGAAAGTGCACCCTAAACCTAAATCCTAGGGTATCCTATAACAATGCCTAAATCTTAGGGTACCCTAAAAAAGTGTCTAAACCTAAAACCTAGGGTACCCTATAAAAGTGCCTAAAATCTTAGGGTACCCTATGAAAGTGCTAAACTCTAAATTCTAAATGTACGGTCTAAATTCTAAAATGTACATTCTAAATATACGGTCTAAATTCTAAATGTACGGTCTAAATTCTAAAATGTACATTCTAATATATGGTCTAAATTCTAAATGTACGGTCTAAATTCTAAATGTACAGTTTAAATTCTAAATGTAAAGTGTAAATTTGGGTAGGGGTGAAAAAAAAACCGGCGGGACCCGAACCGAACCGAAAACCGAAAATTCGGTCCGGTTTTCGGTCGGTCCAAGCTATAATAAAACCGAAAAAACCGACCGAAAAAACCGAAATTTATTATCGGTTCGGTTTCGGTTTAATGTAATTATTGTCGAACCGAACCGAACCGAATTACATACACCGGTCCTCGCGATTTTTAATCTACACCGTCCAAGCCTAAAAGTGAAACCTTGATCTACACCGTCCAACCCTAAAAGTGTAAAAGTAACCCTAATATATGATCTCAAATCTCTATCTTCTCTCCCATCACTCCGTAACAGCCCGCCCACCATCTCCCACGATCTGTCTTCTTCCTCTCTTCTCCTCTCAGAATGACTCACCATCTCCCACACGATCTGTTCTCTTCTTCCTCTCTTCTCCTCTTAGAATGAAGAATCTCAACCCTAAAAGTGTTCGCGATTACTGCTGTTGCGTTTTAGAGACTGTACAGTTTTTTGAAGGCATAGAGGAGAAATGCAGTTTCGTCTAGCTCTTATGCAACTTGATGACAGTATAAAAGGTGAACTGATATGGTAGACGTTGTTTGCGGAAGGAAACAACTGAGCATCGTTAGCTTAGCACCTAATTTTGTTGTATGTAGCGGTACTAGAATTTTCACGATCTGTCTTCTTCCTCTCTTCTGGAATATGAAAGTGGCCCAAACCGAAAAAACCGATTACCCCGAAATCTCAGACCGAACCGACACACCCCGAACCGAGATCGGTCCCTTCTTTAAATCGGTCGGGATCGGTTTAGATAAGTCCTGCCCCGAACCGATTCGGTCCAAGTAAGAGTCGCCCCGAACCGACCGAAACCGAACCGATTTGACCCCTAAATTTGGGTACCCTAAACTTTAGGGTACCCTATGAAAGTGCGTAAAATCCTAGGATACCCTATTAAAGTGTCTAGACCACTACAACACTATAACAAGAAAGTGCACCCTAAACATAAACCCAAAAAAAAGAGTGATTGACCTTAATGGTAATTAAAAAGAGTGATTGACCTTAATGGTAATTAAAAAGAGTGATTGACCTTAATGGTAATAAACTCCCTCAAGGTATTTTGCCTAGTCTAATAAGTGTAAATCAAAGTGCTTTGTTCAGAATAGGCAAATTTCCGATATTATACTGGTGGCGCACGAGGTGGTTCATTATTTGAAAAACAAAAGAAGTGGGAGGGAGGGGTTTATGTCGTTGAAGTTGGATGTTGCTAAAGCGTACGATAGGGTGGAATGGAGGAACTTAGAGGCTGTCATGAGGGTTATGGGGTTTGATGAACAGTGGATAAAATGGATATTGAACTGTGTGACAACTGTTTCTTATTCGGTTTTGGTGAATGGTCAAAAACACGGATTTATTCAACTCAAATAGGATTACGGCAAGGAGATTCGATTTCCCCTTTTTTTATTTCTTTTATTTGCGGAAGGATTTTCAAGTTTACTAAAGTGCATGGAAGAGAAAGGCCGCCTCACGGGTATTCAAATTTGTAGGAACAGTCCACTGATTTTGCATCTGTTATTTGCGGATGTTTCGTTGGTCTATTGCAAAGCTAATAAGAAAGGGAGTGAGGAAATCATAAATATTTTGGAGCTGTACAAAAGGGCATCAAGTCAGTTCGTTAACGTGGCTAAGTCTTCTATTTTATTTAGTGCCAACACTCCAACAGCTCAACGCGATGAATGTCGGAGGATTCTGGGGTTCAGTAATAGTTTAGAGGGAGGAAAGTACTTGGGGTTGCCATACATTATTGGAAGGTCTAAAAGGGATGCACTGAAGTATATTGAAGATTTGGTGGTTAAGAAAGTGGCGAGTTGGACTGAGAAATTTACAAATCATGCAGGTAGAGAGGTTTTAGCTAAACACGTCATGCTAGCTTTACCAATCTACGCCATGACTTGTGTTAAACTTCCGGTTAGTTTATGCAAAAAAATTAAATTCCTTGATTGCTAAATTCTTTTGGAGTGGGTTGGATGATGGGAGGAAGATGCATTGGTTGAGTTGGGAAAAGATAACACAAGTTAAAGGTATGGGAGGTTTAGGCTTTCGGGATATGGAAGCCTTTAATTTGGCAGTGTTGGCGAAACAAGGATGGAGACTAACTGTTGGCGATGACTCGTTGTTTTTTAAGGTTTTCAAAGCCAAATATTTTCCTAATTCCTCTTTCCTTGAGGCGAATCCGAAACAGCTTTCATCATGGTCGTGGCAGAGTATCTTAGTAAGAAAGGAGGTAATTATGAAGGGTTGGAGATGGAGAGTTGGCAACGGATAGAGGGTGAAGATTTGGGAGGAACCATGGTTGATCGATGAGCATTATCCCAAAGTTTTAACTCGCAAAGATGGTAGTAATCTATTGAAGGTTAGTGAGTTGATTTATGTGAGCCGTATGGAGTGGAGGGAGTCCTTAATTAAACAGTCTTTTGTTGAGCGTGATGTAGAACAGATTTTGGGTATCCCTTTGAGCGTGACTAGGGTTGAAGACAAGATGATTTGGAAGTGCACATCTTCGGGGCAATTCTCTGTTAAAACTGCCTATATCATTGCCAATGAATTAATACAAAGTAGAAGGGTCCTAGACCATGGGAGAGGTCAGTCAAGTGGGGATGGTGACGATGAGGGAATGTGGAAACGGGTTTGGCATATGAAGGCTCAAATGAAAATGAGGATGTTCCTTTGGCATTGCTTACATGGGATTGTACCCGTTAATATGGCCTTAGTACAAAGAAAGTTTCAAGTGGATCCGATTTGCTCCATATGCGGCTTAGCGGAAGAAACACCTTCCCATATGTTCTTTAATTGTGAAAGAGCTACAAAAGTTTGGTTGTTATCACCCTTTAGGTAACGACCAGAAATTACAAACTCTTCACAATTGAGGGACTTATGGAAGGAGTTGGGGAAGAAAACTAATGGGGAAGATCAAATGGAGGCTGCAACACTTTTCGCAATTATTGGGTGGTATATCTGGATTGCAAGGAATAACTGGATATTTAAGCAACATCGGATGTCAGAAACGGAAATACTTGAGCGTGCATTGGAGGAACATCAAACTTTCTTACATGTTGTCCGTAAAGAGAGTAATAATGTTTAGGAAGCTAGTGATATTGAGGCTCCACGATGGCAGCCACCCAAGGTTGGAACATTGGAAGTTAATGTTGATGGTGCCTTTGATGGGACCAAGCGAATAGGGGGAGTAGGAGTTGTGGTGCGCGATCAGTTCTATTTTATTTAGTGCCAACACTCCAGCAGCTCAACGCGATGAATGTCGGAGGATTCTGGGGTTCAGTAATAGTTCAGAGGGAGGAAAGTACTTGGGGTTGCCATACATTATTGGAAGGTCTAAAAGGGATGCACTGAAGTACATTGAAGATCTGGTGGTTAAGAAAGTGGCGAGTTGGACTGGGAAATTTACAAATCATGCAGGTAAAGAGGTTTTAGGTAAACACGTCCTGCTAGCTTTACCAATCTACGCCATGACTTGTGTTAAACTTCCGGTTAGTTTATGCAAAAAAAATAAATTCCTTGATTGTTAAATTCTTTTGGAGTGGGTTGGATGATGGGAGGAAGATGCATTGGTTGAGTTGGGAAAAGATAACACAAGTTAAAGGTATGGGAGGTTACACCCATGTGATGATGTGACTAATAACTCCCCATCCCTACTCTTCCTCACTTTGACCGAATAGAGAAAGAGAGATGTAGAGAACTGATCGAAAAAGAAAGAGATGTAGAGAGACAACGATGCGCTGAACCACTGAAGTACTACTGTAAAGCAACCACTGAATTTTTCCGTATTTTCGCAAAATATACTCTGAAAGGTAAAGTGAGAGGCGTTGCTCTCTCTCTAGGTTTTGCATTATGCAATACTTTTCCCTCGATTCCTTCTGGCAATCGTAGGGTGCTTTACATTTTGTCTTTCTTTTGTGAGTATTCTTTCGAGTGTTTTTTAATGGAGGAGGAAATTCTTAAGCGATTATCATCCTTCGTTCTAACAAGCGAAGAAGATGAGGCGATGGAGATTTTGGCGATTGATTTCAAGGCAAGTAAGCAGGAGTGCTTGTTAAGTGCAATGGGGAAGATTCTTACACAAAAGGGAATCAACTTGTCTTGTTTAAAAGCTGCGATGGAATCGGTGTGGGGATATCCCAAAGGTTTTAAGGTTATGGAGGTTGGGGGAGGCGTTTATCAGTTTGTGTTTGGGAATGAGATGGATCTGCTAAGGGTTCTTGCGGGCAGTCCCTGGCTATATAACAACCAGTTAATCGTTCTTCAAAGATGGACAGGAGGTGTTACACTTGACGAAATCAACTTCTCATACAGTCCCCTTTCTGGATCCAATTACGGGCTCTGCCGTTGGAGTTCATGTCCACTGATGTAGGGCGAAGGATGATGGCTGGGTTTGGTGATGTTGAGGATGCTAATATAGCCCAACTTAGTGGCAATCAAGGGCGGTGTGTACGGGTGAAAGTGGAACTTGACATTAGAAAGCCTTTTCCTCGAGGCAAAATGGTTTATATAGTAGACTGGAAACCAATCTGGGTGTTGTTTCAATACGAAAAGCTTCCAATTCTTTGCCACTACTGTGGGGTGGTAGGACATGATCGCGCTTGCGTGGTTAAGCATAACAAGGTAAAAAATGGAATCGTGAAAGAGACCCAGTATGGAGGATGGTTGAAGGCATCACCAGCTAAGATATCCTCCCGTCGGAGGGTGAAGGGTAGGCCGGATTCCTCTCCGGCAGAATCCTTAGCGGAAAGGAGCAGTTTTGGAAAGGTCGAAGATCAAGGGAAGGATTTGCATGAGCATGGAAATGATGGGCATGATCTCCGTAATCCCCGGGAATTTAAAAATGGAAGGCGGCAATTACAGTGGGATTTGAATACTAAGGAGATTGAGAGTAGGGTGGGAAAAGTGGGCTAGGGGGATGGGTCTTTGTTTGCAACTCAATTGAACAAGTCTAAAAGTTTGGAAGGCCCAAGGTCTGAGCCCATTACTTTAGGAAGTGGGTCTCAGAATATAGTGCAGAACATGGCCCACTTTGAAGGAGCATTAGGTAGCCCAGTCCAAGTTATGGAGGTAGATCAAGTTGTTAATAATATTTTAAAGCCCATGGGTGATATGATTCAGAGTCTCCCAATTGTAGAACAATCGTCAAGTAGCATACACGGGCTGAATGAAGCGATTAAGGAAAAAGCGAAGAAGAACATCGAACAGGTGGGGAATGGGGTGGATCGGCCAATGAGAAGCAACTCCGTGCGAGGTTACAAGAGGAAATTGCAAAGGAATGAAAAGTCGTCGGTAGGGGAGGAGAAGGATTCGAAAGGCACTAGTCTTGTTCCTGTTCCGAGTAAGCGCAAATGTGGTGAGGAATGGACTGTAATGCAAGCTGCTGATGGTATAAATCAGAGCGAGCATAAGAAACAAAAGTTAGGAGCAACTCGTGATGAGGTACGTAACTGTGCAGTGGCGGAGGAAGCCAGCCCCAAATGGCCCCAAGCGGCCAGATGAAGCTTTTGGCTTGGTACAGTCAAGGATTGGGGAGAGCCTTGACTGCGAATCAATTGAAGGAGCTGTGCCGACTCCACTCTCCCCAGCTGGTTTTTCTTTCCGAAACGAAAAATCAGCTTTGTAGAATTGATTTTATTCGGAGTTTTGTAGGTATGGATTTCTGTCTAGCTGTGGATCCAATTGGTATTGCTGGGGGTCTGGCCGTACTTTGGAACCGAAGTCTTGATGTTCAACTTATTCGTAGGAGTAGTTTTTTTATTGAAGTTGAAATAAAGGATGATGAATCTGGTCATGTTTGGCGGCTGATTAATCTATATGCGAGTTCTGTTGATAGTATCCGAAAGCTGCAGTGGGAGGAATTAATATGGTATAGACAACAAAGTGTTGTTGATTGGTTGATCTGGGGTGATTTTAATGATATGTTAATGGCGGATGAGAAATAAGGAGGTCGTCGAAGGGAAACTTGGTCCTTGAAAGCTTTTAGGGACTTTGTGACCAAACTAGAGGCAGTGGACTTAGTTAGGGTATGTTGGTTATCCATTTACTTGGGCGAATAGAAGATGTGGTGATGGATTGATTAAGGAGAGATTGGACAGAGCCTTAGTTTCCTCTAGTTGGCGGTTACGGTATGAAAGAGCAAAGTTACAACATTTGTTCGCAGTAGGATCAGATCATATGGCATTACTGTTGGACACAAACCCCCCTAAATTTTCTGGCCCAAGACAGTTCCGTTTCGATAATAGGTGGACAGGGGATCCAGGATGTCATGATGTGGTACATAAGAGCTAGCAGGTTCAGGCACGAGGATCAAAGATGTTTGAAGTTTTTCACAAAGTCCGGAACACACGTAGGGAATTGAGGGTCTGGAGCAAAAACAGAAGCTTCAATGCGAGGAAAAAGATTAATGTGGTTCATAATCAGCTTAAAGATATCGGGGACGAGTGTGTACAAGGGGATATGGGGAAGATTCGAGCGTTAGAGAAAGAATTGGGAGAAGCCTGGGTACAAGAGGAAAGGTATTGGAGGCAAAAAGCTAGAATTTCGTGGATGGTGGAGGGAGACCGTAATACTTCATTTTTCCATGCTAAAGTCACACAAAGAAGGAAGAGGAATTCCATTTCGGGCATTCAGGATTCATTTGGTAATTGGTGTGAAGACCAAGATGCAATTGCTAAGGAGTTTGTGCAGTATTTTCAGGGCCTTTTTCAATCTGAGGGCACAACTCAAATTAGTGAGGTGGTTGATACCATTAAAGTGCGGGTTACTGATCAGATGAACCAATCTCTTACACGTCCGGTTGGCGCGGCTGAAATTCGGGCAGCTCTCTTTGATATGGACCCTAACAAAGCTCCAGGTGCGGATGGGATGACAGCCGGTTTTTATCAGAAGTACTGGGAAGTGGTGGGTGTGGACATTGTCAAGGCGGTGCAACAATTTTTTCAATCAGGCCACATCTTAAAGAGTTTGAATCACTCTCAAATTGTTCTCATCCCCAAAGTCAAAACTCCGTTGCAGGTTTCGCAGTTTAGACCAATATCGTTATGTAATGTTTTTTACAAAATCATTGCGAAGGTGCTTTCCAATCGGTTAAAAGGGATCTTGCCAAGTTTAATAAGTGTAAATCAAAGTGCATTTGTTCAGAATAGGCAGATCTCGGATAACATATTGGTGGCCCACGAGGTGGTGTATTTTTTAAAGAACAAGAGAAGTGGGAATGATGGGTTTATGTCCTTAAAGCTAGATGTGTCTAAAGTTTATGATAGGGTGGAATGGAGGTATCTTGAGGCAGTCATGAGATGTATGGGCTTTGCTGATCAATGGGTAGCTTGGATAATGAATTGTGTGACCACTGTCTCTTATTCGGTAACAGTGAATGGTCAAAAGTACGGATTTATCAAGCCTCAGAGGGGATTACGCCAAGGTGATCCGTTATCTCCCTTTTTGTTTCTTCTATGTGCAGATGGCTTTTCCAGTTTGTTAAAGGCTAAGGAAGCACAAGGACAGCTCAAAGGAATTCAGATATGTAGAAACAGTCCATTGATTTCCCATCTTTTGTTTGCGGATGACTCACTGGTGTATTACAAAGCAAATAAAGAAGAAAGTGAGGAGATAAGGAGTATCTTGGAACTCTATAAAAAGGCATCAGGACAGTTTATTTAATGTGGCTAAATCTTCCATTTTGTTTAGCTCTAACACTCCAGGAAACCAACGGGATGAATGTAGAAGTATTTTAGGGTTTAGCAACAGCTCAGAGGAAGGGAAGTATCTGGGGATGCCATACATTATCGGAAGGTCTAAAAGGGATGCACTGAAGTATATTGAGGATGTGGTGAGAAAGAAGGTTGCGAGCTGGACAGGGCATTTCACAAACCATGCCGGTAGGGAGGTTTTAGCTAAGCATGTCTTGCTGGCTCTACCAACCTACGCTATGGCTTGTGTTAAAATTCTGGTTGGATTATGCAAGAAACTCAACTCCTTGATTGCTAATTTTTTCTGGGGAGGGGCAGCGGATGGGAGAAAGTTACATTGGATGAGATGGGAGAGGATGACGCAAGTTAAAGGCATGGGTGGGTTAGGATTTCGGGATATGGAAGCATTCAATCTAGCGATGTTAGCAAAGCAAGGTTGGCGACTTACTATAGGTGATGAGTCCTTATTTTTTAAAGTCTTTAAAGCAAAGTACTTCCCCAATACCTCTTTCCTGGACGCATAGTCAAAACCATTATCGTTCTGGGCGTGGCAAAGCATTTTGGCTAGTAAAGAGGTGATTAAAAAGGGTTGGAGATGGAGAGTTGGTAACGGAGCAAAGGTGAAGATTTGGGACACCCCATGGCTGACAGATGAGCATTACCCAAAAATTTGAACGCCTAAAAATGGAAGTAATCTGATGGATGTTAGTGAACTGATTGACGGGAGTTGTATGGTATGGAAAGAACCATTGATTAAACAGATTTTTGTGGAGCAGATCTTGAGTATTCCCTTGAGTGTGATCGGCATGGTAGATAAGGTGATTTGGAAGTGTACGATGGATGGAACATTTTTAGTTGGAAATGGATGGAACATTTTAGTTAAATCGATATTGTCCCGATGTTATTGCTATCGATATTGTCCAAGATAGGGCCAACCGAGGGAGATGAAAGATGAAGGGTCGGAAAGGGTGGGGGGAGGCCAACCGAGTGGAGATGATGAAGATGAAGGGTTCTGGAAAAGGGTGTGGCATATGAAGGCTCCGACAAAGTTAAAGATGTTTCTTTGGCGATGCTTACATGAGATATTACCTGTTAATAGGGCACTTACTCAGAGGAAGATTCAGATAGATCCAATTTTCCCTTTGTGTGGAATGGCAGAAGAAACTCCTTCTCATATGCTTTTTAATTGTGATAGGGCTATGAAAATATGGTTGTTTTCACCCTTTACATTTGGATTGCAAGGAACAATTGGGTTTTCAACCAAAAGTGGACAATTGAGACGGAAGTTCTTGATTGTGCTTTGCAGGAACACCATATGTTTATACAGGTGATACGAAAAGAGCACAAAGGTGACCAAGGTGCTTCTGATACCGAGCCTCAACAGTGGCTACCTCCCGAGTTTGGAGTATTGAAAATTAATGTGGATGGAGCTTTTGATGTGGCGAAGCGAAGAGGTGGTGTAGGTGCAGTGGTGCGTGATCATCATGGTAATGTTATAGGTGCTGCTGCCTTACCAATTGCTTGTAGTTTGTCTGCCGAAATGGTTGAGGCTGAAGGTATTCAGTTTGCTTTGGGTTCGCTACTTTGCTCTTGGGATAATAATTATGTGGTGGAAGGAGATGCACAATCGGTGATCAAGATGCTACAACGATTTTCACCAGTTAAGGCATGCCTGGATGTTATCATCAAAGATACGTTATTGTTAGCTGATAAATTTATTTCTTGTTCTTTTAGTTTTGTTCCTCGTATTTGTAATAGGGTGGCTAATGCGATAGCCAAGTTTGCCCTATCTCTAGATGGCCCTCTAATCTGGCAGGAGAGTGTTCCGAACTGGAGTAGTAGGGAAGTAACTTTGGATGTTTTTGCAGTGATTTAAACTTTGAATAAAATGCTTTATCGATTGGCAAAAAAAAAAAAAAAGGTATGGGAGGTTTAGGCTTTCGGGATATGGAAGCCTTTAATTTGGCAGTGTTGGCGAAACAAGGATGGAGACTAACTGTTGGCGATGACTCGTTGTTTTTTAAGGTTTTCAAAGCCAAATATTTTCCTAATTCCTCTTTCCTTGAGGCGAATCCGAAACAGCTTTCATCATGGTCGTGGCAGAGTATCTTAGTAAGAAAGGAGGTAATTATGAAGGGTTGGAGATGGAGAGTTGGCAACGGATAGAGGGTGAAGATTTGGGAGGAACCATGGTTGATCGATGAGCATTATCCCAAAGTTTTAACTCGCAAAGATGGTAGTAATCTATTGAAGGTTAGTGAGTTGATTTATGTGAGCCGTATGGAGTGGAGGGAGTCCTTAATTAAACAGTCTTTTGTTGAGCGTGATGTAGAACAGATTTTGGGTATCCCTTTGAGCGTGACTAGGGTTGAAGACAAGATGATTTGGAAGTGCACATCTTCGGGGCAATTCTCTGTTAAAATTGCCTATATCATTGCCAATGAATTAATACAAAGTAGAAGAGTCCTAGACCATGGGAGAGGTCAGTCAAGTGGGGATGGTGACGATGAGGGAATGTGGAAACGGGTTTGGCATATGAAGGCTCAAATGAAAATGAGGATGTTCCTTTGGCATTGCTTACATGGGATTGTACCCGTTAATATGGCCTTAGTACAAAGAAAGTTTCAAGTGGATCCGATTTGCTCCATATGCGGCTTAGCGGAAGAAACACCTTCCCATATGTTCTTTAATTGTGAAAGAGCTACAAAAGTTTGGTTGTTATCACCCTTTAGGTAACGACCAGAAATTACAAACTCTTCACAATTGAGGGACTTATGGAAGGAGTTGGGGAAGAAAACTAATGGGGAAGATCAAATGGAGGCTGCAACACTTTTCGCAATTATTGGGTGGTATATCTAGATTGCAAGGAATAACTGGATATTTAAGCAACATCGGATGTCAGAAACAGAAATACTTGAGCATGCATTGGAGGAACATCAAACTTTCTTACATGTTGTCCGTAAAGAGAGTAATGATGTTTATGAAGCTAGTGATATTGAGGCTCCACGATGGCAGCCACCCAAGGTTGGAACATTGGAAGTTAATGTTGATGGTGCCTTTGATGGGACCAGCGAATAGGGGGAGTAGGAGTTGTGGTGCGCGATCAGTTAGGTAACGTGGTAGGTGCTACCGCTTTCCAGTTGTATGTAGTTTGTCTGCTGAAATGGTTGAGGCTGAAGGTTTTAAATTTGCGTTGGTTCTAATCTTTGCTATTGGGATAGAAGTTATTTGTTGGAAGTGGATGCCCAAACAGTGATAAACATGATTCAAGGTCATTCTATTGTTAAGGCTAGCTTGGATGTCATCATCAAAGACGTACTTTCTTTAGCTAATAAGTTTCTTTCATGTTCTTTTAATTTTGTTCCGCGTACTTGTAATAGGGTGGCTAATGCGATAGCCAAGTTTGCCTTATCTTTAGATGATCCTATAATCTGGTAGGAGAATGTTCCGAACTGGATTTATAGGGAAGTACTTATTGATGTTTCTTCTTTTCGTTAAGTTGAATAAAATCTTTACCCATTGACAAAAAAAAAAACTTGTAAAAGTAGAGAGATGAATTTTGCTTTACGTAATGACCATTGCACCGATTCACCTAATGATTCTGATTCGTGGAATGGTCGGCCCCAGTGGGTAATTCAAAATAAATTGAACGTTCAAAATTTGACCAAAAAAATTGGCCCCCAAATCAGCAGCAAATTTGGGCCCCTCCCGCTTACAATCGTTTCTCTCTCCCTCTACCTTTCCATTCCTCACCACTATTTTCTCTGAGATGTTTTTAGCCTACTTTTTAATTTTTAATTTTTAACATTTTGGGTTTTTGGTTTTTTGGATTATGGTCAGAATGTGTTTTGAATATGGGAGGAGTGTTTGGGAGAAATGTCCAGATTGTATTTTACAACAGGAGGAGTGTTTGGGAGAATAATGATGAGAATGGGTTATGAATTGGTTGTTTACCATTTTAACCTTGTTTATTTATTATGGTATTTTGTCACTCACCAAAACCCCCTTTTCAGTGACCAATTTTGTATCTAAAAAGTTTGGACTATACGGAACCAAAAACCTCCGAGGGAAGAATAGAGCACCGACGAGAACCAGTGTGAAAATCGTAGGCGTCTCTTATGGCCTCCTCCTCTCTCTGTCGTTTGTGTTGTGTGGTGAGAAAAGAGGGTCCATAGGATAAAAGTAAACAAGGGGAGAGGGGTAGAATGGGGGAGTAGAAATTGAGAGGAAATTTAAAAGAGAAATAGAAATAAAAAAGGAGCATCTGAGCTCTTTTTGAGTTATGGCTTGGATAGATGAAAATGGAAAACCTGTTTTGAAGGAATGATCGAGTTCTGGCAATAGGTATCCAAACACCTAAAATATGAAAAGGAGAATGGGAAAACTAAAAAAACTGGCGGCCAAACACACTCTCTATCTCTGTCTCTCTCTCTCCCTCCACCATTCTGCTCTCTCTCTCTCTCTCTCACTCACTCCCTCCTCCCAAACCACCAATTCTCCACCACCAACTCTAGATCTTCATACAGTGCGCCTTATAAAAATAGCGAGGGGAGATAAAAAAAAGAGTAAGTGACACTCCCTTTATCCCAAATTGTTTGTCTTGTTTGAATTTCGTTGCAATTTTGAATTGTTCATATCTTTCAATTAATAACGTATTTTATGTGCAATATGCATCTTATTTTAAAACTTTGTATAATATAACTAATTGAAATTTATCAAATAAGATGCATATTGCACATAAAATATGTTATAGATTGAAAGATATGAACAATTTAAAAATTGCATCGAAATCTATCAGGACCAACAATTTGGGATGAAAGGAGTTTTACTTATGGAGGGTGGATCCATAAGTATGTGACATTTATGGAGGGGGAGTACTATGGAATATTTTGGTATTAGTAGGATAAAATAGTTCTTGGTTTGCTTTGTGGTTGAAAATGGGGGATAAAGATAAATAAAAGGGTTCGTGGTGGATTGGTCCGGATTATGGAGGAGTTATCCACCCAGATTAAATGGGAGGGGGATTAAATAGTTCGGTTGTTGTACAAATGGGCCACCAAACCAAGCAATACGCGTGGGCTCGGGATTAAATAGTGTGAGATTCCTTATTTGGCTGCCCAATCCGACATGCAATCAGGTCTTAAGAGCATCTCCAATCCTTACTCTTTTTTTCCCCATATATACATTTGGATATGCAATCTCCAACGATATACTATCATTTTTTTCTACTTAAATATGGTGTCTCTTCAAAATTTGGGTCAAAATGGCACATTTGTAAATAATAAGAAAGTAAAAATAGTGTTGAGAAAAAATAAGGACGGATTTGGGTCTCCTTAAATCGAGAAAATTTTGGGTGCGTGTAGGGCAGGGTACACGTGGTGCCCTTGCACTGCATCCGAGCCGTCCAAAAATGCAACGGACGGCTCGGATTGAAACCCATTTTTCATTTTCTTTTTCCTTTTTTTTTAAATCCGTCCGGCACTTTCAATCCGAGCCGTCCGTTGCATTTTTGGACGGCTCAGATGCAGTGCAAGGGGACCACGTGGTACCCCATTTGCACCCAAAATTTTCTCCCTTAAATCTGGGTAAGGAAAATGATAAAACGAAGAACGACTATAAAAATGTGTAAAGTATTGAAGATTAGTTTTAAAGCTTTTTACTCAAATTTTGGGCATGGGTAGAAAAATGGTAAGGATTGGAGAATTGGAGATGCTCTAAGGCCATCTCTAGCTTAAATGGAGATGCTCTAAGGGATGTGTTGGCTAAATGTTTAAACTGGAATATTTTTTGTCATAAATTTTTTTTTTTTTTGCATTTTTTGATTTTTGCATTAAATTTTTGTGAGTTCTTCTTGACGAGATGAATAAAAAAAAGTGAAAAATTATCAACCATACTTTAATTTTTGTGAATAATGGCAAAAACAAGTCAATTTGTTTTGGATTTATTTTTTTAGTGAATTTACTTAACATTTTGATCGTAATTTTTACTTTTAAAATTTCTTTCATCGAGAAGAATCAATAATTCAACAACTACGATTTTTTTTGAATGCTTACAAAAAATAAAAATGAATTAATTATTTTGCCAAGACACCCCGAAATTCCTCTCCGGGCTAATATTTTTTATGAATTTATTGACACGGTGCTTACAATTATTTTAATTTCTCTTAATTTTTATATTAAATTTAGTTTCAAGTACTCCATATTTTTATTTTTTTTGTAATTTTTTTCCAACTTGGATGATTTTTCCTTTCTTTCTAGGTTCTCCCTCTCGATGATTCATCACTCCATCCACCTTATAAGAAGTGCAGTCAGAACTAGAGCTGCAAATGACTTAGCCGTTTGTGAATTATTCGAGGTTTGACTTGGTAAAAACTCGTACAAGTTTGATTCGAATACTAAGTGAGTCAAACCTGAACCTGACAGTATTTGACTCGATTAGGCTAGCGAGACTATAGTATATATGTATATCTCACAAAAATATAACATATAAGCTTGAATATATTTAAACTTTTATATGTACAACATGAAAATTTTATAACTTATCCACGTATAAATTTTTAAATGTACTATAAACTTAAATTTTAAATTTTCATATGGTTTTATAATTTTATATGTATGTACTCACCCCACTTCTAGTGAGGGATCCCACACTTTGCTTGAAGTGTGAGAGTCACCGAATTTTCAACTTTTTCAATCATATTTCAACGATCAAAACTGTTCAATGGGTTTAAAACGTGTTTTTAAGGGTATTGGAGAAGAATCATAAAAAAAAAGACCGGGAAGGGCTTGATTCGAGCAGTTTTCGATAAAAAACTGGACATTCAAGGTTTTTATCGAAAACTGCTCGGATAAAGCCATTCACAGTCATTTTTTTTTTATGATTCCTAGAGTGGACCTTTAAAATCACATTTTAAACACATTTAATGATTCAGATCGTCAAAATTTGATCGAAAAATGTGGGTTTCACACGTTAGCAAAGTGTGAGATACCTCGTAGGGAGGGGTCTCTCTACGTACTTATTTATGTACAAAATGAAATTTTTATTGAAGTTATACACTTATATGAGAGCATAATTATCTAATATTTTTGACACGTTAAGGTTTGAGAACAAATTTGAGTTCGACTCAAACTTAGACAAGCTGAACTCTTCATATTTTCATTGAGGTCAAGCTCGACTCGAGTTCATTTAAAAATAATTTAAAAATAATGAAAGAATATGAACATGCATATAGCTCCGGCTCGTTTGCCGCCATAATCATCAGAAGCTACTGCAAAAAGCGAGGTGCAGTCACGATCACAGCCTTTATGTTAAAAATCGTACTATTCCGCATGTACAGTTATATCGCACTCTTGCTCTTGGCGCCAATTTTCGTAGCTTCAGGCGCTTATCTTCTCTCCCTTTGTAAACGCTCAGCCCTTGTTGCATCTGTTGTGAACTGCAGAGTTCATTGGAGTGCATAGCCCTAAAATCTCTCTCTATTGACGAACTCAAAGATCTCCGATGGACGAGCCTCGCCCTAAACGCCCCAGAATCACCAGGTTTTTATTTATATATATATATTTATATTTTACGTTTATCAATGAAGTTATCTACGACTGCTGCTCTCTTGATTTTGTACTACCATTTTGTTCATGCTTTGAGAACCCTTTTCTCTTTGCATTGTCATACATCTATAACGATTGTTTTTTTTTTCTTTTTTTAGTATATAATTTTTTTACTTTGGGTATGCCTGGATATTTCTTAATTGAGTGTCTACTGTCTAGCCCTTGTCAGAGCAGAATGGAGGAAAAAGTTCATGTTGAAACCAAGGTTGGAATATTGTACCGTACTGGCCGGTACACCTTTTTTTGGTGTCAAATCCTATATCCTAAAGTTGTAATTCGTTCCGGCTCAAATACCGGTTGGTTTCGGCCACTAACAGTACTAGACTTTTTAAAATAAAAATTATTTTTTTAATAAATGTATGTTTCCGGCTAAATTTTTCAATGTAAGAAAATAACAGGTATAACGATTACATCCATTATGGTACCCGGTATCTGACCGGTATTGGTACATATTAGTAGCAAAACCAGTATTCTAGCCCGTACGGTATTCAGAGCGTTGGCTGAAACCAACTGATTGAGGCACAGGGCTTCTGTGTTTGGATCATGTTTTGAAGTGGATTTGTTATGGGAAAATAAATATAAGGAATTGTCGTTACCTGTCAGTTTCCTTTTGTAATGAAGAAGAATCCATCACATTTTCTCTTCACATTCCTACGAGTGTTTAAATTTATGGTCGTAGTAATTTTTTACTTAGGTTGTGTGTCGGTCTTGGAGTTTGAAGGCATTTGTCAAAGGAAAAAAAGGATATTGGTTCCTTGTCTTTTTCCTATCTAGTGAGGAAGAATCTCTCTAATTCTGTTCTCTCCACATTCGTATATGTATTCAAGTTCCAAACAAGGCCTTAATTTAACAGCAAAATGCATGTGTATACTGAACCCTCCAAAAGTGTTTTCAACAGTTTAGATTTGAAAAAAGCTCTTCCAGCGAAGATTTTCATTTAAATCCGGGCTGTTAAATACACTTTTGGACGACTAGGATGCTATATTGTATGGTGCAATGCGTTAAGTGCATTACATGGTCCCCAGGTCCTTTGTCTCCCCCCCCCACACACACACACACACCCAAAAAAAAAAAAAAAAAAAAGGAGAGATTTCTTTATGTGTAACTGCATAAAAACAGAGGAAAAAAAAAATTTATCCACGAGTCTTATGTTCGGTCTTTAATTTTTTTGGTTTTCAGTGCTTATAGAATAAATTCACTAATTGGAAATTGAATAAAGCACCTTGGGCGGCATTGTTTTTATTCATATGCTCCAATTAGGAGAATCATATAAATACACTCAATAAATGAACCGATATCTGTCATGGTTGGTTGATTGGAATTTTCTTTGACTGCCATAGCAATTGTATCATTCAGATTTTTACTTCCTACTTAGCGAATGCTTCATGTAGCTGGTCTGTAAATGTGTGTCTTCCTTGGTTTCACAACTATTTAGTTGTGGAGTCTCAAGTTATAATCTTTGTGAATTCACTTGTTTGCCGGTACCATTCAGGTTCCTAACAGGAAATAAGGCTGAATTTAGAAGATATGATTCAGGTTCCTAATGGTTTCTCATACCGTATCAGAACTCAATTCCAGGAAAAAAAAATTTGAGTCCAAATTACACTGACAGGAAATAAGTAAACCACTTTGACATATTTTCAGTGTAGGGCAATTAGAAGTCAGTCACCAAAGTTGGCTCTCAGGCCTTTCCATTGTTTCACATGCCAAACTAAGCCAAAAAGTTAAAAAAAATAGGACATGGATGATGATACGAAATCGAAAGGGCCAAAAGTACGCATTAATGCAATCAACACTGACACATCACACATGCATGTACTGCAACAGCCATAAAACCTGCTTTGTGCCCTTCTGCAGAAAACCCATGCTCCAAGACAGCATACAAACACCAGACCACCATAGCATCTGATCCATGCAAACTATTCACCTGCTTTGTTGGCTTACATTCATGCGAGAAAGTCAATACAGAAATAAAGTAGGCAATACAGAAATTAGGGAAATACCTTAGAGAACAAGACTTCTATTATCTCCTATGCTTTTCTAATTTAGTAATCTCAGAGACAATTAACTTTTTTTTCTATTGTATCCATACCATTATACATGTACATATATGTATGTATGTATGTATGTGTATATATATTTATACATGCATACATACATATATGTGTAAGTATATGTATATATAGTAAAAGCTGGATGGGATTTTGTTGTTTGGGTGACATAAGGTATGGTAAGACCACTTTCTTTCATTGTAGCCCTCCCCTGACGTCGTTTAATTCAGATCAGTCCTTGAGATTACAGCAAATGAATTCTACATTACACTTTTTTTGCCAAGATCCATAGTGAATATGATTGTTGAGGTATTTGAAGGTGAAGAATGGACTGAATGGTTATGTAAGAAGAGTAGTGGTGAGGAATCCAACGTTTTATCCATTGTACGGTTGTGGTGTTATTCATTGATTTTGTTGTACTTTCGAATTGAAATTGGAATCTGCAGCTTTTTGGCCTATTTTCTATTTTTTATTTTTTTTTATCAAGATGTTCTGGTTTTCATTAGTTTCTATGCTTAAGTTGGTTCCTTATTCATACAACGTTGCATGGTTTATGTGGCAAAAAGTCCTTCACATTTATATTAGGGTTGGTGATAGTCATCCATTTGAACAGATATGAATATGTTGGTTATGGTAGGTTATTATTTCTTCTATAGTTTTTGTCATTCAATTTTGTTAATTGCAGTCTTTCATAACACATGATTCTGGGGATCGCGATACATTGGTAAAATACCTCGGATCATTAGATTTTCCAGTCATAAATCACGTGGGAGATGGAAACCGCGAGGAAGAGCCCTTTCATGTGTCTGCGGAGGCATGTTTTAATACGGCTTAAGTGATATTCCCGATTAGGCTTGTGTCTATTCTAACCACAGTTACAAATATATGAATTTATGCAGATGCATGCCCTTGGGATCTCTTCTAGGCTGGACCAGGTTTTTGATGCTCCTGTTGCTGTCAAAGACGTCTTGATTGGGCAGTTTGGGCTAAAAAAATCTGTAACCTTACTACGCACTAAGTTCACGTTATTTCTTATAGTTTTTGGGTGTACTTTTGGAAATAAACTTATTATGTGATTAATTTTCAGTTGGGTTTCTAAAATATTTGTATTTTGCTCAGTACATTGGTTCCAAGGAAACTGATCAGAGAGCTGATGAGATCCAAAGATTGGGAATTTTTGATTTTTGGACTCCAGAAAATCATTATAGATGGTCTAAATCTAGATACGGTGGTCATGTATCAGCCCTTGTGGAACCTGTGGATCATTCTCATCTCCTTTTGTGCAGTATGTTTCTGTAAACCTTTGCTTGAACTACACATCAGTCTCTTGCATAATTTTCTGTTTGTTTCAAAACTGCCGTTTTATTTACAGATCAAGATGTTGGTGAACTTGAGAGGCTTACATCCAGGAAAAAGGAACTTGAAGAAACTATCAGGCGTATCAATGAAAGTTCGAAGTCTCTTCACACAGAGCTAAGACATGCAGAGGATGAGGCAGCCAAACTTCAAAGGCAGCGTGTAAGCTTCTTCATTTTGGTGATAGAGCAAATTATGTTATACGTCCTTGTCTATATGTTGGAAGATAAACATAGAGCACATTCTTTTTGAATTGACAAGTCCTAGTAGAAAAAAAGACGGCAAAAGGAGACCATTACAAAAAGAGACAATGCTCTCTCTCTCTCTCTCTCTCTCTCTCTCTCTCTCCATATATATATATAGGGGCCGGTTCTAGGAATACATAAAAACCACATAAAAAAACACAGTTTGTTTCAGAGCCCCACGCTAATAATCTGACACGTTCGACTTGTTTAAAACATGTTTTTATGGATACCTGTAAAAAATTAACTTATTCGAATATCGGTAAGTGCTTGATCCAAACAATTCTCAGAACATCAGTTCCTATCAAGCTTTTCGAAAAACTGTTTGGATCAAGCATGTTAGAGCTCGTCCCACATTGGTTAATTAGTACCTCCAAAACTAGCATATGAGTTTGGGCAGCCTCTCCACTCATTGTCAATTGGTTTTGAGTTGGATGTTTTAACATGGTATCGGAGCTAGGCTTTCGGAGGATTTTGGACAAGACTCTTGATTATTGCTCTGTTGTTTGTGCCATAAGTGCACCATGTTTTGTTATGATCCAAATATTGTTGATCCAAGCAGTTTTTCATTGTTGATCCAAGTAGTTTTTCATAAAACTACATGTATACGGTTATACATGTAGTTTTATGAAAAATTGATTAGATGAAGCCCTTCCCATTCAAATTTTTTTTTTTTGATGATTTCTCATGTAGGCCCTTAAAAACACGCTATAAACACATTGGACAGTTTGGATCATGAAAATTTGATCAGGTGGTCCTGGTCGAAAGGGTTGTGGATGAGATCCTGTGTGTGTGTGTGATCTAATGAGGACCTTAATATAAGAACTTTGTGCGGACTTCATGGATCGGGGTCGAATCTCGATGATCCGAATCGCTCAATGTGTTTAAAACGAGTTTTTAAGGGCCAACACGAGGAATCACCAAAAAAAAAAAAAAAATTCCTGGAAGGGCTTCATCCGAGCATTTTTCGATAAACTGTATATGAAAAATTGCTCGGATGAAGCCCTTCCCGTTATTTGTTTTGGCGATTCCTAGCGTTGGCCTTGGAAAGCACGTTTTAAACACATTGAGCGGTTCGGATCGTCAAAATTTGGTCCAGAAAGTTGAAAACATGGGTGGTCCGCACGGAGAATATATATATATAAAAAATGTAATTTTTTCACGTTAAAATTGTGTTTGGGAAATCCGAACTGTCCAATGTGTTCAAAATGTGTTTTCAAGGGTCCGCGCGGGAAATCTTCAAAAAAAAAATACCGGGAAGGGCTTAATCCAAGCAGTTTTTCGCAAAACTGTATTTTCGCAAAACTGTAAATAGCTTGGATCAATTCCTTCCCGGTATTTTTTTTTGAAGATTTCTCGCGTGGACCCTTAAAACACCTTCTGAACACATTGGACGGTTCGGATCGTCAAAAAAATGCTCGGATCACGGAGGTCCGGAAGTCCGAAGTTCGGATAGGAAGTGGAACCTATATATATATATATACACACAAGAAGTTTCCTATGCACACGGCTTCCATGCGACTCTTATTTCCTGATCAAATTTCAACGATCCGAACCATTCAATGTGTTTAAAATAGGGCTACAATCGAGGCGAGGCGAGCTTCAGCATGTTCAAGCTCGGCTCGCCAAATTTTGGACTGGCTTGAGCTCGGCTCGAGCTCGAAACGAGCTGAGAAACATGGGCTTGAAGCTCGGCTCGCCCAATATTAGTTGGGTTCAAGCTTGGCTCGTCTGGGCTCGAAAGTTTGAGTCCATATATATACATACATACATACATACATACATACATACATATATATATAGCTTGAGCCAAGTATTGGCAAACTTGAGCTCGGCTCGTTTACAAAACAAGCTAAAAATATTGGCTCGAGCTCATTCGTTAATGCCCCGAACCGAGTCGAGCCTCGAGCTGCTCGCAAACGGCTCGGTTCGTTTGCAACCCTAGTTTAAAACTTGTTTTTAAGGGTCTACGTGAGGATTCATAAAAAAAAAAAAAAAAAACCGGGAAGGGCTTCATCCAAGCAGTTTTTTCAATAAAACTATACATATTACTAATAGAGACTGTATATCACTCAAAGTGCACTTAAATCTGTTTCATTTGAGTAAACTTGCAAGTTAAGTGCACTTTTCATGAACAAAACTAATAGGGACATTTCATTTCTGTTGAGCTCTGTTTCATTCTGAATGGACATTCAAACTGTCACAAAAAGGTCATCTGTCAAGAACCACTAAATACGGCAAGCCCAGGCAGACCTACATTCATACAGCAAGCGAAGGCAGACCTACAAAATAGTCCACATTTGTACTTAATCCTAATACAGATTACAATCACTCAAGAAGTGCAATGAAAGCCATTACCAAGGCTTCACAGAAAACGGTTGTGAAGTTTTGCTTGCAAGAGGGATAAATTTCAGTGGAGGATGGTGGTTTCTAAGTATGATGAGCACTTGGCTAAATAGACAATAATAGGAGTGTCTTGTCCTAATTGGAAGGTGTTATGGAAGGGTATTTGACGTGTGTCAGAGGAGAGAGGAGTTGAAACCATGTGAAGTTTTGAGACACTTATGGGGTGGGAACAAACCGATTGGGAAGTCTCTTTGATCATTTGTTGGCTTACGACTTTGGTAGTGTTTGGGGATATTGTTTCATATTTGCTAAATCCGTTGACATCAAAAGACTCACAACCCAGACCTCTGCATGATTAAGAAATAAAGCAGATGTGTGGGCTGCTCATTTTATTTTTAACTGCTTTCAAAGGGATTGTGAGGGGGAGAAAAGCATTTGGCGGAGGGGAGTACGAGCGGAGGATTTGAGGGGTTTCTTTGTTTTTTTAAGGAGTTGGGCGGGTGGGGTGTTTAGGTGTTTGGTTCCTGTGACCCGACATATGGAAGTTGGGGGTGACTTTCAAGGTGGGAATTTGCGTGGAGGACGACTCACGAAGAATACTTGACCATTAACATCCTTATGTCATAAAGCGGAAGAGATTCCTCATAAATTGGTGTTGTTTTTGTGGAAGGATCATTTTTTTATTTGCTAATCCAATGCTATGTTGCAATAGAGCTTTCCAATATTTTTTTCACTTTGATTGGATTGAGTGAGTGCTTCATGATGACATGTGGCTGGGATGATGCAGAGCCGGAGAGGTGCAAGAATTGGGAAACCAAAGAATAAATCTTGGTTGGTAGATCTGTTGCGTCTTAGGGATGCTTTAGCGGGAATGTAATAGAAGATCTTTTCGAGTGAGGAGTTATTTCATTTTTAAAGAGTGGTTTTATGACTATTTTTTATAGTCAGATTTTGGCGGTTGTGATTGCTAGTCTAGATTCTTTTTGTAGATTTTGTAGATTCTCTCTATTCACAGGTAAAGTGGGCCTTCATATTTTTGGCACATTTGTAGTGATGAAGGGTTCAGTCTTGGTGGCATTCCCTTGGTTGCATTTATTGATGTGATGACCATTACTTATTAACAAGAACTAACCAAGTCTCTTTCCAACTGAAGCTGGAACGTTGAAAAGAGAGATGAAGTAGGTGGGCAAGCTAGCCAAGGTATTGTTTGTCAAGGTGACCTTATTGCCTGTAGAAAGGTGTTGTCTTTTCCATCCAGCCAATCATTCTTGAATTTCTCTGCATCATCCTAGACCACAGTTGAACAGACGGTAGGTATATCCAAGAGGGAAACCTGAATACACAAGGGAAGGATGCCCTCTCTAAGTACCATTGAGGCTTCCTGGTTACTGATCAGAAATATTAGTCAAAATCGAATTATCTGCAATTTTGGTTTTTTGTAGAATTCGATCATATGTCAGCATTCACTTCTCAAAGTGCAATGACCTAACTACAACATTTACCTCAACATTTACCACAACCTAGAAATAACAGTAAACAGATCAAAACTTATATCCAGTGCAACATTGCTCCTCACTAGGCTCTCAGAAAACTCTACTATCGTCCACAAAAAGGAGGTGGTACTGTCTTGTCCATGCATACCACTCACCTTAAAGCATCTGATCGCTTCGCTCTACTTTGCTTTCTTCAGGATGCTACGGAGAGTTTCCACAAGCACAATAAAGTGAACCGGGAAAAGAGGACCTTCATGTCTGTATGCCTGCAACTGAAAAAGAAGCTAGAGGGGAAGGCATTCACCAATGCGGAAAACCTAGACGTGGAAAAGAACCGTCAGAAATATGTTATGCATTTTGCACTGAAACCTAAAGCCTTTCCGTGTCTGGAATTCAAATAATTAGCGTCGTCTCTACTTGATTCTATTATTGCCCATTTTTTCTATCAAGATGGCGTCTAGAATTTGCCCTTCCCCTACAGGAGAATTTTGTCTCACAGAACCACAATGCTAGGATTTCCACTAGGAGTTACAAAATGCAACCCACAAGACCTATTGGCTAATCTTTCAATCAACTCCAACCTCCCGTTTGGAGTTTAGGTGATGAAGGCGGCGTTGTGACTTCTCTCAAAAGAGCCTTTCTAAAAGATGTTAGAATACAGCAACACTACCCTAAATGTGTTCCAAGCTGCTTGTAAGATAACCATCGTGAAACCATCTGGTCCTGGTCTCTTGTCGTCATTGCAAGTGTTAAGAACCTCTGCCACCTGTAATTCTGAAAACCCCAGCTCCAATTGAACGTTTTCCTACTCCGAAGTAGATCAAAACCTAAGCCGTCTTACTGAGGTTTTGTTGAGTGCACTTGTACCAGATTTAGCTCCAAAACTAACGCAAGACACAATGTTGTAGGTTCACTTATGGATTGGTGTTATGGTGATTTTTCGTTTCCGTTGTGTGTGAGATTTGTAGAAGAGGATTTAGGGCTTCTAGAGGTGTAGTCAAGGGGATTTACTTGTGGAACCTCCTATGGGTAACAAATTCTCCCTAAGTCTTGAAACCCAATTCAAAGCGTGCGAATCCAGTGAGAACTTCTATCCCTTGAGAAAGACCCCGTTCGTAACTGGGCTAGAACTTAAAACATACAATGGCAAAGCAACACAAACTGAAAAGTACAAAGAGTCAATTTTTCGTCACCTTTAGTTTATAGTTTATAAGAAATAAGTTTACTCAATCTTAAAGTAACTCTTTCATTTGCATTAGTTTCCTTTTTTTTACAAAAAAAAAAAATTGATTTGTAGTTGACATCAACCTCCAAAATTTATTTCCATTTTATTACAAGTGTTAGCTTATGAATCATGGGATGAGGTACCACGTTTGACAAAACCGAAAGAAATATATGACAAGGGTATGTCAATGACTCAGTAAAATTTTTATTTTTGTAATCTTTAGTGTGCATATTGTTGTTGCATCAAGAAAGATATGTAATGGTTGAATTTTTTTTTTTAATCAACGTCCTTTGTTTCATTCCCCTGTTTTGCTTCTAAATATTGAGAACTATTCAAGCGCAAAATAAGATACGTGATGTTATAGAATCTGGAAAAAAACTTCCCGAAAGAATCCCGATGTAGCCGATATGGTTTTTAGGCATACATCGTGCTTATTTTGCTGGACCTGCAATGGGTTATCCTGCAAACTTTGTGTCTTTTTGTGTGAACTTACATGTGCTCAGAGAGATCCAACTCTTACATGTAAGGTACAAGATCTTTTGCCACGCTTCTCCAAAAGAAATTTAAACATCTTATTGTTGTAAAAGTGTTCTCTACAGTTTTCCTAATATCCCTATGCCTCCGTGTGCTTGTGATTATGAATCAAAATGTATGCTTTTTTGTAGGAGGAGATTATGAGCTCAGCACGACTTGAGAAGAGGAAACAATGTGAACTGGGAAACCGTATCAGTAAGTATCTTTGAGATTCTTCATTTTTTGAATAAAAATGTTGCACACGGTTTAGGGTTTTCATATTACCCTGTCTTGGTGTTTGTAGATCAAAGAAAGAAAAAACTTAAATCGATGGAACAGGAGGGTGACCTGGACACCATCCTGGCAAAGCTGGTTGACACTGCGGGAAAGTTAAATGCTCGACGGTTTGAATGTGCAATTGAAATTAAGGTTGTAATCCGTTTGGCTTCAGTTTTGACATTCCCGTGCCTTAGTTTATAGATACTCTTTATGATGGACGATATAGTTTTGCCCATCATCAATATTCTGGTAGTTGGAAATTGGCATAATATTTGTTTGTTCATCTGCTGTTTTAATTCTCACGTTTCTGTTCTCTCTTCCCAGAATTTAATCATTGAAGCTGTTGCTGACAGACGAAGTTTTGCTGAAAGAAAGATAGCCTCAATTGAACTTGAAGCAAAGGTGGTTCATTAATCTATGTTATCGTGCTGGCTGGTTATAATTATGACGGTTGTCCTTCTCTTGACACTTGGCCCCGCATAATTTATTTATTGTGTTCAGGGTAATGTGCAGGATAAATGTATCATATTTGCCATAGTTAGGAAGTTCTTTACTACCTGGTGTTTTAGAAACAAACACTTACAGTTGTAGAAATAGGGCTCCCATCATGTGAATATAACCGTTTCCTTGATGCTGTTCAGGTTGTTTGACCCTTTCAGCATAAACTAACCAATACTGGATGTGATTTTTTAACTGCTGGTCAGTTGCTCGTTTTCTTTTTTCTTTTTCTTTTTAGGCTTTGGACAATTAGAAAGTGTCCAATGCGTGATGCTACTCAGAAACCCCAACTTACTTGAGTTGGTAAACTACATGTACTTAGGTGCACTTAATCTAAAATATTGGATTGAATAGGATGGCATTAGCAGAAGTTCTTTAAGAAAGAGTGGTGCTACTCAGAAACCCCAACATATTCCATTGGTAAACTACAAACACTTGTTAGCAATATTGGATTGAATGTAAGGGCATTAGCAGAAGATCTTACATGGCATCATTCTCATTTCCGAAGACCAAACAGACCCTAGTTCCAGATGGAGAAATTAAGTGGGACGGATCTGTTGTTGATCCAATTGGTTGATGGACCTGCATTGTTGGCACTCCCATGAACAGGGGGAGGCTTCTGAGTTGCATTGGGCTTGCTATCACCTTCCATGAAGGTCCTGGATTTTGTGCCTTAAGCCAAAGCACCCCTAAATCGAGTGCCTCGGGCTTCCCTCTTCTTGTATCTAGGTAGTTATGAGCCGAAAGCTGCTCGCTCCTCCTTCCGCCATGCATGGATAGAGGCATTCCGTTTCTCCTAGCAAGAGGTTGGAGGTATCTATGCTCTGGGCATCTGGTCTCGAGAAGAGATGTGGTGATTGTGGGTTTCTATTTCTATGTAGAGCTTCAATTGGCGGTCACTTTGCTAATCGATGTCCCTTGTCATTGACTTTTCTAGGAAAAGCAGTAAACTGCTCGTCTGGAGGACTTTGAGGCTTCTTTTCTGTTTATCTTGGTTGAGAGTCGCATCAAAGGATGGTTACTCTATTTTCCCAAACACTGACGTTCAACCTTTTCCCAACATGGGTTTACTGGCCAGATTTAAATCTAAGTTTTGCTTCATAGCTAGTCATGTATAATCTCTCTTCTTTGTATACCAATTAAATGAGTTGTACTTGTATATGGTCATCAGACTGGGATTTTTCTGAGTAGATGTTAATACCCGTGGGATACACTTCATGGATTTCAAGATAAACTTTGAATGGGACTTCTCCAAGGCCAAGATGAATAGATCACGATCAGCAAATCCGAAGAGGCGTAGTATTTTTGCAAGCGTTGCTTACAAAAAGAAAATCATGGCATTGCTATGTGCTAACATGGATATCCAAAAAAAGCTACATATTCAGAACTTTGAAAATGTTGGCTGGAACTTCCAAGCCAATTAGAATCCAAGTGGTCTTTTATATATATAACAATTAGAAAGTGTATGTTCCCTTATGTGCTATCATGCATATACCTTTTAGGTTCTTTTATTTGAAAGGTCATTACAGTGGAGCAATTAATTTAGGTAAATATCAGTCTGAAATTTTTTTTTTTTTTTTTTGGCTTAGATTCGGGAGATGGAGGTCAATGTCAAACAACAAGAGAATTTTGTCAAGCAAGCATCTTTACATTTAGAATATTGTAAGTTATTGCATTCAATAGATTTGAGCTTAATCCATTTCAGAAGGTTTCTATTTTTTGAATATTGAATCTCATTTTATATCTTCGCGTCTCTCTGAATCCATCGTGTTCCAGTACCATTAAGTTTTTATCCCTCATCCAAACCATGAACTATTTAATCCCCCTTCTTAACTTTCACATCAATGTGGGTCCACACTTCCTATTTAATCCCTCCAACTATTTTATCCCCCCTTACTATTTAATCCCCCAAAACCAATACGCCATCCAAACGGACCGTAAGTACATTTGCTCTTGTATTTGTATTGGTTTCAATTGCTAGTTTTCTCACTCTTAAGGAATTATCTCAGGTTTTTGCCTGAGAACAGTTGTGTCTTCTAATTGAAACCTAATATATTTCCGTTCAGTTTTGTCTCGAAGCATCGGTACTATTGATTCATGCTTTCATGATGTAGTAGCTATTAAGGGTCTTAATGTCTTTTGGTGTCCTTAGTATAAGGTGTAGTATAAATAGTGTAAGAATCTTTCATTTTGGCTAGCTTTTGTCATTTTAAGAATATAATTATCAAGAGTTTATCTCTTTGTATCCCATTTTGGGAGTCTCTCTCTCTACATTATCTAATGGAATATTCCGGTTGCACCATATCAGCTCTCCAACCCCCACTTTCTAGTATCTTATTGCAGTTTTTTCAGGGCTTTATCGTCACAAGTAGTCCATGCTAATTCAATGCCTTATGATTTGCTTCTAATTTGTTTGATTAGGTGAGAAGGAAGTGAAGGATTTTAAACAGCAATTGTCAGCTGCGGAAAGATATGCAGAGTCTGTTGCAATTCGCACTACAGAACTTGAACAGACATTTATTGAGGTTTGTTTTCCATTTTGAAGTTTGATGTCCATTTAAATTTTAAACTTCAAATCATGGTGAAAAACAGTACATGATTATGTGTTTGTTTTGTCAACTTTTTTGTCCATATCAGGTGCATTGGCTTTTAATCACTGTTGTCACTTGAACGCATTAGCTTAGATATAATTTAATTATGTCAATAGTGCCATCAGGATTAACCTCTACACTCCTAGAGATCGCTACATCCATGTAGGACACTCCGGGGACACAAAACACGCTGAAAACATTCGGGGTCCATTAAATAATATGGCGGGACATCCGCGGACATGTTGAGGGACACAGCTGGGTGTTTTTATAAATATTGATAACATCAAAAGTTTTGGGGTAAAAGTGTAATATACAACATATGTGTCTATGTCTCCATTCTTTGCGAATTGCCGTGTCTTGTATCCATATCCATGTCTCCGGCCGTGTCCGTGTCCGTATATCTGTGCTACATAGGGACTAACCATAACTGTCTACATGCACATACTACAATTGATTTTCCAAGAGGAGAGGCGTTAAGCTGCAATTTCAATTCATCTCTCGCCAAGCCTCAATTTCAATTCATCTCACGCCAAGCCTTTATTCGTCCATGGTATTGTGTGACAGATTTAAAATGAAGTGAAGAAAATGTCACAGAAAACGAGAAAAAGGAAGGGTAAGTTATATATAGCAATTGTTAGAATTTGTCCCACACTAATTATTACTACCAGTAAACACAAACATATATGAGGCTGGGTCGGCTCTCCACTCATGGCCAATTGGTGTCGAGTGGGATGCTTTAATATGGTATCAAAGCTAGGCTATTGTAGTCTCACAAGACTATAGATTCTCGCCCCTTTATTTTTACCTTAAATACGCCTTGTTTTGTTATGATCCCTATTTTGCAAGTTAGGGTGGTTTCTTGGAGTTTGTCCCAAGTTGATCAATTATTTTCTGTAAAACTACTAGATCTGGGCCGCCTCTCTACTCACGGCAAATTGGTTAGAGAAGATCCAAATCACGTAGACACAATTAACAGGGATTTGGGGAAAAGTGAACAATTTGTGAAGCACTTAAGGTTAGGTTCATCTTTGCATCATGTCGATGAGTAAATTTGATCCTATGGCATGATTGATGGCCAGCAAAGTGAGGAAAAACTGGTCATGAATTTGGACTTAGAGCATCAAGGAAAAAACTCAAAATAAAGTAATGCTAGCCTAGCACAATGAACTTAATTGTGCGAGGATAAATTCGCCATCAACTAGTGCAAGTTGATAGCAAAACAAACACAGCGTGTGGTGGTAAAACAAAAGCATATATGAGGTGGTAACACAAAAGGATGATCACACGGGAAAATGATAGATTGAAGCCCTAAATACGACAAACTCATACATGATGTTGGAGAGTCGGGGTCCTTGGGGATGGGCTGTAGGCCTGTGGTGTTTGGACGAGGGTGGGGAATAGGTGTCCTTGACAAGGAAGGTGGGGAGGGTTGGGACACATGAGTGGACGTCTGGGAGGCGGCTGGCGGGTGTACTATGAATTGGAGTGTCCACTGAAATAAGGATTTTTGATACTTCTTCATTAGTAATTACTGGGAAATATCCTAGACTGTGGTTTGGGGTGTACTGAGCTAAATGTGTGTAAATAGAAGTCAGGTTCCCATCCAAATCACCAAAATTACTCCAGTATCTTCCTGTATTCCTAATAGCCAATAGGTTTACAAGCGGCCAAAAAGTCATCAAAGATGGTGCTAGATGTCACCCTCATGCCACATAGATCCTCTGTTTTTCAAAAGAGAAGATAATGAATCAAGATCCTCATGAGGTGTTTATGTTTCTACCAAAATACTTAAATCATTTCAAGTTTCAACCATGTTAGATGATGATAAAGGTTTTAGGAAAAAACTAATTAAAATTTCCTAGAGCCTCACAACTGCTACCACCCACTTTGATTACTATACTGATCATTTCTGCACTTTGAGTT
>CM029277.1:27701202-27731258 GCA_016920895.1 Vaccinium myrtillus
AACTAGTATACTTAAGTAAAAAGTAAGTTTTGATATCCTACCTTTCCTCCGAAGTTATAGCGCGCTACGAACGTGACAGGATTTAATGTTGTTGAACGGTTATGTTCTCGGAATTTAAAGCTGTGAAAGAAACGATATTACTCACGAGAGAGATTTATGAAAATTAATGGTAGAGAAAGAAAAATGTTTACCGCACGAAAAGAGACAACCCGAGAACGAGGGCCCGAGAGAGAGAGTTGATGTGGAAGGACAATGGAAGTGGGAAATTTTTTCTACTGCCGTAAAACCCTTCCCCTCTCGTAACCAAACCCCCGAATCCGAGAAATCTTTGGTTTCACGATGGCTAGTAAAATCTTTTTCAACGGGCAACGAGTCATATTTTTATCGGTTTCTCGGGTTCGGACCTAAAATCTGGGTGGCGACTCAAACAATCACAATCTTTTCGAACGCGAACCGAACCGTTTTCCAGTGGGCCGTCCACAAGCTGGCGACTCCGCTGGGGAATATTGGTTAATATATATTTTATTTAATTACACTTGTGCAATCTTTATTACACTTGTGTAATTTTATTGAAATATGTGTTAATCAAAGTGGGTTTAATTTGAAAGATGTTTTGTGGGATTTTTCAAATATTTGAAATTTGATTTTGCATTGCACTTGCATGGTTCTTAGCCCCGCTGGCGTGTTTTGGCAATCCTGCCCGGCTTGCCGGTGACAGGGAATCCCGAAATGCCCAGCATCCCTCGACCGTGATAAATCACATCGTCACTATCGTTTTTAACGGTAGGAGGCGGTTTTGATTTTGAGTCCGGGGTACCCTCAGTGACCAAAACCGGCCTTTGCATTTAGTTAACCATAGAACCCCACGTTAGATAACCAACCAATGTGTTAGGATTATGTGTTCCATCCTGTTACGTGCTATGTGTTACCGTCTTTCCAAGCATGCCATACTGCATACATGCATACACTTGCATCCGTACATATTCTCGTCTTGTTACGTTGTCAGCATAGCATAAGTTAGGTTCCCGGCAGTTAGTAGGAGGTTGCCTTGGCCCGATGATGAGTCGTGCATCCCATATGCGCGTTGTTCTTACGAGTAAGCCTTTAGGATGACCGGACGTGGGAAAATTTGGATCATCAAATTCCTAAACACTGATCTAAACAGGTTTAAGGGACCTTGGCCCGAGAAGGATCAATCGCCCTTAGGCATCTGATCTTAGATCATTGTCGGAATTCGTGTGAACCAGAGTTTCCCAAATCCGACCATCCGATATCAAGGACTTGTCACTTAAAAGAAAACTTGAGGATTGGGGCAATCTTCCAAAGCTGTCGAATGCAGTCGTCGCGAGCGTCGTTTGTAAATATCCCGTTTTGTTTTAGTGCCTCTGCGGTTAGTAGGAGGTTGCCTTGGCCCGATGATGAGTCGTGCATCCCATATGCGCGTTGTTCTTACGAGTAAGCCTTTAGGATGACCGGACATGGGAAAATTTGGATCATCAAATTCCTAAACACTGATCTAAACAGGTTTAAGGGACCTTGGCCCGAGAAGGATCAATCGCCCTTAGGCATCTGATCTTAGATCATTGTCGGAATTCGTGTGAACCAGAGTTTCCCAAATCCGACCATCCGATATCAAGGACTTATCACTTAAAAGAAAACTTGAGGATTGGGGCAATCTTCCAAAGCTGTCGAATTCAGTCTAGGAGACTTTAAATCTACGGAGTTTGAGATACCTCCAGTGTTTGCCGTGCTCGAACGGCTCCATGTGTCTCGGGCTAGCCTTAAAGTGCATCTGTATCCGGATTTCAACAACCTTATTGCTCTGTCTCGGATAGTCTATAAGGAGATTGGCTCTGATTCCACGACGATTGGGATTTAACCTGCCTGTCACGACTTACCCGTGGTTGTTGTTTCGCACATCCGTGCAATGCCTTAAGTGAGACTGAGACCGGTAATCCAGATCTTAGGACGACACGACAATGACATATGCACAACATTTCCTTCAATAAAACCGGGGCACAATCCGAGCTTGACCTTTTTGCTTTCTTTATCGTCCCGAGCCATTGATCCAAGAAAGAAGCCTTACAACTTCCCGAACAGAAGTTGACTCAACTCGAACCTCAAGACATGGATGTTCTGGCTGAAATCGAAGGACTCAAGATGGCTGTGAATAACCTGGGAAATCAAATCACCCAGCTCATAATCATTGTGCAAGACATCCGTGACCGTCTTCCGGGGGTCCAAGAGAACCTCCAACGACCCGGAAATAGCCCCGAAATGGCTGCAGCTTTGGCCAAGATCTCTGAACTAGAGGAATCTATCATGGAAGGATTCAAACCTATAGAGATGCACCACTGGGACGTTGAAAAGGAAAACCTCACTCCAGAAGGCGAAAAGGTCTACCCCGAGAAAGCCAAAACACCATTTACCAACAACAATGCAAAAGCCACCCCCAGCTCCACAAATATCAAACCCAACTTCACAACCAGCACCATCAGCAAAGCCAAACCAACCACAACCATAATCCAAATCAACCGGCCTAAAGACCAACCAAGAAAATTCTCCCAATTCCCCACACCCTTGTCCTCGGTCTATGAGGAGCTTCTCATGACCGATCTTCTTAAACCACTCTCTCCAGCTCTTTTACCTCAAAAGCTCCCAGCTTACCACAATCCAAACACCTTCTGTGCCTTCCATCAAGTGCCCGGTCATGCTACCGATGATTGTCAACGCCTTCGTCACGAGATTCAAGATCTCATTGACAATAAAACCATCTCTCTTCTCCCACTAGAATCCAACACCATATTAAACCCCATGCCTCAGCATAAACAAAACCTCGGCATCAATCAAATCAGCCTCACTTCCACTAAAAATGCCTCTTTAAGCTTCACCAACAATGATCCCAACCAAACTGAACCAGTCAACGAAGTCACAACCCAAATCAACCGCCCTCAAAGCCGACGAAGAAAATTTTCCCAACTCTCTGCTCCTTTGCCCTTGGTTTATGAAGAGCTTCTCATGGCAGGTTTCCTCAAACCACTTCAACCAACTCCACCCCCACAAAATCCCCCACCTTCCTACAACCCGAATACCTTCTGCATCTATCACCAAACACCCGGTCACCCTACCAAGAGATGCCAACGCCTCCGCCACAAGATTCAAGATCTCATTGACAACGGATCCATCTCTGCACCACTGGCAAAACCAAATACCTCGCCAAATCAATGAACCAACAATGGCCATGCAATAATTCAATCTTCCACGAGTCTTGGAAGTCTTCAAGTGTCGAGTCAAGTTTTCACTTCAAATTGAGTCAGTTTGCGTTTCGAGTCTGTTTATGTTTTGCTTTCCTCGTCTATGTGTTTTCATGTTCGAGTCTATAATGTCTTGTTGCTATTGTCAAAAAAGAAAAACACCAAAAATAGAGTCAACTTTGTAGTCCTGAACTACGCGCGACCTGATTCCTTGCAAAGGGATACGTAGGCAACCCTTCGCGGTTCGGTCGTAACTATCAAAAATCAATGTTGTCCCCCGTTGTGTTAAAAGTCAATCATAAACTTGGATTTTTGTAATAATACCTCAACTTGGAATTGTTTTCCACCATCATTTGAGAAACATGATAATCACTTCAAAACACGAGATGGATTTGGATTGAACTCTCGCCCCGTACAAGGAGGATTTTCAAGGGACCATTCCCCAGCGCCATCAAGAAGCAATGCTTTGACACAGAAAAAGCCTGCTAGGTCGAAAACCCATAAGGGCGGTTAAGGCAAAAAGCTCGCTAGATCAAACTTCAAAATGAGATCTAGGCAAAAGTTAGAGCAAGCATGAGTTCTCCACATCAAGTTGCACAATTCAAAATGAAGAAAGGCATTCTTTGTTTGATTCCCCACATAAATATCCATTGCAAAGCCCTTTTGAGCCTGAATCAATTTCCTTGAAAAAGAACCCAGCTAGGCAGCTATCCCCCACACTGGGGTGAAACAAGAAATATGAAAGTGTCAAACACATGATAGCCAGCATAATGAAAGTGCCAAGGATACAAGCGTGTGAAGATTCAAAGTATCATAACAATGAAAGTGCCAAACTCATAGGCTTGTCAAATACATGGGTGCAACAAGATGAAGAACACTGAAGAAATTTGAAACGAATGAAAGGAAGTGCTCATTTAAAGCAAGAAGAAGCACATGAAAGCACCCATCAGAAGCAAAAATGGCACAAAAAGTCCAAGATAGCTGCTAGATCAAATAACCCCGAGGAAAAATGAGATGTTTTGAGCCTATAATCCTTCCTTTGTTAAGCCCATAACCTTGGCCCCATCATAACCTAGATAAAAGTCCTTTCAGATTGGAAAGTGCAACTTGATAGTGAGAATTCAAGTCAAAAGGGAACAGTCTAATCTCCCTTGAAAAAGTCAAAGCATTGTGCAAACACTGGCGTCATGCAAAGCAAAATTCAAACTGGGGCATATCAACGAGTCTTCATCAGCAGCCCTCTAAACTTGGGCATTTTGAAGGAAAATCAATGAGGCATCATCAGCAATCTGGGGCATGGGTTCACGACAAGAAATCTTGTGTTTTATTGTAGATTTGAATGAACATCACTTGACGGAGTAAAACAATCACAAAATCAAAATTTAATTTTATCATGACAATTTCGACACCAATGGTGAAGCATGGTTGCCATCTTTCAGAAACTTTGGGTCAGCATAGTCTTCCATACCCTTCGAGTTGACATGTTCTTCCGTATCAACCTTTGCTCACTCGGGGCACCCCAATCAAGCCATTCACATAGTTGCTCATATCCGTCATGTCAACCTGGTCAATCAAATTCCCCAAGCCTTGTCTGTCACAATCCACCCCCTTGTCAAAAAGGTCGATCAAATTCCTTGGCCTTGTCTGTCTTATCAATGTCCATCCTTTTGTCAAAAAGGCCGATCAAATTCCTTGGCCTTGTCGGTCTCATCAATGTCCACCCCCTTGTCAAAAAGGCCGATCAAATTCCTTGGTCTTGTTGGTCTCATCAATGTCCATCCTTTTGTCCAAAAGGCCGATCAAATTCCTCGGCCTTGTAAAAATCCACCTCTTTGTCAAACAGTCAATCATGTAGTCTTAATCTTGTCTATCCTTGACTCGTGGAAACGATTTCAATTCATCAAAGAACCCGTGTTTGGGTACATGGTCAATTGGTTGTCAAAACCATCGTGAGCGAGAAAGAAAATCGGGTGAGGATCATCATCTATGGGGCGTGTCGACCCTAATGCCATTTACGGGGAAGCATACACCCAAATCCAGGACTGGGGCATAGAAGCCTAAAAGCCTCAAACCAATCCAAAACCCAAGTTTTGCTAAGCTCCAACCCAAACCTTGGCCTCAAGGGAAAGACAGTAAAGCAAAAGAGCCACCCATTGAGCCTCCTACTTTTTAAAGAAGGAATGTTGTCATTGTTGTCGTCGAGTGTCGATGCAAGAGTCGCATGCAATCGTCCTGCGGGACAGTTTTCAATTAATCGTCCTCAATCGTCCTGAGGGACAACTTTTAAATCAATCGTCCTGAGGGACAACTTTTAAATCAATGATCCTGAGGGACAAGTTTTAAATCAATCAATCGTCCTGAGGGACAGTTTTCAACCAATCGTCCTGAGGGACAACTTTTAAATCAATCGTCCTGAGGGACAACTTTTAAATCAATCGTCCTGAGGGACAACTTTTAAATCAATCGTCCTAAGGGACAACTTTTAAATCAATCGTCCTGAGGGACAACTTTTAAATCAATGATCCTGAGGGACAAGTTTTAAATCAATCAATCGTCCTGAGGGACAGTTTTCAACCAATCGTCCTGAGGGACAACTTTTAAATCAATCGTCCTGAGGGACAACTTTTAAATCAATGGTCCTAAGGGACAACTTTTAAGTCAATGATCCTGAGGGACAAGTTTTAAATCAATCAATCGTCCTGAGGGACAATTTTCAACCAATCATCCTGAGGGAGAAGTTTTAATTTCAACCAATCACCTTTTCAAAATTAATTTCAAGACCAGAAATGGTCACTTTTTCAATCAATTTCAAGACCAGAAATGGTCACCTTTTTCAAAATTAATTTCAAAACCAGCATGGTCAAGTCATTTGGGATAATCATTGAAAAGCCGCCTAGCTGGTGCATTTAATCAAACAATCATTTATTGTATACATCAATCATGTCAAGTTGTTTGAGTATATTTGTTTAACCAGTTAGTGCATTTAATCAGTTGTTCTGAGAATTTGTTGTTGACGAACCATTGTGCCGCTAAGACCATCACATTTATGTGTTTGGTTCAATAGCGTATTGATTGCCTCTTTGCTCAGTAAGCAATCACATTTCCTCGATTGTCTCGTTGCTAAGTAGACAATCATCTTATCATTGGTTATCTTGTTGCTCAAGGGATAGCCCCATTAAATTTAGCCTCCCCGTTGTTCAGAGGGTAGCTACACTCAATCTCAATCACCATCTCAATCACAATCACAATCACAATCACAATCACAATCACAATCACAATCACAATCACAATCACAATCACAATCACAATCACAATCACAATCACAATCAATCACAATCGCAATCGCAATCGCAATCACAATCACAATCACAATCACAATCACAATCAAAATCATAGTCACCATCATTTGCTTTTAGTGTTTCGACTCGGAAAGGCTTGACGATTCACGTAAAATCATAATTCATTTGTTTGGCATTTCACGACCCGGGAAGGCTCGTTGATTTGCATAATTCATTTGTTTGGCGTTTCACGACCCGGGAAGGCTCGTTGATTCGCATGTTTGTTTGGCATTTCACGACCCGGGAAGGCTCGTTGATTTGCATAATTCATTTGTTTGGCGTTTCACGACCCGGGAAGGCTTGTTGATTCGCATAATTGTTTGGCATTTCACGACCCGGGAAGGCTCGTTGATTTGCATAATTCATTTGTTTGGCGTTTCACGACCCGGGAAGGCTTGTTGATTCGCATAATTGTTTGGCATTTCACGACCCGGGAAGGCTCGTTGATTTGCATAATTCATTTGTTTGGCGTTTCACGACCCGGGAAGGCTTGTTGATTCGCATAATTGTTTGGCATTTCACGACCCGGGAAGGCTCGTTGATTTGCATAATTCATTTGTTTGGCGTTTCACGAACCGGGAAGGCTCGTTGATTCGCATGTTTGTTTGGCATTTCACGACCCGGGAAGGCTCGTTGATTTGCATAATTCATTTGTTTGGCGTTTCACGACCGGGAATAATTCATTTGTTTGGCATTTCACGACCGGGAAGGCTCGTTGATTCGCATGTTTGTTTGGCATTTCACGACCCGGGAAGGCTCGTTGATTTGCATAATTCATTTGTTTGGCGTTTCACGACCCGGGAAGGCTCGTCGATTCGCATTATATCAATCGTCCTGAGGGACAAAACTTTTTAAATCAATCGTCCTGAGGGACCAAATTTTTTAATCAATCGTCCTGAGGGACAGGAGAACCCGTTGCATTTGTTTGCATATGCCCCCAGGAACTACGCCGGTCTGATCCCTACAATGGGGTACGTAGGCAGCCTGAGTGGCACGACCGATTGATCTTTAAAGTTTTCCTTTGTGACTTGAGATGTATCGCGGGGAATGAGTCGGGTTGTCTATGTCTTGGACGTCACTCATACCAAATCAATGGCATCGAGTCCCGTCCAAGAGGGGCAACTGTAGACACCCCGATTTTGAACCCAGGATGCGCTCGAGCATTCCCGATGATGAAATAGACCAATCGTGCATACCTCGAGGCTAAGAACAAGGCTTGAACTCACCGAACCACCCTAAACCATTCTAAACCCTCCTAGAACAACCTTAAACCAACCAAAATGACCAAAATACCCTTCAAACCATCCATAAACCTCTTCAAAATAAACCCAATCTTGCACCACCTTCTAGTACATTCAAAACCCTCTTTTTTGATATATAATATGTCCCAATCCGTTTTGAAATGAGGGAGATGTATCTGTTTTACCAAAATGACTTGTTTTCCCGACCTTCTGAGGGTAAAATGGTCACATACTTGGATGTATAAATTATCTTGGGTTCAAACCACTTGGGTTAGAAAGTACACTCAACAAGCTTTCCAACGCTTCAAACCACGCACGAAACGGAGTTCGGTAGCACCCGGGGCGGCCCTGCAAAGTTTTACCTTTTGAGCAGCAGCCTTGAGCGCTCAAGGCCCCAACCTTGAGCGCTCAAACCCTAAAAACCACCTTGAGCGCTCAAGCCCATGGCTTTGAGCGCTCAACTCTATTCCAGATCAGTTTTCTGCAGAACATTTAATAATGATATTCCACTACAAGAGGAGCGTCTACCTATGTTTTCTACTGCCTAAATACACTTCCTATACCCTTGAACATCTCCTCAATCACCCCCCAAACCCAATTCAAAAATTAAACTCATTTCTCTCCCATTTCTCTCTCTATATAAACCTCCTCCACCCTCTTGGCTGACGAGACACACTCTCACACCCTTCATCAGACCTCTCCACTCTCTCTCATCACTTCAATCACGTTTTAGCATCTCTCTCCTCCATAGCCACCATCCTTCATCATCTTCAACCTCCAAAACACCCAAAAACCTTCTAAAAAAAGGCCTACAATACATGGGTCTTTGAGAAACCAACTACAACAGCCCCTCTCTACTGTAATCATCCATCAATTGCAGCTCCATCATCCAAAATCCAGTAAACCCACTTGATCATGCCAAAAATGGTCATTTGAGCCCAAATACACCCCCATCCACTCAATCAATCATCCAATCAACCCTACACTCACACTCCTCTGTCCAAAATACCTCAAATCAAGCCTATATTCTAAGCCACTACTCAATCATCCATCAAAACCCCAAATTCAAGCCTTGATCAAGCCAAAAGGTAGAAAATCATGTGAGAAATCACTGTTTTGGTCTTGCTGAGGGAGACCAGTGGGCTCATTCAAGTTCCTCATACTTGAAATGAGCCTACAAGGTCTGAAAAGTATCAAGAAAAGCATTTTATTTTGGTAGGATTGAGCGCTCAAGCCCAAGGCTCTGAGCGCTCAATCTGTTTTCTAACAGCTTACAAATCTTGTCCTGAGCAAACCATAATCATTGATTTGGGGTGGTTTGATCATCCAAAGTCATAAAATAGCAGAATTTGGCGATCTGGAAGTGGCTTGAGCGCTCAAGGCCTTACCCTTGAGCGCTCAATCCACTTTGAGCGCTCAAACCCCAACAGAAAGTCAGTCACAGTGTTTCAGCCATAACTTTTTACTCCGAACTCCGTTTTGGGCGTATTATATATCAAAACGTAGATAATTTGAAGGGCTACAACTTTGTAGTTTTATGTTCTTCTCATTTCTATATCAAAACCCTCCAAAACATGCAAATAGTGTCGGGAAGACAAATAATTTTGTTCAAAATGGTGTTCTAAGTCCTATTTCTCTCTTTCATTGTTATTTTCTTTGTTTATATCATTCCACCATCGCATTGTACATTGCACAAGCATCCACCATCACTTGGTTCGTATTTGAATACTTGTTTATGTGTTTTCCCATCCCCGATTCCTTATTTTTGTGAACAAATCAAATTTCAAATATTTCCAAAATCCCACAAAATGTTGAGTAGAGACCGGTTCACGGACCGGGCGAGAGGGGTGCCGTAAAACCCTTCCCCTCTCGTAACCAAACCCCCGAATCCGAGAAATCTTTGGTTTCACGATGGCTAGTAAAATCTTTTTCAACGGGCAACGAGTCATATTTTTATCGGTTTCTCGGGTTCGGACCTAAAATCCGGGTGGCGACTCAAACAATCACAATCTTTTCGAACGCGAACCGAACCGTTTTCCAGTGGGCCGTCCACACCTCCGGTCCCATTTTTTGTTCTCTTTTGGAAGATTGTGCCAAACAGCCTGTACCTACTACCGAGAAACAATCATTTCATCAGTGACCATGATCGGTGGATTGGCGCTCACATACACTACATCTTGACCATGGTTGGTGGATTGGCGCTCACATACAAGTGAATTGGCGTTTTCTGTAGTTTAGTTATTTTGTTTATTCCCACGCGTTTTTCATTTTCTTCATAGCTAAGGAATTGAAAATCGGAAAATGATGATGCTTCGGAAGGTCACCACTTTTACCAAAATGACATATATAAAACGTTGGCAACGATTCACAAGAACTGAAATTGAAAAATCATGATGCTTCGGTTATCAGTGGCGTGAGTCTGTCATTTAGAGTGGGTAATTTTGGAAGATAAAAGTGTGGGAAATATTTTTGTTTCTTCCCTTTTTTAAAGTAGTAGTAGATAAACAGTTTATCGTCAAAAATAATTTTACTTCGTCAATGACCATATCCAACATGCATGCTTGATTTTTTTTTCATAGAGTCTACACAAGATAAACAAAATGATTTGGATTAATAAGGTGCCCCAACGGCTCTAGTACTCAACAGTATTGTGCGCCCACTCATGTGCAAAATGAAGACTAATGGCCACTTGGCTCCAGTCCGAGATTCTTTCATTTCAAATTGTTAGAGATAATTGATTTTGATTTTTTATGACAAAATTAATTTCTTAAATCCATGTTTTTTTTTTCAACGAAAGTATTCCTTTTCGGTACCAATTTAGTTCATGTGTACAAGAGAGTTTTTCTTAGGGCTTCTTACAAGCCGGTCCAGTTTTAAGGCCCTCCTTCCATCCAAACCCACAGTCCGTCTAACCTTTTCCATCCAGATCCCGTTTAAAGTGATCTGTCCAAAACACCCTGCTCATCTTCTCCTTCCTCCCCAGCTCATCTTCTTCTTTGTTGTTCACAAAAACACATGCACCCGCGACGTCATCCGCCTCCGCGATGCTCCTCATCAATATGACAACAGATTCCAACGAAGTCCGGCCTCGTCTCCTCCTCCCCGTCAACCTCATCATACACATCTGCGCACACACACTATCAAACCCGAAAACCAAAAAAAAAAAAACCCAAATTACCAGGCGATTTTATCGACAAGCAAACGGAAAGTGAGTGTGAACCAGATCGAGAGGAATTGTGGTGGTATCGTCTGCGAGTGGTAGTCCAGGAATCAAAATTCATTATTCCTGATTTGATGCTATTTGATTTCTAGAGAAGTCTCGTGAATTCTGCTGTAGTGATAAACTCTGAATACAAATACATGTGGTACAAGAATTGTACTTATGAAAAGATTTTTCGTCTCTTTTTTTTAAATCGGAATCTTGGTGTTTTTCTTCGCATTTTCTTTTTTGTGTAATTTGGGGTGTGAATTGTGCAGATAGGGCGTGAATTCTGGATTTAGAGGTGTGATTCGAGTGATTTGGGGGTGTGAATTGTGCAGATGGAGTGTGAATTCTCCATTTAGAGGTGTGAATTGTGTAATTTGGGGCGAATCACAATTTTTTTTTGTAATTATAGGGGTGTGAATTCTGCAGATGCTATGTGAATTCTGCTTTTAAGAGTGTGAATTGTGTAATTTGGGGGTGTGAATTCTGGGATTCTCTGGGTGTGAATTCTAGAGGGGTGAAAAACAATTCACCCCCAAAAAAGAATTCTTAATGAACGGGTATAAAAAAAACTTTTTTTACACGTATAAAATTTCATATTTACAATGGATCTTGTTATAAAGATCTCATCGAGTAGATTTTAAATATATAATTTTTATAAAAAATAAATGTGTATAATAAGTTATTTTATTTTAAATTTAAAATAAAAAAAGGAGAGAGAGAGAGAGAGAGAGAGAGAGAGAGAGGACCCAGAGAGTAGAGAGAGAGAAATAAAGTCTAGTCTCCATTACGTGTGTCAGGCATCAATGCGGTCAATGCCGTGTGGAAAGAGAGGAAGAGAGAGGAAGAGAGAGTATAGATAAAGAGACCAACGGAAGCATGACACCCGGCATGTATTGAATGGAAAAAAAATTTTCCCAAGCGCACATGACTTATTTGGGAGTGAAAGACAAAAAAAGGTTTGGACGAAAGCCCCCACAAAAAGTGGGGGCGGCTTGACATTTCTTGTTTTTCTTATTGTTCTACTATCATTCCTTACGTGGCCCATAAATTAATAGAGGAAAACATATCAATATTTGGGCCTTGTTCTCCAATAGATTTTAGGTACATTTTATGAAAATCTCATAAAATGAACATTTTATGGAGGGTGATAAAATAGAGTTGTTTTCCAACTGATAAAATGTAGTGGTTTTCCTATAGATTTTAGGAGGATTTTATGAAAATCTCATAAAATCACTTTTACATTTTATGTGTTGAGATTGAAGTGTCATAAAATGTGAGATTTTATGAAACAAAAATCTGTTGAAGAACGAAGCCTTGGTCCACAATCTCTTTGAATCTTGGTCGGAGGGAGTAGTATATAATCAATTCTTGTCTTTGGTCCATATATGTAATACATGTTTTGCATGTACACAATCATTTCTCATTAAAAATGATTGAGGTCCTCTATCACAAATCAGTTTCCACGTTTAAGATCATTTGGTACACCTCATGTGTCGACCACACAGGATCGTTTACTATTTCCATACAAGACTTGGCGTTTACTATTCAAAATCTGAAAGTTTCCTGCCATTGTTGACTCTCTTTAATTTGTTTCCTATCGAGCCATATGCGATAAATTGAAGCATCTTTTGCCATGTTTCATCACCAAGCCACACGAGCAATTTCATATACGTACAGAGCAATATTCTCTTTAGTTCTCTGCACTCTATTTTCATATTATCTTTGAGAGTTTTAAGAGCAAAGTTGTGTATCCACTCTTTAGAGAGATTTTTTTTTCACACCACAAATTCTTATTCGTGTTGTACTGAGAGTTAGAAAAATTCTCAGCAAGCTACTACAGAACTGAGTTTTGTTCTGTGGATGTTTTTAGAGTTTGGGAGATAAACTCTAGCGGTTCGGCTAACTCCTCGGGAAAGTTAGTGTTGTGGTTGTAAGGTTTAATCGGCACCAAAAGCTGCTTGTTTGATTAGTAAAACAACGACTCCTTAGGCTAGTGGATTAGGCTGAGTAGTGGACAAAGCTCGGACCGAACCACTATACATCTTAGGGGTTGGGGGAGAGGGACCCAAGTGTTTTTCATTTTTTTCTTCATAGCTAAGGATTTTAATTAACCGTGGTCGGTACGTACGTGGTCAAGTTATAGGGTTTCCATGAAGCTTCACCTTTCACAGTTGAAGCTCCCACACAGTCAAGATTACTACCAACAATTCTTAATTTGTTGCCATATAAAAGTTTGTTGATTCTAAGAAACCCTAATATGCCTATAGAGTTGTCTGAGATGAAGAAGTCTCCGATGACTCTTCTTCCGTTTCTTTACCTTCATTTTTCTCTTCTAATCATCCTCTCAATAACCTCCTCTACTACTACTTGTGCTGCCTCACCCCTCAAAACTCCAAGGCTCAGATCAGTACTCCATGAAACATTCACTAGAGGCCGCCCATCTAACACCATCCCAGCCTCTGCTCCAGAGGGCTTTGTAACCTCTTTCTACCCCCAAACACTTGATCACTTCAACTACCAGCCACAGAGCTATACAATTTTTCAACAAAGATATCTAATCAACTATACGTATTGGGGTGGTGCAAAGCAAAGCGCGCCGATCTTTGTTTACCTTGGCGACGAGGCGCCCCTTGATGAACAGGTTGGAGCTGTTGGGTTTCTTCTCGAAAATGCCCCACATTTCAAAGCTCTAGTACTTTATATAGAGGTATAAACATATAAGTATAGTAGCACATTTATTGTCATCCATTTTAGACTGTTAAACGTACGTGTGTGTGTGTGATATCGATCAAGATTTGGAAATTGGAATTATAACTCTCTTTTTTATTGTTGTGTTTTGATCAGCATCGGTTCTACGGACAATCAATTCCTTTTGGAAACTTTGACGAGGCTATGAATGATGCAAACGTTCGTGGCTATTTCAATTCGGCTCAGGCTCTTGCTGATTATGCAGAGTTGATCATTCACTTGAAGAAAAAATTATCTGCACATAATTCTCCGGTTATTGTTGTTGGAGGATCGTATGGTGGAAGTGAGTATTACAACTACTATATTATAGTATTCCCTACAGCTCATGATTATTTATTTTTTTACGAAAAAGCGTGTTTTATTTTCTTTTTGGATCAAGAAAAATATAATTTCAGCACAATTTGATACATATTTTAATATAGGTTCCACTTCTTATCCGGACTTTTGATCCAAATTTTTTTTGACGATCCGATCCGTCCAATGTGTTCAGAAGGTCTTTTCAAGGGTCCCTGTTGAAAATCTTCAAAAAAAATACCGGGAAGGGCTTGATCCAAGCAGTTTTCACAAAAATATATAAATACAGTTTTTGCGAAAACTGCTTGGATCAAAATCTTCCCGGTATTTGTTTTTGAAGATTTTCCTCGTGGACCCTTGAAAACACCTTCTGAACACATTGGACGGATCGGAGTTTCCAAAAAAAATTTGCAACACAAAAAAAACCAATTTTTCTTATTTCCGGGAGGTGTGGATGTGAAGTTTTCCGTATATAAATGGAAAGATCTCACTTTAAATATGTATGAATTACTGGGAAAAATTCACAAAAAATCTACGTAAGTGGTTTAATTTTTTACTCAAAAAGAATACTAACTCTTTGTGAAGGACTGAAAATTGCTTTCTTGTACTTGTTCAATTTTTTTTGCCTTTTACAAAGTGCTAGCTGCATGGTTCCGGCTGAAATACCCCCATGTTGCCCTCGGAGCTCTGGCCTCATCAGCTCCTATCCTTTACATCGACAAGATCGCTCCATATGACGGATTCAATTTAGTTGTCCAGAAGGATTTTAGAGTAAACCTACAAACCCTTTACTACTTTTATTTTCCTTTTCAATCTATAAACTAAACCACAAACTATAACAATACTAATAATAGGATACTACTGTTGCAGGAAACTAGCGAGAATTGCTACGAAACAATACGAAAATCATGGTCCGAAATTGATAGAGTCGCTTCCGAGCCCAACGGTCTCTCAATCCTGAGCCAAAAATTCCAGACTTGCTCGTAAATTGCACAGTCCTGATTTGAATTTATGGTGTTTTTTTTAAACTTGATTTGAAAAGCTTTATAAGTGCTTATCCAATTTGTTGTCCAAATTTTTCAGCACACTGAGTTCTGCCGCAGATCTCGTGAATTTCTTAATCGGCGACTTATATCAGGTGGCAGCTCAATATGATAGTCCAACATTGGGGTATCCAGTTACACAGATCTGTGGGGGAATTGATGGAGCAAAACAAGGAACTGATATTCTTGGCAAGATATTTTTAGGTCTGGTTGCCTTAACTGGTAATCTGACATGCTATCCGATCAACAGCGTTAATACTCCATACGATGAAACATCAAAAGGGTGGGGTTGGCAAGTAAGTTTATAATCAATACACTTTTGGTTGTGGATTTTATTACTATAAAGTAAGCATAAAATGCACATGAAATATATTGCTAATCTATATTTTGTCTATGTTGGTTTGATCGAAAACACAAATGAACACCAACCGAATCTCAAGAGAATAGAGGTGCATTAGTAGTGGCGTTGATTATGCCCACAGTAGTTGCAAATTAACAAGATACTCTTTATCTAATTGAAGACGAATTACTTATTTGCAGACATGTAGTGAGTTGATTATGCCGACTTTCTATCGCACCAACGCGACTATGTTCCCACCATTTCCTTTCAATTTTGCGAAATACAGCTTCGATTGCATAAGTATGTACGGAGTCTCACCTCGGCCCCACTGGGTCACAACCTACTATGGAGGCCATGTAAGTTCTTCTGATTTCTAGTAATAAAATCTTTTTACTATGAAAACTTGGATTTGGATTTGGATAGTAATTAAAAACTTTTTACTATCCAAATACAACACTAATATTCTCCATAACGCATTGGCAGGATATAAAATTGGTTCTCCGTAGGTTTGGAAGCAACATCATCTTCTCCAATGGACTAAGAGATCCTTATAGCAGTGGAGGGTAAATTAGACTCAACATGTTTAAGTATTACGAAAAGAAAATGAAACATTCATCTAGTCGATCGACTCAATATTCGACTCTTTTTCTTATATATTGTTGGTGTTGGAAGACTTATACGATACTCTTCGTCTTTGTTTATACTACTCAAGGTGTGTGCATCTTTGCTCACCATCGAATCTTGAGACACAACTTTTCGTCTTAATTAATTTATTACCACGGTGATATGGTAGTACTTTTTGTAATCGAAAGACACATTTGCTCAGCCATCCCGAACCTCGATCGCATCTTTTTATTATTCATATGCATACCCTTTTTATCTTGATGTAAATAAATGTACCAAGGATGAGCTAGGATAAATAGTACGTCCGATCAGACACGCTCAATACTAATTTTCGTGTTCCATTATTGCAAGAAGAGAATAATAGTGCAAATATGGATACTTTGGTGGAGGACAAAGACAATGTGGTGGTTTTGTGAGGGAGAAGGGAACCTTATGTCCTAATAAATTTTTCATTTTTGTTTGAAAATTTAGATTGTCAACTAATTAATTAATCTTTGCAGGATCACATTGCTTGGATATTCAAATGGCGGTGGCCCGATCCGAAGTGGTTGATCCAAAGAAAGAACGGAGGAGGTCAAGATCATTAAGGGATGGCTCAAAAAGTACTATCTTTGATCTTCATGCTTTGGCATAGTAGAGAGCAAACAGAGGGTTTACAAAGATGGAATTGGGACGAGCCGACCCGACCTTGTTGTCCTCGTGAATGTTTTCTTATTTTATTTGTATTTTGATCGTTTGAATATCCCTGCAACTTTCTATACCGCAAATAAGCTTTGTAGGGCAAGCAATACTAAGTTTTACTATTAATAAAGAAAAAGATACGGCTTGGTTTTACTATTAACATACTAAGTTTTGTAGGGTGTAATTTGTTTTTTTTTTTTCCCCAAGAAGTGTTAGTAGGAGTTACGAGTACGTGCGTTGTGGGGCAAATATCATGACCCTTAATTACCACTTGGGCTGTCAACCACTTGTATTAAGCATTTTAGAATTTTCTCCCAATCTCTTCGTCTTTATCAATCAATCACTCTTTGTAAGAGTCCTTGGTTTTTTGTTTCACACATCCAAGTCTTTTGTCTTTGTCAACCAAGTACTTGTGGGGCAAATATCTAGCAAAATATTAATTAGGTTAATCAGATAAGTATTAATGACCCCGTCATTGAACTAAATTGCTAGCTATTAATGACCCCGTCAGATAAGCATTTTTTTTTTTTTTTGTGGTTTTCAACATCGGTTCTATGGACAATCTATTCATTTCTAGCTCTTGTGACAAAAAGATTTTCCACAAAATGAATTTTGTCACAATATATTCACTTGTTGTGACGAAATTTCATTTTGTAGCATCAAGCCACTGACGGTGGAGTTACTGTGACAAAATTGATTTCCTTGCAATATTTTGTCACAACAAGTATGGCGGGAAAGTTTCCCGCCACCGGGAATTTAATCTTGCCGCATAATAATTTTGTCCTAATAAATTTTTCATTTTTGTTTGAAAATTTAGATTGTCAACTAATTAATTAATGTTGCAGGATCACATTGCTTGGATATTCAAATGGCAGACGAAACTGATCCGAAGTGGTTGATCCAGCAAAGAAAGGAGGAGGTCAAGATCATTACGGGATGGCTCAAAAAGTACTATGCTGATCTTCATGCTTTGGCCTAGTAGATCAATTAAGAGAGCCTTGTGGGGCAAATATCATGACCCTTACCACTTGGGCTGTCAACCAGTTGTTAGGATGTAATTTGTTAGCGCACTCTATAGCCAAATATCATGACCCTTACCACTTGGGCCGTCCTCTCAAATTAGATTGCATTTAGATAGTTGTGGGCTTCTCCCAAACTACACTCTATAGCCAAAAAAAAAAGAAGGTTAATCAGATAAGTATTAATGATCCCGTGATCGAAATAGATTGCTAGCTTTCACAATAATAAATTGATTGTCAAAAATAATTTTTCTTTGTCAACAACCGATATCCAACTTGCTTGATTTTTTCCATAGTCTATACAAGATAATGATTTGGATTAATATGGTGGGCCAACATCAAATGTGCAATACTCCCTCCGTTCCTTTTTAAGCAACTAAAATGTGCAATACTCCCTCCTTTCCTTTTTAAGTGTGTAGCTTCGTAATTTAAACTTACTAAGAAAGCATCATCATTACATATTTCACATCAATTTTTACTTTCACTTTCCACTTTTGCCCTTGATGGAGACATCATCATTAAATTTTACCCAATAACTTTTCAAAAAGGAATCTACTTTTAAGGGCAAAATAGGAAATGTATTAACTTTTACATACTAACTTTTCAACATTACACTTATTTAGGAACAACAAAAAATAGAATACACTACTCTTTTTAAGGAACGGAGGGAGTAGTATTTTTACTGTGCAATATGGCAGAGAAACATCTCCTTCACTAATTAAGTGGTGGCTTACATTACTGAAGTCTTTTAATTAAGGATAATTAACTTGCTCACGCATTAACAAAAAAAAAAACTTTAATTTTCCAATTTTTTGTTTACCAAGCGCTCGTTCAACTATTCGATCCAATTCGTTGTAATTAGTAATACATATACCAGGCTCTCACTCTACCGAAATTATTCAATGCAAAATAATAACTTTATAGGATCACGTATTAATAAATAGTACAACTTCATATTGGTTGTGTTTAATTAAATGCAATCAATTTCCTCCCGATGTATCATTTGTCGAGTTTTAATTAAATTTTGTTGCCGATAAAAGTGTGTTGATTCTAAGAAACTTAATGGCTCAATTGAAACACCAAAGATATTACCATTTAGAGTTCCAGCCAGAGAGCTATGCAACAATTTCAACAAAAATATGTAAGCAACTCTAAATGTTGGGGTGGTACAAATGAAAGCGCGCCGATCTTTGTTACCTTGGCGCCGAGGCGCCCCTTGATGATTGTAGGAGATGGTTCTTGCTACAGTCAAATATATGATGAGCTGGAGAGGTATGGATAGTCAAAATATAAGCACCCCCTAACTAAATATAAGCACCCCCTCCCCCTGCTTTTATTTAGTGCGGCTTCTCCCTGACTATTTAACCCCGCGGCTATTTAGTGCGAGTGTGTTTTTTGTTTCCAAACCATGGGCTAAACATCACATCATTCCCTTATCACCCCTGATTGCCTCATCCCTCTTCTTAAACCTTCATCCAAACGAGTCCTTAGGTATTCCGTATCTACAAATCATTAGGACTTTTGTTTTCCTGTTCAATAAAAATTTAACCGTAAATGACAACAATTGTAATGATAACAGTTTTAAACTATCATCTTATCTATCCTCCATTTAAAAAAAAAATTTCAATTCTAGTTCGAACACGTGGCTCTCGTGTGGCCGTCTTCGCATGACCGCCCAGTGGAGCTCACATTGCACCCCCGTGACGCTTGTGTGGCGCCTACGTAGCACGATTGTTGTTAACAAAAGACCAACATAAATATTTATACTATATTTTCAAAAAAATTTAAGCTGAGCACTTTTTATGTCAGTTTTAGATTTTATATAAGATGACGGTTTTAAACTGTCATCTTATACGTTTAATGACACTTTTTTACAGTCATCTTTTATGTTCAACTTCAATGTCGATTCTAATTAAGACTGACATTAAAAGGGCTTAGTTTCAATGTCGCTTTTAAGGAAAACTAACATTAAAATGTTTTCCATATGGGCTTCTGGAAGCGCCTTGTTTTAATGTCAGTTCTAAGCAAAAACTAACATTAAAAAATAGCGGAATCAAATAAAAAAAAACACCTTTGCCTATCGTTTTACCTTAAGAAACGCGAAAACTCACAATTATTTAAAACTAATGTGTGATTATTCTCCAAATTAGAGCGTGAATGACTAATAGAATATCTTTAACTACGATACAATTACAGTTGCTTCTGGAGGAAGAAGCTTTTCAAGATCGAATCTTGTCTTAGGTCAATTATGTTGCAAGAAAGGTTGGATGGATTAGCTATGTGAAAAAGGCATACTGTCTAAACTGGATATCAAAGAATAAGTATTAATTTTGCAGCAAAAAATACAAGAAGGATGATCTTTAATTAATACATTTCGAATTAATAAGATGATTTATATAGCTTTCTGTTATTATTGTTTTGATTTTTAGTCTTTTCTTTAAAATATTTTTTAATAATCTTTAATTTATTATTCGTGAATTATATAGCAGGCCCCAAAAACAAAGTTCGCATCCGGCCCCGGAAAACCAAGAGCCCTATTCAAAAGTTGAAGAAGAACGTTTTGTTCACTAAACTCATTTTGTTGTGTTCTGACCGCAATTATAGAACTTTAAAATTGATCAAGAATGTCGTTTTGATCCTTATATCTCTGCGGCTGGAAGAGACAAACAGATTAGTGCAACACCCATCTCGATCGGAGCTGTTCGATCATTGCGCGGGCAAAATGCTACAGATGTTGGAAACTTGTGTGAATTGAGTCCCCATTCGTTAAATAGAAAAAGGGATGGACATTACTATATAATTGGATGACTCGCTTTTTTGACCACCCAATTTGAACCTGGATACTAAGAAGTTGAGTATATAAGTGCATGATTGTAACAAAATTAAATGGCTCAATTGTAACACCAAAAGCATTATATATAAAGAATTCTCTACCATGAACTCCCTCAGTACTCTTCCATTTCTTTTCCTTCACTTTTCTCTCCTAATTACAACATCTGTTTCTGCTGCCTCACTCACCAAAATTCCAAGGCACAGTGTACTCCATGAATCATTCACTAGAGGCACAGCCAAGACCATCTCAGCCTCTGCTTCAGAGGGCTTAGAAACCTTTTTCTACCCTCAAACACTTGACCACTTCAACTACCAGCCAGAGAGCTATGCAACTTTTCAACACAGATATATGATGAATTCCCAGTATTGGGGTGGCGCGAACGAAAGTGCGCCAATCTTCGTTTACCTTGGCGACGAGGCGGCACTCGATGGTCAGCCTGAAGCTGTTGGATTTCTTCTCGACAATGCCCCTCATTTCAAATCTCAACTAGTTTATATAGAGGTATAAACTTACATATAGCACATTTTCATCCATTTTAGTCTGTTAAACGAATACTTGCTTTTTTTAATGTTGTGGTTTTGATCAGCATCGGTTCTACGGACAATCAATTCCTTTTGGATTAACAATGCAAGAGGCAATGAATAATGCAAGCACTCGTGGTTATTTCAATTCGGCTCAGGCTCTTGCGGATTGCGCAGAGCTGGTCATTTACCTGAAGGAAAATCTATCAGCACATACTTCTCCGATTATTGTTGTTGGAGGATCGTACGGTGGAAGTGAGTACTATTGATACTCCTACATATTTTTGCACCAATGTAAATATCTAAATTTAAAAAGCTTTAAATTGGCGAGACAAAAATAAAAAATTAAGCAAATTATTTTTTAACTTGATAAATACAATAACTTTTTGTGAATTAAAAAATTTATTTAAAATTTGTTTTCTTGTACGTACTTGTTCTGATTTGCATATTTTTTCCCCCTGTATGAAGTGCTGGCTGCATGGTTCCGACTAAAGTACCCCCATGTTGCCCTTGGAGCTCTGGCATCTTCAGCTCCTATCCTTTACTTCAATGACATCACTCCACAAGACAGATATTATTCAGTTGTCCAAAGGGATTTCCAAGTAAATCCACAAATCTTTTACGTTTATTTTCATTTTCAATCCAAACTAAATCATGAAAGATAACGAATATTAGAAATGGGATACTGCTGCAGGAAGCTAGTTACAATTGCTACGAAACAATATGACAATCATGGTCCATTTAAATAACAAACATGGGATACTGTTGCAGGAAGCTAGTTACAATTGCTACGAAACAATACGACAATCATGGTCCGAAATGGATAGAGTCACTTCCATGCCCAACGGTCTCTCGAACCTGAGCCAAACATTCCATACTTGCTCGTAAATTCTGATTTGCCTTCATGTTACTTGTACTCCCTCCGTTTCAAATTGCTGGTCACTTTTGGAAATTCTAACTTTTTAAGCAGACATACAATAACTGCATTCAAGAAATACATTACATTAAACAGATTCATTATATTTCAACTTTTGAATGAAACGGTTGTTGTTGGTAATTGGGTTATTTTGAATTATTAAATAATTTTTGTTTTGACTTTTCAAAGAGGACTAATAATTTAGAACACTCCAAAATAGTATATGTGACAAGTAATTTGGAACGAAGGGAGTAGTAATTTCAACTTATCAAATTTGTTGTCCAAATTTTTCAGCACACTGAGTTCTGCCGCAGAACTCGAGAGTTACTTAATCGGATTATATGCCGGGGCAGCTCAATATGATTTCCCACCATCGTATCCTGTTGCACAGTTCTGTGGAGGAGTTGATGGAGCAAAACAAGGAACTGGTATTCTTGGCAAGATATTTGCAGGTCTTGTTGCCTTAACTGGTAATCAGACATGTTATGTCTGTAACGCCCCGAAAATTGGGTACATTAATAAATAAATTGTAAAATTTATTTAAATAAAATACCAACTCCATTAAAATTTCAAAGAATACTTAATAAAAAAATTTAACGGAAAACTAAAAGTTAGCTTTCTTATTACAACCCAAAATAAAAAGAACTTTAACATTGTCTGCAAAACTTAAACATTTATTTTAAAACAAGTTCACTGAAAGGAAAGAACAGAGCCATCTAGCTAGAGATCTACTGGTACAACCACAGCTCCAGCACTTCGTAACCTTCTTCCTGCTTCATTCCCTCAAACTCAGCAAGCGGTTCCTCTTCTCCTTCTGTACCTGGCGTTGGGGACGCCAGGGGCCACAAAAGTAGCACCGTGAGTGGTAAAATTACACTCAATAGGACACCAAAACTACCCCTTTACAAAAATATACTCATGCAGCAGTTAAAACACATGGGACATCAATTTAGGACATAGGGCAACATTTCTCAACAATATAAGTTCAGTAGATTTAATACTCCGTCGTCAACTCAAGGTTCACAAATTTCGTTCCCACTTCGAATAAAATAATTTTCATCAGCGGCTTCAGCCCACAGTATACTCAAGTGCTCGATCACACAGCAAAGCCACCTCGGGGTATACTGCGCACGGCTCACGATTGATCACCCATTGATCAATCTATATCCGGCATCGATTCTCACCCACAGTATACTTCCGGCGCCCGATCACACATCAAAGCTACCTAAAAGTATAGCTGCGCATGGCTCAAGACCCATACCGGACTCATCCCTTTTCCCCAAACCCGATAAGTGAACACTAATCTTTTAGTTTATTAATTTAACCACAATAATTATTTACCCAATTTTAATGGTCTAACAAAACACCAGTAAGCAAACACATGCATCCAATTATAACATGAAATGAAAATTTAATGAAGATTGACTATCTCAAGCCATACGTGTCAGTTATAAATCCAGCCACTAAAAATAGCAAACGGTTTCCAAAAATCACGAAATTTTACAGTGAGATATTTCATCAAATTTTACACAAGTTCACTGTTTTAATCGAAGCCTAAATCCAGTCCTAAACGAAACGAAATAGCGTTTTAAGCTAGACAGTGAATCTGTCCCGAAACTGTTTAGTTAAGCCAACTTCGAAAAATCACAGTTAATTCTACGAACCTCGGATTGAAACGAGTTCTATATGGAAATTGCTTAACTTTTCGAGATCTACAACTTCGAAGATTTACGTTTTCTCTAAATTCAAACAGAAGTGCCCGAAAATCAGCAGAACAGAACAGCGCACAAGAAAATGGTTTTCGTCTCTTTGGTTCCGTTTTAGACTTACAAAACCTTATCGGTTGGAAGCAAAACCGCAACAAATGATCTCACATCATATTCATATCATCACTATATTAGATATATGGAGATACACGAAAACACAAAAAATAGTATACTTAAGTAAAAAGTAAGTTTTGATATCCTACCTTTCCTCCGAAGTTATAGCGCGCTACGAACGTGACAGGATTTAATGTTGTTGAACGGTTATGTTCTCGGAATTTAAAGCTGTGAAAGAAACGATATTACTCACGAGAGAGATTTATGAAAATTAATGGTAGAGAAAGAAAAATGTTTACCGCACGAAAAGAGACAACCCGAGAACGAGGGCCCGAGAGAGAGAGTTGATGTGGAAGGACAATGGAAGTGGGAAATTTTTTCTACTGCCGAGATTTTGGAGTATTGGGGGAAGAAGGGAATAAGGAAGGTGAAGAGAAGAAGAAAAAAAAACATAAGGCAAGGAAATTATAGAATGGAGAAAAGTAAGAAGGGAAATGATGGAGTAATTAGAGGATGGAAAAGTCATATAGGAAGGAATGACATATGGAAATGTAGTTGATAGGATTTTATTTTTTTCGGAGAATTATATTACTTACTTAGGCAAGATTTCTACCTTACTTAGGAAGCTAATTTTAAAAAGGCAAACTTAGATTAGGCAATATACAATCTAGGAAAATCTAATTTTAGGGAAGCAAATAATTGTATAAACGTATAAATGGAAATGCTAGGGAATTAATACATATGGAAACTAGTTTATATATATAGCATGCCAATAAAACTTATATGTATTATATTTAATTAAATAATGTAACGACTAAAATTACGGTCTTTACAATCTACCCCCTTAAACAAAAGTTCGTCCCCGAAATTAAAAGCAGTACCTCGGTCCTCGAAAAGGTGAGGATAATAAGCTCGCAACGAGTCCTCACGCTCCCAAGTCATCTCCTCAATCCCTTGGTGACGCCACAGAACTTTGAAAAGCTTGATCTTTTTCCTTCGCAGTACCTTCTCTTGCTCGTCGACAATCTTGACGGCCTGTTCCTCGAATGTTGCGGCCTCATCTAAAATTAGATCCTTCCAGTCTAGTATGTGCTCGGGATGTGCGAGGTACTTCCGGAGCATGAACACGTGGAATACGTTATGAACCCTCGCTATTTGCGGCGGTAAGGCTTCACGATAAGCAACTTCCCCAACACGTTCAGGAATCTCAAACGGCTCAATGAACCTAGGCGTAAGTTTCCCTTTTTGTCTGAAACGGATAACCCCACGCCGCGGATGAATCTTCAAAAATACGTGATCTCCGACATTAAAAGTTAACGGTAGGTACCCTTTGTCGGCAAAACTCTTAGGTCGACTCTGAGCTGTCACCAATAGTTGCTTTATTAGTTGCATTTTTCTCGATCGTTTGACGAATAAGGACTGGTCTCAACAAACTATTCTCTGTAACATCCGTCCAACAAAGTGGAGATCGACACGGTCCTCCATACAACACTTCATAAGAGGCCACCTCAACACTAGCCTAGAAACTATTGTTGTAAGCGAACTTACCCAAAATTAAATAACGTTCCCAACTTCCCTTGAAATCCATTACGCAATCTCTGAGCATATCTTTAAAAATTTTGAATCGTCTATTCTGACTGTCTGTTAGTCTCCATGTTGAAGGTAATTAGGAAACAAAGGTTTGTAACCGAAACGGATTGCAAAGTCTGCCAAAACTAATACGTGAAGCACGGATCTTTATTTGAATCAATTGATGCTGATGCTTCGTGCAATTCAACAATCTCGTCAAGGCAGTGGCGGTTGCACAACTCAAAGGTGTCCGAAACTCTCGAACTGGTAAGGAACTTGCAAACTTAGTCGACCAAGAGTGTGTCATGTCTTGAAGTGAACCTATAAATATTGTCTCAATTTCTAAACTTCAATCGGTATCTACTGTCAAGTCTGTAATAGTTTATCCCGTAACATGACGAAATTGGCTATTCAATCAACATCTTGTAACTTTGAAATTTATCGTGAGATGTGGCGTGGCGGTCCATTCTTGTTCACACATTCTTCTTTTGTCCACAGTATGTTGGAGTTTGAATTCATGCGTGTCGTTAGTCATTTTCTATTCTCTCTGTGAAAAGAGCTGATATCGCCCACAATAATTTATTTAGTGGAATAAATCATTTCGCTTGCCGTCTTTATGAATTATCAAATCTTTGAAGTTCCTCTAATGTCGGACGAAATGCTCTCATCGATAGTGGTGTGCGGTTCCGGATTGTGGTTAGCGGTGAAGTCTCAACCATAATGCGCATAAATAAATTAACATAAAAATCTGGTAGTTAAAAGGGGAAGATCTGCAGACTCACTTGACTCGTGGAAATCCTTACTTCAAAAGGTGCTTGTCATTCAAGGAAGAGGTGAAAGATGTGAATTTTTTTTTTTTAAAAGGAACAATATGATTCAAAAGTTCAATGATCAAAACCCAAAAGGGAGGTGAATAGCTTTTACTCAAATGATTTAGGTAGCAGAGGGGTCACGTTTATGTAGGGGTACAAGAAGTTAGAGTGGCCACAATCAAATCTAATCAAAGATAAAATCAATGTTCAAAAACTGATTTGTTGCAATATTTCAACAATGATTGTTTAAGGTTCAACAAGTGAAGAAAACAAGTGAATACCTTAAATTGCAAAAAAAAATGTTGCAAGTGGTAACAAAGGTTTTCATAATAGGAGTGGATATACTACAACAAGGTTCTGAAAAACATTGAGAGTTCAAGCGATGAAATGCAACTTACTCGAAGGGTCTAGATATCATGGTTTCCGAGCACTAGAATTTAAGGTAATTACAATGGAGATTAATCAAAGACATAATCAATGTTCAACATATGAATGAAACAGGCAAATGACAGTTCAACAAATGGATTTAGGGTCATACCATTGAGACAACAACAATTCGAGGTTCAACAAATGAGTGAAACTTAATGAACACTGTAGCTTGCAAAAGTGAAGTATTAGGATTGACAAAAGTCCTCGCAAGCAAAGTGAATCTACCACTGCAAGAGTTTGGAAAAACAAATATGAGGGTAAGGGGCGAAGAACCAAACTAGATATTTGTCTTGAAACCACGTTGGCCAAACATGTTTCAAATCAAGCATCCAAGTCTAGTAGTTCATGAAGGTCTCAATCTGACAAGTATACAAATAGCTTAGAAGGTCATTCTGGCAGTGGAACTATCTATGGAAATCTCAAAGAAGGGGTATAATAAGCTCAACAAAAATCGAAATGAAATGATTATTGGGATTACACAACTCAATGAAAGATCGGTGTCTTAATGGTTTAAGTGGTTCAACAAACTAGAACTCTATAAATTCAAGTTCAAGTTTGATTTGTGAATCTAAACTTTAAATGAATGAAGAGATATTTCGACGGGATATTTAGGAATTTAGTCTATACCCACATCTAGAGAAAAAAAAATGACATAATTTAATGTAATGGGAGGAATATATGAGTCGAAAAGTTAGTATAGATAACAAAGATAGTGAAAGTGGAAAAGTTACAATTGGAAGTTGAACTGGTCGAAAACCATGAAGGCCTGTCAACGGTTGAGAAAGGGAAAAAGGAGAGGTCGAATGAAATCAACTCTTAGAGTGAGGTATACTAATCAAGCAAATATAAGTTATATAAAGATGGTCATGATGGAGTCGTCAACCCCCCTTAAAATGGCAGCGTCATTCTTCCGCAAGATAAATCGTTACTACTCTAATAGCAGTCTTCAGAATTTCCTCCTCTTGACTCGAAGGTGATGGTAACCAAATCAGAGATTGATATTTGAAAAGGATCAAGGCCCATGTAGCTGATTAAAAAGGTCGTTAATCATCGGTAATGGATAACGGTACTAGACTGTTACTCATTGGGTTGTTGATTGTCATACATAACCAACCGATCCATCCTTCTTTTAAGCGAATAAAATCGGGACTTCCCATGGTGAGACACTTGGTCGGGCAAACTCTTTATCAAACATTTCATGCAATTGATCCTTTAACTCTCAAAGTTCGGTTGGAGCCATTCGGTATGGTGCCATCTTGATTTTGGATAAGTTGAAGAGGAGTCTTGTCAATCCCACCTGAAACGCATCTCATTAAGAGGGTGAGTAGTCACTTCCTTCTTGGAACATCGATCACAGCTCGGTGGGCGAACAATCCAATCACTCCCAAAAATAACGTCGAAGTCGGTCATTTAGACTACTCGAAGTCGCAAGTCAGACGCAATCCAAACATCTCTAATTAGCAAACTCTACAAATTATGACTAGTGGTACGTGTTTCTCCTCTTGATCTTTCGGGTCAAGGAACATGTATTCTGTTGGGTCGTAGAGACCATGTGTCTTCACACGCTCTCACTTCTGCATCTCGGTCTTGTGGGGATAATCCCTAACGATCCTACTCGTGATTCCAATCGTTTTGGTGCATAGAATTCTAAATGTGTCCCTAATTAGTGCTCAGGTATCCACCGTCCACATGCGCACCTCTTAATCTTACAAGTACTATAAACGATACCGTAGCAGTTGACCAAAGGAAACAAATACATACAACATATTAAAAAAATATATATATATATATATTTATACATATATAAGTACTTACGAAAATATGTAGCTCTTATTAGATGGACGTACTAAAATATGTCACAAATTAACCCATAAAACACTAAAAACTAGTGCTATCCAAACCCGCGGTCTCGAGGTAAACGTAAAACCTAGGCTCTGATACCAAGTTGTAACGCCCCGAAAATTGGGTACGTTAATAAATAAATTGTAAAATTTATTTAAATAAAATACCAACTCCATTAAAATTTCAAAGAATACTTAATAAAAAAATTTAACGGAAAACTAAAAGTTAGCTTTCTTATTACAACCCAAAATAAAAAGAACTTTAACATTGTCTGCAAAACTTAAACATTTATTTTAAAACAAGTTCACTGAAAGGAAAGAACAGAGCCATCTAGCTAGAGATCTATTGGTACAACCACAGCTCCAGCACTTCGTAACCTTCTTCCTGCTTCATTCCCTCAAACTCAGCAAGCGGTTCCTCTTCTCCTTCTGTACCTGGCGTTGGGGACGCCAGGGGCCACAAAAGTAGCACCGTGAGTGGTAAAATTACACTCAATAGGACACCAAAACTACCCCTTTACAAAAATATACTCATGCAGCAGTTAAAACACATGGGACATCAATTTAGGACATAGGGCAACATTTCTCAACAATATAAGTTCAGTAGATTTAATACTCCGTCATCAACTCAAGGTTCACAAATTTCGTTCCCACTTCAAATAAAATAATTTTCATCAGCGGCTTCCGCCCACAGTATACTCAGGTCCTCGATCACACAGCAAAGCCACCTCGGGGTATACTGCGCACGGCTCACGATTGATCACCCATTGATCAATCTATATCCGGCATCGATTCTCACCCACAGTATACTTCCGGCGCCCGATCACACAGCAAAGCTACCTAAAAGTATAGCTGCGCATGACTCAAGACCCATACCGGACTCATCCCTTTTTCCCAAACCCGATAAGTGAACACTAATCTTTTAGTTTATTAATTTAACCACAATAATTATTTACCCAATTTTAATGGTCTAACAAAACACCAGTAAGCAAACACATGCATCCAATTATAACATGAAATGAAAATTTAATGAAGATTGACTATCTCAAGCCATACGTGTCAGTTATAAATCCAGCCACTAAAAATAACAAACGGTTTCCAAAAATCACGAAATTTTACAGTGAGATATTTCATCAAATTTTACACAAGTTCACTGTTTTAATCGAAGCCTAAATCCAGTCCTAAACGAAGCGAAATAGCGTTTTAAGCTAGACAGTGAATCTGTCCCGAAACTGTTTAGTTAAGCCAACTTCGAAAAATCACAGTTAATTCTACGAACCTCGGATTGAAACGAGTTCTATATGGAAATTGCTTAACTTTTCGAGATCTACAACTTCGAAGATTTACGTTTTCTCTAAATTCAAACAGAAGTGCCCGAAAATCAGCAGAACAGAACAGCGCACAAGAAAATGGTTTTCGTCTCTTTGGTTCCGTTTTAGACTTACAAAACCTTATCGGTTGGAAGCAAAACCGCAACAAATGATCTCACATCATATTCATATCATCACTATATTAGATATATGTA
>CM029277.1:27732258-27909758 GCA_016920895.1 Vaccinium myrtillus
TGTAATGTGATCAAAGAAAAGTGATTGAGAATGGGAGAACTAGAAGAGATCCATCCGGAGAGGTAGTATATTTTTGATATTTGAGATTATCATGTAACCATTCGTGGAACTCTTATACTTGCGGGTCTGCGGTGGGACTCCACCTCGTGGAATGTCCCAAAGTAACCCTTGTCCAAACCCGGCGGACTCCCACCACTAACTTAGCATGCCTTCTGGCGTTCCACCTCTGAGGGTGCAATCTCCAAGAGTGCCTCTGGTCATTGCTCCTCTGGGTGCCCCACCTGCGGGCATGCCATCTCGAGGAGTGCCCTTGGCCACCCCACCTCTGGGCCCAATACCTTCAGGAAACTAACTCCTTGATGAGCGTGGCCGCCTCTGGATGAGTGAGATTGCCTTTGCCTCTCTCACCTCCGGGTGGTCTGCGCCTGAAGGAGCAAGGTTGCCTATGGTTACCTTTTCTATAAGCAAGCATCGGGCTAATGAAATCTCCTCCCACAGACGTAGAGACATCCGGGCAAGGATACACCCTCTCCCGAAGGAAGGAGCCATCCGGGCAAAGGACACGCCCTCCCCAGCAGAAGGGCCCATCTGGGCAAATAGCATCCTCCGAGGATGTCCTCCCAAGGTGCGACCAGGCACCTTCACCTCAACTATAAGGATATCCTCTGCAATAGCCCTTGCCTATGATCTAGAGAGTCTTCACTATGGTGCTCTCCGTGATCCATGAGTCGTCAACAAATAATTAAAGGCAACTCCAACACCACCCTAAGCTTGGGACCTAAGAGGCATGTGGTTTGGAGGCTAGAGCAAGCGATTTGTTAGAAAGGATGAGCCCGTCCTCAGCGAGCTCTAAGTTGGGGGTTGTTGACCGACATCCAACACCTTGGAAGATGTGTCATGCCTACCATCTGACACCTTGGAGATCTTATATTACGTACCACCTGACTCTGTCATATGATACGGGCCTCTATGAATCACTTGGTTCCATGGTACAATCCCCAAATTGCCTATACTTTGACTCAAAGAGGAAAACATGTCAACCTCCACTCTGGCCACCAATGGGGATGAGCCTGACAGCTGGTTCTCTCCTCCCCCAAGGCTCGTATATAATGAAGAGTTTACACTAAGTAGAAAAGGCATTTAGTACACCACTTGAAGGCACATTGAGCAAGCATTAATCTCTGGTTGATGCTCCACTGCCATTCCTACCTCCCTCTCTCCCTCTCTAAAGCTTCCCCAAGCTCTCTCCTTCTCAACCGTTGGTGGTCTTGAGAATCATAGTAGTGCCCGCCATATTCCTAGAAGGCTCGCTTCCACCCTCACATAGACAATACCCTGAAAGAATCATCTTACCCTAGAAAATGCAGCAGACATATCATGAAATATAAATATAGTGATGATGCATCCATGTGTTGTTGGGCATAAGAATTTGACGAAATCGATGCTTGGACACATACCCGCACTCAACATCCATAATAATCAAGTCCATGTAACATAGGTGGTCAAGTAGCTTAGCTCTTTGTTTTATAACCTTTCATAATTTTGTATCTGTCTTCCTTGTCTACGTTCAGATGTCTGCTACTATTGAGGAGTTGGAGGTTTCGATTGAAGATACTATTGCTCAAGCTAATTCTATATTTTTTCTAAACCACAACATTCTGGAAGAATATGAAAGCCGCAGGAAAAATGTAAATTCTACCTCTCTCTTTTTATTTTTTATTTTTATCTTTATTTTTATTTTTATTTTTATTTTTTTTAAATTTTAAGTTCTTACCTCAGTTATCTGAATTTTGCTTCATTTATATTTTGTTTCACCGCAGATAGAAGAACTTTCGAGGAAACACGAAATGGATGAGAAGGAATTTAGTGCACAATTAGATGAGATAAATGAATTAAAGGTGAGGGAGGTTTGGTGGCTTTCTTAACATTGATGCTTCAACTGTTTTTTGAACTTTCATTCAATGATACCTGCCAATCAACTAGCTCAAGAATATCTGATCTGGCATTTCTGCAGAAAAGTTGGCTTCCAACATTGAGAAGCCTTGTTTCTCAGATAAATGAGACATTTAGCCATAATTTTCAAGAGATGGCCGTTGCTGGAGAAGTTTCGTTAGGTATGTAAAATAATATCTTCAGGGAAGACATTGCTTCCTCGATGTTTTTTTTTATCACTTCCTATTTAATTAGCAGTTTGTTCGCAGATGAGCATGACATGGACTTCGATAAATTTGGGGTACATATAAAAGTAAAGTTCAGGTAACTGCAGTTTTTGAAACTAATTTTAGTTTCTGTTCAAATGAATTGGTTTTTGTGTCTGGAGCATGTTAGATTGCTTGAGAACTATGCCTTTCACCGTAATATTATGGTGGGCCAAGGTGGAGTTGCTCCATTGCAGCCTGGGCTTCACTGTTAACACAGAAGCAACCTTTCCTCATACAGGGATAGGGCTGCATACATCTGGTCTGATGCTCCCCAGAAGTGAAATAAAAGAGGACAAACCAGCTTGATTGGAACTGACTCTTCCCATTTAGTTTAAATTCAGTGGTGCAGCAAAGCAAACCTTAGATTATTCTAGGAACCATTAGGATGGAAATGCTTAGGAGAAGGAAGATATAGGACACTTTGTTTATACCGCGCTTATAAGGTTGAAGTGTAAATCGTCCCATGTTGCAAACACAAATAGGTGAATCAAGCAAAAATGAAAGAGTTGTTTTAATAGCTAATGAAACTGTAATGCAAGGCTGAACGTCACACAATGGGAATTATAATCACAAAGCAACTGAATGATAAAGTGATCATTTTGTTGTTGAGAAGTTATTTTACCAAGCAACAAAAAAAAAAAAAAAGAAAGAATGAAAGGAGCAACAGAAAGATGAGCTCTTCCTGTTTTTCTTTCTTTTTTTCTGGAGGAGAGGCAACCATAGATCAGCAATTCCCTACGCATCTGTGAAAATTAGTTCACTGCGTTTATGCGGAAAGGCATATGTGTTCACACGTGGATTTGGATTTTGGAAGTGACACTAGTAACAGGGTATAGGATGGGGATTTAGGGGAGAAAGAGAGAACATTTATATGTCTAGTCTATGGTGGCTTTTGTGAAACTTTATCCTTCCATTCTATGGTTCATTCGCTGATTATAGTAGCAAAATGGTCAGGGTTTATGCCTATACAACAAAGGAATGTGTTCCGGTATTATATTTTCATACACTTCATTTTTAATCCTCTTTTGCTAATGTACATTTTCATTTACTTTGCTTCAAAACTAACCAGGACTTCCATAGTTTCTCTTCTATTTGGTACAATTTACCTCTAGCAGAACTGTTTGTTTCGCAATACAATATAAAAGGTATCAAGCTTTAGAAAATTATATTTGGATTGCTATTTTAATTTCTCATTAGTTTAGCGGTATTGGAAAGGTCCCTTGAGAAGAGGAGAAAGTGAAAGTTGTGTTACTTATACACATACAGGTTTCACATGAGGGAATTAGTGTAGGAAAAAAGTTTTAAGGGTTACTACCCAATTCTGAACCCTCTACCTTATTGGGTAAATGTTCTGTTGTGTTGTTAATGTGATTTGAGATAATTACATTTGTAACTGGCCAGATTTTCCGCGTGAGTAAATCTTATTCGTTTATGAAGGCGCATATTTAAATCTGCAATCTCCTTTGCACTGTCAAATTGTGGTCAAGACGATTCTACCAAGCTTGGTTTATGATTTTTGTTTGGTTTCACTCTGATCATCAGGCAAGCAGGACAACTTCAAGTACTCAGTGCCCACCATCAGTCTGGAGGGGTATACTATCATACCGCGTTCATTTGCTTTTTTGACTGTTTTTGCATTGTGACTGCTATATATTACCACAAGTTGTTTTCCCTTTCCCTAGGAGCGTTCAGTTTCAACCATTCTTTATCTTGTTTCTCTGCAAGACCTAACAAACTGCCCATTTAGGGTGGTGGATGAGATAAATCAAGGTCGGTCAGTGTTTACATTGTTAGAGCTCCTTGATATAGTATACATGGTATATGACTCATTTTCTATATTTGCGTCAGGAATGGACCCCATAAATGAAAGAAAGATGTTTCAGCAATTGGTCAGAGCTGCCAGCCAATCAAATACACCACAGTAAGAACAGTGATAGAACAGATTTGGTGTTTTATTTGGCTGATTAATATTTGTCCTTGACGTCCATAATCCCTGTCACAGCAAGCAATTAGAGCAACTACAATTACAAATATGAGCATAACCCAAAATTTTGTAGCGATGATGTTTAAAAGCATTCAAAACTCAGCTTTTCTTATTAAGCTGATCAGATGACTTGGAAACGGTTGCACTATTGCACAGGTGTTTCTTGCTTACACCAAAGCTGTCACCAAATCTGGAATACAGTGAGGCATGCAGCATATTGACGGTTATGAACGGTCCGTGGATTGAGGACTCATCTAAAGGTTGAATGCTACTCCAAGCTAAAGCTAGTCTTGTTCCATTCCAATTTCATGGTGCTTATTTGCTTGCTTTTCTGTTTTTGTGGGATGTAGTGTGGAGTAGCGGAGAGTGCTGGGGCTCTGTGATGGGGCTATTGGGTTCAAGTAACTGCTGAAATCCTCTCGTGTTTGGTAATCAATCGGAAGAGAACAATGTTTTGTTTTGTTTTTGCTGTTTTGTGACTATTTGTACCCAACCTAGTACATGAGGCTCCCACTAGCACATAATTGGTAAGAGTGTATATATGTAACTTGTGACGCTAGTCGCCCTCAGTTAGTTATGTTATCCTTTTGATCTTTTTGGCAGCTTACGCTATGCTATCAAGTGTTATCATATAATTTAAACGAGACAAATCTTGGTCTCGAAATGGACGAAGCTGCTTGTCAACCTCTAGATTGAGAGTTCAAACAGTCACTTTGTGCATTTAATGTCAACGGTTAGATCCATCTGTAGTTTTGTACCCTGTCTAGTCCCGAACACCTATTAATTGGTACTAATTGGCATCTCTTTTTACGAAGCTCTAGGACTTGAAATTGAAATAAACTAGGACTTCACCTCGTACTCTTCCATCATATGCGAAACTTTGCTGCCAAAAGTTCAACCCTTTGCTTACTCGCGCCTGGACTAAGAAATTTTAAAGTATGACACATGTTCTTGTTTTTAGCCCAAGAAAGGTCAAATTGCAACGTTCAAGTTTCGATTTGAATCTGGTCAGCATGTGCAAACCATCACAGTTACATCTGCCAGGTACAGCTGACCCATACTTTTTTATAGCCCAGGCTCAGTTCGGTAGAATTTTGAGGGCTTGGCTCGCGCTATGAATCTTGGGCTCGGCTTGATTTGGAAGTTTTGGCGGTGCAGTTGCAGATAACAGAAGTTGCTTTGGTATCTTATACAAAGCTTCAGATCCTTTGTCCGGAATGCCTGTAGGAGTTCTCTTCTACGAAACGCCATTTTTTTATAGCTCACTTCGCATCCAACTTGCTCTCGAGGCGTCTCCTAATCAAGGTTTGGAGGTTTCAGGTAATCTGCCAAGGTTTAAATGCTGCACCACACGGTAGCTTGTTATCTGGAAGTTGGCTTTGCTTTTATAACTTGAAGTTCTAAAGTTTCTTAGACTAATAATGAACTAATCAATTGGAGATAGCTAAATAGATTTTAATTGAAAACGGTGGGCTCATGCTAGGGCCTAGACTTGCGTATGAAATGTAGCTTACCAGTATAGCTTTTTTTTTTGATAATCGGATATCTGAACCAACTTGTGCGCACATCGACTAATTCCGAAGTCCGGAGGTAATGACCAGGCATAATTTGCAACCCTAGGGGTATTTTTCAGGAGCTCCGTTTACTACAAGTGAAAATGAGTGAGCAGATTTTTCAGGAGCAGCTTGATTAATTTGCAACCCTAGGGGCATTTTAGGGTTAAATTCATGCTTCCAAAAATAAAAAAATCGAGGGTCATTTTTTGATTATAAAGAAACTTACCCACAGGGTCCATTTTTTGATTATAAAGAAACTTATGCCAGAAAAATGAAAATGAGAGAAAGTTGAAGTAAAAGAAAAGAAAGTGAAAATAAAATTTATTTTTCTCTATGCATTTGATTAAAATGGAAATTTTGTAAGAATCTTACAGGAAATTGTATAGTTTACTAACTTACCTTCAACATTTGATATGGATCAAAATAGGAAAGGAAAACTTTTGGGCGTAGTAGGAAGTTTCAAGAAAATAACTTTTGCAAAAAAAAAAAAAAAAAAAATTCTTGTGTTTTTAGAAAGAAAATGAAAGCTAGATAACCATGCTTAAATGAGTTGTATGAGAAAATTTACTTTCTATTATTTTCATGCTAATCAAAAGAGCCACAAAAGTGTCATTTTTTCCTCTTTCTTTCATTTTCTCTGGTTTTCACTCTAATTAAATGGACCCACATCGTGTAGTGGCAATATTAGGAAAATCTTGTGTCCCTGAAGAGACTAAAGGGCAGTACGGCCGCACTTTAAGAAAGATCTTAAAATGCATCATTACACCTTTACATCAATCTCCACTTTACTATTCACATCAACTTTTACCTCTACTTTCCAAAATTATCCTCCAATTTTATAATTTATACCCACTAACTTTTCAAAAGGGCAAAATGATTTTACAAACTTTTTTATACTTATTTAGGATACCCCAAAATGGAAAGTTAAACACTTAAAAAGGGACGAAGGAGTATAATTTATCCCATATGTTTTACAATTTTTTATACCTTTTGGAAGGACTCATCGTCTTTTTTTTAGAGATTTGAAAACCAAAAGAGGGGAAATTGTAGAATCTTTTAATCAGCTTAATTAAATTTTTTTTTTTTTTTTGGGGGTCTTTTGCAAATCTCAAATCCTCATTAGTGCCTGCCAATGGCACTGTGGTTGAAGGAAAAGCATGCAGGTTATATTTTCCTAGTTATGAATACGAAATCACGAAAAATAAAAGCACATTATTACCGGATATTTGAAAAGGAATTAAGGCTTTAATATCAACCCACGCCAATTGTTAGAAAAGTAATTTGCCAATTAAGTGTCATTGATGTGTCGAAAACGTGTTAAGATTTGGTGATTAAGAAATGGCCCCCGCACAGCAGCTGATGTGCACCATCTGGGCGGTCCATTGCTCAGATGGACGGCCCATATTTCATCTTGCACGCACGCAACGAACGGTTCGGATGTAAAAGTGCTGTGGTGAAATCTGGGCCGTGCATTCGAGCAACGGATGGGCGGATGGATGGTGCAAAAGCATTTCTTTGTGCAAGGAACACATAAAGACAGCAACCCCAAATCCTTAAGAAATATATAAACAAATACAGGAAAACTTGCATAATTAGGAGACCAAGACTAACTAAAGAAACATGAATAAAGAAACAGAATAAAACTATATATATGTGGATTTTTATTCTATGGATTTATTAATATAATATTCTCCATTTTGTAAAAAAAAAAAAAAAAAAAAACTATATATATGGTAGCAATTTAACTGGAAGAAACTAAACCCTCCAAAAACATTAACAATGGATCATTCCGAAGAGATCACAGAAGAAAGGGAGCAAATGAGAGAGAACATTGAAGAGGACGAAAAGGCTCTACGGAGTAAGAGACAAGAAGAGCTCGTTAACGATTCTCCCCGTCGGAGTCATGAAGAGGCTAAGAAGAAGAAGAAGAAGAAGAAGAGGAAGAACCCTTTTGCTAAGGAGATGGAACCAGAGTGTTATTGCACTATTTTGTGATTTTGCGTTATTTATTTATTTATTTAATTAGTTGGTTACCATTATTTATTGGAATTTAGGACATTTGATTTCCTTAATTTTATTGGTTTTCTTCTTTTTTTATTTTATTTATGTTTGTTTGGCCAATCAGAATCCAATCTTAAAAGAGCTATTGCATTGCGCGGTTCTGCTCAAAGCCCTTTTATCGGCCGGCTCTGAAGCACTGAACAATTTTATGTGTTTGGGTGTTGAGCATATTACAAACGAAACAGCAAACTTCGTGCTGCTTGCTAGCAAGTTATTTGCTTGCAGGTTCTGCCATGACAAACTTAGCGACCTTTCCATGGACAGCTACCATTTTGCTCTTCGTTCTGCTTTATTCTTGTTGAAGTTGATTTTGGGGGTTGCCTTGAGGCGAGCTGAAGCAAAAACACTCTTTGGACTTTAATTTTTATATAGTGTCTATTGTCAACCACTGAACTACCCATTCACTTTCGGTCTTAAAAGAATGAGTGCAATGCATGGCTGTTTTCGTAGCCCTTTTTTCGGGCTTGGGGGATGGTGCAGTGCACAAAATGCACTGCACCATCCGACCGTCCATTTTGACAATGGACGGCTTAGATTTAATCCGAGCAGTGAATTGAATCCGACCGTCGATTGTTTGGATTAAATCCGAGCCGTCCATTGTCGAAATGGACGGCCGGATGATGTGCACTGTACCGTGTAGTGTATTTGTGCACTACAGGGACCCCTCGGCCCTTTTTTCGGGCCTGCTTTGAATCACTGAACAATTATGTATTTTTTTTGAAGTTCCATGCTGTCGGGTTTTTCTAAAGAAAGGGAAATCTTAAATGGTCGTAATTGTTCATTATTTAGATCTTGTTGAAAGCATGATTTTTAAATGGATTGATGATCTTGACTAGGGGTATAAATTTCGGCCCACTGCCCCAAAACTTGCCCAAGCCCGTTGAAATTTAGCCCGGCCCCAAGCTCAATTTTAGTTTGGTCCTATGCCCATCCAATCCCAATGGGTAGGGCTTGGAGCCTTGGATTAGAGAGATCCGGGGTGGGTGTTATGCGGTAAAACTACGTCGTTTTGCAACACACCTTCAAAGCTTCCAAGGGCCTTGTTTGGAGGAAGAAAAAAACACTACAGAGTGCCTAAACCCTAAACCGAAAGTGCCTAAACTTGAAGTGTCTAAACCCATTAAAGTTCAAGCCCTCCAAAACTTCAAGTTCCTCTCACAAGAGCGAAATGCAATAGTGCGATAGCCAACTTTCGTTCCACGTTTTCGGTAACATTTATTATTAATTCTAGTAATTACTTGGTAGTAACAAATTAATATTGTTGATCATTTTATTAATGTAGATGAAGAGAAAGAATATTTGCATGAGTCATTTAATTCTCCTTCTCCTACTGTTGCATTAGCATCATCATCCAAAAGAAGGGCATCTTCAACTGTTTGAGGTGATTAAAAATAGGAAATGGCGACAATACACACACGTTAAAAGTTTGTACCATATGCACCTATTGTATGGTCCAGATTGTGTCACCTCATTGGAAATCGTAACATTTTTTAGTTTTTCGTAACTTTTCAGCAATATGATTCGTAACATTTTGTGTCTCGTAAGAGTCGTAACTTTTAAAAAAAAAAAAATCGTAACTTTTCTAGGGTGTGTATCACACACAAATAAAGGGTGTATATTGTAGTCTTTTCCTTAAAAATAATACTGTAATTACTTTCAAAACTAAATTGTACTCTTAGAAATAAAAGTTCTAAGAAGAAGGCCCCAAGTAGCCCGGGCCTGAGCCCGTAGCCCTAGATATGTGAGGGCGTTGGACCTGGGCCTAGATTTTTTAACAATGGGTGGCCCTGACCCAATTTTTTGGTGGGAGCCCGATGAACTTGAATTGGGCCAGCCCGAGCCCGATTACGTATGGGCTGGGCCGGGCCAAATTAAAACCCTTTTTCTCGACGGGGTTTCTAATATGAACATCTTCGATTTTGAGCTTTTGACAATCCTCTTTTAGCCTTTTTTTAGTCCATTTGACTGTATTCCTCTTAACTTCCAAGAGAGAGGCACCGGGTTCGAGTCTATGAAGAGACTTTTAACTCCCTTTTGTTTTGACTCACTGATTTCCTTAACCTCCCCACTGATGTATACAACATTGGCCAAAAATAAAACCCCCCCTTTTTTGGGATCATATGAAATGGACCTTTTGATCCTTGATTGATTAATGTTGAGTTGGGTCATTTTAAGCCCAGAGGATTTTCAGAACAAAACCAACCTTGTCTTGTGGCTTTTTAATTGGGCTCTCTAGGCCAACCCGCTAAGGCACTTGATGATTAGCTTGTTTTGATGGTTGGGCCAAACAATTGGTCGGTTCAGGCCCAAATTGGCATTTCCAGGCTTAAGGAATTTACGGTTGGAATCAGTTTGTGTGCACAGACTTCCATGCATATATTCAAACAAAGACACGTTCGAAATGGTCACATAAGCCCTTCAATATTGTAAGGGAATTTATTTATTTATTTTTAACAAGGAAATCCCTATGGCATCTAACATGGCTCAATTTGAATGTGCGTGTAATCTATAATAGGAATAGGAACTTGATTACCGAGACTTAAACTCTTAGCAATTCAATACTCGGAATAATTCTTTTTCCACGTTTAAATTAATTCAGTAACTTTTTTCATGAATAAATTATTTGGAAAATTTACTAAAATCAAGCATTTCATTTTTATGAATTGAGCTTAGAACCTAGTTTACTAAAATCAACCTAAATTTACTAATATTGTTGGTACTTAATCTGTTAAGTAACTCTTAGCAATTCAATACTTGGGGTAGGTTGGATCAGATTCCTACTGGCCTTGTTTGATAACACAGATTTAACACTTAAAACTGAATCAATTAAGTAATAAGTCATTAAGTAGGTTTGATAACCACATTTTATGTTACTTAACAGATTAAGTACCACTTAAAATGTAGGCTAAAAGATTGATAAAAATTAAGTAGCTTTGAGCTACTTAATTCTGACTGAATTCCTATGTGCTTACAATCAACCATCACACCTCCGCCGCCGCTGTCACCACCACCACCATTACACCACCACCACCACCACTGCCACGCCGCCGCCACCACCACAACCACCACCATTGCACTACCGCCACCGCCATGCCGCTACCACCACAACCACCACCATTACACCGCCACTGCCGCCATGTCGCTACCACCACAACTACCACCACCACCACTGCCACACCACCACCACCACCACAACCACCACCACCACACCACCACCACCACCACCACCACCACACCACAACCACCACCACCACCATTGCACTGCCGCCATGCCGCTACCACCACACCACCACCACTACCACACCGCCACCACTACCACCACACCACAACAACCACCATTGCACCGGTGGCTACCACCACAACCACCACTACCACCATTGCACTGTCGCCATGCCGCTACCACCACACCGCCACCACCACCACTGCCACACTGCCACCACCACCACAAGCACCACCACCACCACACCATAACCACCACCATTGCATCGGTGGCTACAACTACAACCACCACCACCACCATTGCACTGCCGCCATGCCGCTACCACCACCACTTCCACACCGCCACCACCACCACACCACAACCACCACCACTGCACCGGTGGCTACCACCACAACCACCACCACCACCGCCACCATTGCATTGTCGCCATGCTGCTACCACCACAACTACTACCACCATCATTGCCACACCGCCACCACCACTATCACCGTTACCCATATACCACCACTACTATTGTCATTCCACCGCCATCACTTCACCACCACCACTAGCATTCCACCCTGCCCACCACAACCACTACCACGCCATAACCATCACACTACCACCACTACACCACCAACATTGCACCACTATTACTCTACTGCCACCACAACTCACCATCATTCCACCACCACCATTACTCCACTGCCACCGCCACCTCGCCACCACCCTCACCACCTCCTAATCACCACTCCACCACTACCACAAATACATGATGACCATTAATAAAATTAAGAGACAATTAAAACCCAAAAAAAAAAATTTTAATTCAGTGCTTAATTTGTTTTATCAAACAGCTTTTCAACTTAAAAAATTCAGCATTCAGTTTTCAGTACTTAATTTTCAGCTTTCAGTTTTATCAAACATAGCCTTAGTTTGGAAATTTAATTCTTAGTTAAATATGTATGGGGAACCTTGCTATAGGTACAACACTTTTACATATAACACTTGTACAGCATTTGTGTGGGACTATTTCGAGGTCTCACACAAATGATCTGAGTCGTTCAATTTTGTTCAAAAAAATTTGAAGGGCCCTTGCAAAAAATCAGTTCAGCCGTATATCAGTAAATATTTGATCCATACAGTCTTTTTTCGGTCTCTTATCGTACAGACCAAAAAAAGAACGTATGGATCAAACACTTACTGATATCCAAAAAAACTAATTTTTTACAAGGACCCTTCAAAAAAAATTCTAAACAAATTCACAGGCTCGGATAGAATATTTGTATGGGACCTCAAAATAAGTCTCACGCGAGTTGTACGCAAAAGTGTTGTACCCATACGATATAGTGTATGGGCTCCCTGCAAACTTAATTAGACCATCTCTAGTGCACTACCTAAAAAATGCTCCCTAAAGTGTACATCTAAGCACATGTGGGACCCAATTTTGTTTCTAAGAACTTAGTTAGCTAGCTAAGAAGAAATTCACTTTAATGGGGCTCCCTAAAAATACTCCCTAAAGTGTATGTTGGACTCATTTAAGTAGGTCTCATAACCAAAAAAACAATGGCAGATTCAATGTTATAAATGCAAGCAACTTTCTCTCTCCTCTTTCTCTCTATCTCTCTCCTCTTTCTCTCTCCTTAAGTCCCTCCCCAAATTTAGGTAGTCACTTAGGGCACTTTAGGTAGTGAGGGGTGCCACCTATGATTTTAGGGAGCCAAGTTTTGTGCACTAGAGACCATTTTTTGAGGGTTTTTTCAGCTAACTAGTTAGGGCACTTTAGGTAGTGATTTTTGGTAGTGCACTAGAGATGCCCTTACTACCACTCAAGTTCCATTATTGTAAGGCTCACGTGCAATATAAAATTTTGTGTCCAGATCCATGAACAAAATATGTGCACGTAACAATGACCTCTAGGAATGGTGGCAAAAATCAAGACAATGACGAGGACGACTAGCTGAATGTAACTAGTGATCATAATTCGTCTTGTGTAACATTCACTGAATAACGATATTTACTATTAACCAGTTGCGACCGAAGCTGGCCCTCGAGATGCGGTCGTTTTAGGTCCCAAAAAATTTACGTATTTCATAAACCTCTCCTACTTTGTAATCCTTATAATAGTCTAACAAAAAAGAGTTCCATAATCTTCACTTCAAACTCTCGAAAGTCAAAGCCAACCCTAGTTGTAGCAAACCAAAATGGTATACTAATGGTTATTCCTGCGTTTTGGCAATCCAAGACAATCCGGGTACTCGGGGCCAACCCTGGTTGTGACAAACCAAGTCAAGATCTATTCCATCTGTCCTGTATAGCCAGATCTTTTTGGATAATCGTGCATTTTGCGTGTAAAAAATAACGTATCAGACTATCAAAACGAATTTTTATTTCAAAATTCTTTACATCCCATTGAGAAAAGAAAATTGGTACAAATTCTTTTCATATAAAATCTCATATATATTATCTTTTGTTTACAAAATGCACAATCACCCCCAAAAAATCGAGCACTTTAGGATGGGAGAAATTTTTCAGTGCCGAGCAAGTACCAAGTGATGTCTAACGTGGTACCCGTAGCACCCCACGTGATGTCTAACATGGTACCCGTAGCACCCCATCTCAACCATCCATAGTCCAGTTTTTTAGTAAACTCTTTCAAGGAAGAGTTTGACTCTTTCCTGCAAGAGTACTTTATTTAAAATCTGGACCGTTCAACATATTTTTGGATGGTCGAGATGTGCACTGGTTACCATCTCGTAATACCCTGTAACGCCAGAAAGCACTGTACGGTTGTAGCGCGCATCATAGCCATCCAACTTGCATTGGCAATCAATGATCTGGATTTTTTACTTTTAAACATGCCTCACTTGCCGTCCAATTGGTTATGCGAGTATGTCGACTCAAAATGCAAGAAGATTGATCTTTAATTAATTTTCTCAGTTTTTTTAAATGATGTGCATAATTTCAAATTTTAATCTTGTTAAACACGAATAACTTTTTTTGTTAAAGTTACTTATCTTTTTGTCATTTCGATTGTACGGAATCGGGAGCCTTGTAGTGAGGGCATTCACTACAGGGTGCATTGAGCAACGGTGGTCATTGGATTCCGCAATCAGTGTTTCAAATTTAAAATAACTCTTACATGTAAGAGAGTGCTCTCACTACAGAGCCCACGGTTCCCAATTGTACAACGCATAAAGGGCCCCCACATTCTTAGCCTTGGCCCCAAATGCATGTTAGGGCCGGGCCCTGTTCTATCTTGGGTTAGGTACAATGCATAAATAGCGTTCTTGCCATGTCTCAATCAACAACTTACCTTCGTCGTGAAGTAACCGTGGGGGTAAAAAGAAAAAGGTTGATTTGGCAATGACTAGTTGTATTGTACTATTGTACTGAAATACTCGTATTTCTAACTTCCCCAAATTGCTACAGGGTTGTAGCCTCCAAAAATTCAGAGAGCCGGGAGGGGAGGTCTTCCCCATTCATCGGCTTTTCTCTCCTGATTCGAGATCTCGGAGCTATCGTCTTCTCTCCATCACTACCCATCTTCCTCCTTAACCACTTGTTACCAACTTTAATTTACTATCACCGTTCATTATCCATCGTTGGTCATGGTCGTCGTACATTATCCGGTAGAGATCTGATCAAAATCAGGTGGTACGTAGTGGTGGTCGATGGTGGATTGTGAGGCGTAGTTGTGGTCCGAAGAGCGTGCTTGCCGATGGTCATGGACGAAGGGGCTAAGAGACAAGAGGGGTCAAGTGACCCCTTTTACTTTAGTTTCTCACAAGCATTTTTGATAGTTTGGAATTAAATTTGACATTGACAATTTTGACCCACAAAATTTTCACAAATTGCCCAACTTGCTTAAAATATATAGAACTACTCTCACGTTTTTTTTTTCTTTTAAAGAGTTGATAGTATTACAAATGAAGTAATTATACATTATTTTCGAAAAATATAGCAAAACTACCTAAATCACTGTAAATCTACATTATATTTAACTTCTTAATTTAGTTATTTCCTTGCATGAACTAATAGAAAAAATAACTTGCATACAGATCTAATTTTTTACCTTACTAACCTAAAATCCGGATCCGAGGGGTGTGCTGTCCCTTCTGGGACAGCAAGCATGTTGGGCCGATCACGACCGTTCGTGGTCAACCATGGACGGCTTAGATCACATATTGTTCAAACAAATCTGAACCGTCCATTGCCGAACAGATCTGAGCCATCCATGGCCGATCACGACCGTCTGTGATCGGCCCAACATGCATGCTGTCCCCGAAGGGCTCCGCCCCTGCAGATGATGGTACTAGAGGCGATTGGATGTGACGGTGTGGAAGATTATCTTTATCTTTATTTTTAGTTTATTTGTTTGTTGTTGTGTGTTGATAGTCTTCGTTCACATGGAAATTGTTGTTCCCTCTATCAGGGGCGGAAGCTAGGATTTTAGGTTAGCGGGGTCAAAAATTAGATTTATATGCGAGTTATTTTTTCTATTTACTCATGCAAAGAAATAACTAATTTGAGAGGTTAAATGCAATGTACATATACAGTGATGCATGTATTTTTACACTATACTTGGTCCTAATGACTTATTATATTTTGAAAATAATGTAACATAACCTCATTTGTAATACTATCAACTCTTGAAAAGAAGAAAAACTTGAGAATTTTCTTTGCATTTTTAATTCAAGTTAGGACAATTTATAAAAATTTTGTGTTGTACAATTCGGGTCACGCACGCACTCAAACACACACAAGAAATCTGAGGAAAAACTCCGTCCATCCGTATATATTCTCAAAATATACAAAGACATGAAAAAATCTCTCCGGGGAGCAATAACCGGCTCCCACTCCGGCGAGGGGAGGCCACAACCGGCTCCCCCCTCTCACACTCTCAGCCTGTCCCGCTCACATTGTGCTACCACACACTCAATAAGAGAGACAACAAGAGTATTTATAGAGATACAAATCCTAAACCCTATAGGAAATTCTAAACCCAATAGAAAATCCTAAATGCAATAGGAAATCACTCCCATCCGGCCCACACGGGGTGGAATCCCAACAAATCCTCCACACCGAGTGGGCAAAGTTGTCTGCAACACCCCCATGTCGCCACCTCCAATCAGCTACCTCTAGCAAGCGCCTGTGTCACTAACCAGTCGAGCATCCATGCACCACAGAGTACATAAACTCGAAAGAGTGTATCTTTGCAAAACTAGAATCCGTAGCCGATCAGAAAATCCGAGTACCGCACCCCCACAACTAGAATGCCTCCACTCGTCCGAGTACCGCACCCCTTCAACTGGAATGCCTTCACTCGCACACCTCAAACCCAAGGTGTATGCGCTCATCAACAGAAGCGCCCGCACCCCCTCATCGAGTGCCCGCAACTTCATCGCTCCGCCACTCTAGCATCCTGTCATGTCAAGAGAATGCAGCTACCTTCTGCCCACACTAGAGGCTCACTCCTCCAAATGATCTCACACACCATCTGCGAAGAGGCTGACTCCTTCTCTGACACCGCATCCCCCACCGAGCACTTCCGCACCCCAAAACTGGGATACACCTCTCGTGAATTCAGGATGTGAACAAATCCTGCTAGATCTCCGTGGCATCGATTGAACCAGACTGCCTCCGATCACCGCTGACCAACTCTGATCTGTCACTCTAGTAAGCGCTTGTGCCATTAACCAATCGAGTGTATCCGCACCCACCAAACAGAGATGCAACACTTGAAAGAATGTATCCTTGCTCACTAGCTTCTCGACTGATCACCACGGCTCAAACGCCGCGAATCCGCAATCACCCGATTGCTCCGGTCAACCTCCGATCTCTGCAAAGTCTACCCAATACTCCTGGTGTGTAGCTTTTCCAACTCTGCTCTCCTTTCTGTCACCAATCCGTCGCTCTAGTTCATCCACGTTCCATTCCTGGTCAAAAAACACTCTCTTGGTAGAACCGAACCGTTGACCAGTCAAAACCCAGTCTGAACCGCCAAATCAAAACCGAACCGGCCGATTTCCTCTGGAAAAAATCAAAATTTGAACCGGTCGAACCCCTTGACCTGGACCTATGACCTCTTTGACTCGGACACTGACCTCTTTGACCCGGTCTCTGACCTCTTTGAACTGAACCTCCAAACCCTTTGACCCTTCTGAACCGTTGACTGACCCTTTGACCTTGCTGATGTCACGCTGACGTCATCGTCTTCTCCACCATTCCTGCGCGCAAAACCCTAGATCTTGACCAAACTTTGACCGGCTCTCACGATCTCGTTTAAACTCCGATTTCGATGAATTATTTATAAAAAATGATCGTCTCGCCAAGATCTATCCGATTATGGTCACAAATTTGAATTCTGACACAACTTTTTTCCGTCAGTTTTCGATCCGGTTCGTGAAACACGGTATCCGGTGACAAAATCGACCACCCACACACCGTGGCGATCGTCTCTAAGAGTAACACCTATCCCTTTGGTAAAAAACAAGTTTCATCACCTGTTTTGTCTGACCAAAACTTCAAACAGTGCTCCAATGGCCTCCGAGTGATTATTTGACTGCTCTGCGCTCTCCGGTGCTTCAACCAAAGCTCTGATACCAGTTTTTTGTACAATTCGGGTCACGCACGCAGTCAAACACACACAAGAAATCTGAGAAAAAACTCCATCCATCCATATATTTTCTCAAAATATACAAAGACATGAAAAAACCTCTCCGGGGAGCAATAACCGACTCCCACTCCGGCGGGGGGAGGCCACAACTGGCTCCCCCCTCTCACACTCTCAGCATGTCCCGCTCACATTGTGCTACCACACACTCAATAAGAGATACAACAAGAGTATTTATAGAGATACAAATCCTAAACCCAATAGGAAATCCTAAATGCAATAGGAAATCACTTCCATCCGGCCCACACGGGGTGAAATCCCAATATTTTGCGGGGTCAAAATAGCAAAATTTAGCTCCAAACTATCAAAAATCATTGTGAGAAATTAAAATGAGAGGGGTTAAGTGATCCATCTTGTACCTTACTGGCTCCATCAGTGCCCTCTGTCGAACTTTTTCTTCCTGTTATGGATAATGCTTTCTGTCACTCGATAGGATTCTTCCGAACCCAAACAGATAACCCGAAAGTTGTGGACTCTTGTTTCCAACGGGAGCTCCAAGTGGTGGTTTGTAGCCCTTGGGCAGATTCTGATATTGAAAAAAAAAAAAAATAAATAAATACTCCTACAAAGTTCTTAGCGAAAATATTTTGCAATGTTTTTGGGATTGGCAGACTTTCATTTTCATGAGACAGTAAAGAAAAGGAACCCTTCTATTGGGACCGACGGCATTGTACCAATGAGGAAAGAGTACTTTTTATTGTCAAATCCATAAACACGATCCGTTACCGTACGTTTCTTAAAGGAAAGGAAGATAATAAAGGGGCACAGTTGGAATTGAGACATGGCAAGATTAAATTTTCGATCCAAAATCACCCCATTTCATTCAAATTGAAAAAGAACTGGCAAAAAAAAGAACTAAAAAAAATCCCTTATAGATCAATATTCTTGTATTTTTAGTCGCCATGCTCATATAACCAATTTTCCACTTACTTTACATGCTCATTTAGATGTAAATAATTTTGTAGAACCTATATCTAATGAATAGTACAATATAGCTGACGAATTTTGGAGTATGATAGGTGGTGATGCTACTGAGGTTTCATTTATCCTGGAGTAGTTTGTTTGCCGATGATGATTTCTGATTCCGAATCTCATTCCCTTGCTGCGGTTAGGGTGTAAGAACGAATCGAATTTCCATTGCATTCGCTGGCATTTCGGCTTCATTACGTGTCGAATGAGCATTTCATTTCGATTTTATGGCTTGTTTAGTTAACGAGTTAACTAAGGCTTTGCATTCATAAAAAGTTTCTCGTTCGTTAAGTAAATTACTGCTCGGCTTCGTTTATGATGAGGGAAAACTAAAAACGATTTTTCGAACATTTCTTACTTAATTAGAAATTTCAAAACACTATAAAACTAATTTATTGAAACTTGAATTTCGGTTTGCACCCCTAGCTGTGGTATTGCTGATGCTTTTACTACTGAAGCTAATTACATGCACCTAATTCTTTTGAGGCTGCTGGATTATGAAAGAAGGCATGGTGCTGCAATTTCTTGTGATGTTAGTGTATTTCATTTGGCGATGCTGTCTCTGGATTTGGAGCTGGTGAGGAGACGAAGGGCAACAATATCAGGGATGTTTTGTTCTAGCTCGACTCATTTATCCCTGCTAAGCCAAACATTGTGGATCTGCTTTATCCTTTCCCTTTTCTTTTCCCTTTCCCTTGTCATTTTCAGCACTTTGCTGGAAACTTTTTTGCCTATACTTTACACTGGTGTTTGGTTGTGGCCTTCTACCCTCGATGCACCCTCTGTCGAGTTTTAATAAGATTTTGTTGCCGATCAAAAAAATGAATACTATATAGCTTTCTAGGGGGCCTCTTAGGGTGTGTTTCCACGACGGTATTTTTGGTATTTTCGCTAGTTTGAATATGAGTGCAAAAATACCGAAAAGTTCGAAAGTATTTTTAGTAAAAACTCAACCCAGCTTGCTCGCCTTTGTCCAAGTCGATATCAAGAGAGATGCAAATTTGTACTGATAAACAATGATCATAAACGCCTGTTTCCTTTCATGGCCTTTGGCTGTTTGGGAGTTTCAGAGCCTCTTTTTTTTTTTTGGTATTGAAGTGTTTCGTTGATATATACGGTACAGATTTTGCGAAAAGATTTTGCCAATGAAAGTATAATAAGAATTCATAAATCTATTCTAGAAATGTTATTTGAATTCTGCATTCTAATTTCTCCGGTTCATATGTGGTAATGTATTTTGGCATAATGTATTTTGACATAAAGAATCATAGAAATGACTTACAAAATTAATTCAATATAATTAGGGGCCCAAACATGGCCTTGTTAGTATGTTCCATACTTGTGTTTGGCCTTCTTTCTCCTTTGCCCTAAAAGTGGATTATGGTTTTTTGGTTTTTTTCGTTTCATCTTTATTCAATTTTTTTTGCATTTGTTAGTTTCGCGTCAAGATTTTGTGGTTTTTGGATTCCTCTCGACGAGACGAATCTAACAAGTATAAAATTATGGTCAAACCAAATATTTTTTTGAATAAAGCCGAAATACGTGGATTATTTGCCAATAATCCAAGTATTTCGGCTTTATTAAAAAAAAATTGAGTTTTAACTCTGCAATGCGATATTCTACGAAAGAACAAGAGAGAAACCTTGAACCTTAACACCGAAAGATATCACTTGTTTTTTTGTTTCTTCATTACGTTAGATTTGAAGTTTCTATATTGCTAAAAAAAAACTTGGCGGGGTATTTTCGGTATAATGTTCACGGTCTCGCCTCACAATATTTATTTGGTACAAAAATGAATATGCAGACAAGTTACTTTTGATGTCGGGGTTGTTTATTTGTTAAAATTCGTTGAGAACATATATATCACACCAAAGTTTTGTTTATCGGATATTGTTTAGTGCATCTTAGTTACACATCAATAAAGCGTAAAGGATATCACACCAAATTTTGGGTGCGGATTGGGTAGGGACACATGGTGCCCGACATCCAATCCGAGCCGTCTAAACACGTTTTGGACGGCTCAGATCTGATGGGGTAAATTTGCACCCGAAAATTACAAAAATGCCACCCTCGGATCGAGCCGTCCAAAATGTGTTTGATATTTCGGCTCGGATGTGTCGGCACCACCATGTCCCTACCCAATCCCAAAAAATTTTCTCCAAAATTTTCTCCCAAAATTGCCACCATGGATTAGAATTTACTTTTTCAAGGTAAATATATTTCAATAATGACAGAAAAGGTTGCAAATCAATAGTATGATTTTTGACACTTTGTATTCAATAAAAAAAATAACTTTTGATGTAACATGAAGAGTTATCGACGAAGTCTAAAAAAAAAAAGTCCCAATTAAAATGAGTTAAAGAAAAAGCCCTAAATACAAGACTGAATGAACTCTAAAAATGACAGAAAAGAATCCAATCTCCTTTGCAATTAAAACAAAAAAGAAAAAAAAAACCAATCTCCTGTCAATGATTTTTTCCCAGTTGGAATGATTGATTGTTGTGCCCAAGTTAGATTGGACGGTGGGAAAGGATTCTGTCCCCACCGCAAATGTCCCAATCCATCTTTCTTTTTCACCCAACAAAATACTTTTCCTCTCTTTAAATTTCGCAAGCTGGCTCTAGATTCCAATTTGGAAAATTCTAAAATCCACCCAATGGACTGGTTATAAAGCTTAAAAAATATATGAGAATGTGTGAAAAGTATATAGAAATGTGTAAAAGTGTATGAGAAAGTAAAAAAAGTACATTGAAGTATGTATTTTTTTTTTGTCTTTTTGTTGTCTTATTGTCAGCCCACTGGGCTGACAAAAACCCTTTTACTTTTTAGATGGGTCATGCTAACAGGTGTCATAGTGTGCACCGTTAAGGGTAAAAAAAAATACACTTTTGTGGGTCCCACTTGTACAAAAAATACAATTTAAAAGTACACTTGTACGTTAAAGTACACTTAAAGATATAATTTAAAGTACAAGTGTACTTTTAAATTGTACTTTTTGTATTATAACGGGTGCACTATGGCACCCGTTAGCATTTCCCTTATGCATGGCTAAAATTTATTATGAATTTGAAAATTGTTTGTCATAAAGGTGCAAAATTTATTTTACAACATGTGAAGAGTTTGAAAGATATGTTCAGAACACATTCTGTAGTTTTTTTGTTAACCAAAATAAGAAGTCAAAAAACTCCTCTCTCTCTACTTTTGAATTCTCTTTTGTAAACCCAAAACCCAAAACTCATTTTCTTTGAATGTGTTGCGTCTTTGGTCAGACAGCTAGAAGTATAAAATAGAAAAATCAAAATGTAAAATATAGGCAACCAAACAGCCCCTTGATATTCAATTTTTTTTTTTTTGGAAAGGCAAAGAGAATTTTATTTATTCAATAAACAGTAACAGAGTTCCAATACAAACAAATCCCAAGAGCTCATATAAAGAGGCATCACAACAAAAGTAAACCATCCCGACTAGGTTGACACCCAGTACTTCCGACAATCATATGCCATGTACATCAGCTTAAAAGTAGGATGGATGACAAGTGATCTGGTACTCCATCAAAATGGAAACCAAACAGTTACCTCAACAAAATTCCAAGAGAAAAAACCAGAATTTCAGCTACCAAATGATGAATGATATTCAAAATTTGAAAGGTAGGAGTAAATGATTTTAGTTTTCAGCCAAAACATAATCATTTTTTACCTACCTTTTCTGTTTAGATTGGCAGTCAATTATTTTCAAGATACAAATTATGAACCATCAATTATAAGTTGGAGGATAACCAACTGTATCTGAAAATATGTGTAGAATAATATGCGCATAATAGATTTCTAAAGAAGAGACAACATTTGTGCTGAAAACTAAAAATATTGCTCTAGAAGTGATTTTTTTAAAATTTTCATTCATTAATATATTAAATAGTGAATTTTTTAAAAGAGAATAATCGTGTTTTAACGAAACTTTATGGTACATATAATCCAGAAGGCGAAACACCCCCTTAATTAAGAGTACTCCGCATTGAATAAAAGGATCGGATTAGTTTCGCTTGCCTCCTTTAAGCATAGCGAAACACCCCGTCAATTTACTAGGCTCCCATACTTTTGAAATTATTGTTAGGATTCCCATTTGTGATAACTTTCCTTCAAACATTATTTGACAATAAAACTGCACTCTGGGGTCTGTTGTGATCAAGCTCACTACTATTGTGAGCAATCACAGTCGTCCGTTCGGCAATTAACGGTCCGAATAAGAAGTTTTTTGACCAGTAAGAGTATTCTTTTAAAGTTCTTTGACCTGTAAGAGTATTCTTTTACCAATAATTCAGACTATTGTCGTTGATTGCCAAACAGACGACCGTGATTTGTTCATTGCATGCCCTCGAATCCAAATGAAATGACGTACATACCCTCTATTTTCCCATAGATCCAGCAATCATCATCAATACTCTCTTGAGTCTTTTCTGTCATCAACTTTTTTATTCATCCAAATATACTGTGTGTTTATTGTATATGTATAATTTGCTTACAAGCCATTATTGATATAATCATTGTTCCAATCCTAACGTCCTTAAAATTGAAATAATCATTGTTCTAATCCTAACGGTCCTTAAAATTGAACTTTAATTTTTTGCTTTTAGAGCCTCTCCAAAAGGAACGCTGCTAGGGGTACCCCATGTTCTTGCACCGAAAATGCACCCCACGCCTTCGGGGACCCACTTTTGGGTCCCACACGAGTGATCCGAACCGTTCATTGTTCTTAAAACATTTTTCCGAGGGGGCCCACCAAAAATCAGCTCAATCGGACGGTTAGAAATGCTTGAACCAAAATCTCACCGTTTCAAATTAAAACTTTTAATTTGAAACGGTGAGATTTTGGTTCAAGCATTTCTAACCGTCCGATTGAGCTGATTTTTGGTGGGCCCCCTCGGAATTTTTTTTTAAGAACAATGAACGGTTCGGATCACTCGTGTGGGACCCAAAAGTGGGTCCCCGAAGGCGTGTGGTGCATTTTCGGTGCAAAAAATGGGGTACCCCCAGGTTTTCCGCTCCAGAAGACTCAACATAATTCTCAACAAATTGCCTAAAAAATGTGTCATACACTGATATAGCTAGGCAAAAAATACAACCTCTACCCAACAGACTAGCCACTTGGCTCAAAAAAAAAAAAAAAAACTATCAGACTCGTCTTTTACCTAGTACTGCGCGTGGACTTCAACCGCGAGAGTGGATCTCACTCTCCCACACGCGCGTACCTTCACCGACGCGTGCGAGCTCTGGCCAGCTTCTCCGACAACAAGTCTTAGACCATTGACATTGCCTCGACGAGACCTTTAACTTTCTAGTATCAAATCGATTTTACAATCACTCCTCCGTTGATTCATTTTTTCCGGCCAAGAGAGAGAGAGAGAGAGAGAGAGGTCTTGCCGAGTTCGCCTTCTCTCGCCAAACCTCGCCGCCTGTGATGAGGTACTGTAGCTGAGAGTCGGATTTGTGGGTTTGACTCGCCACTTTGCCGGAAATCTCTAGCTACCGAGGCTGCTAGAGATGGTCTGAATGACTGTTGTGGACAAAAAGTAAAAAAAAAAAAAAAAACACGTGGAATCACCCATCAAGAACCACCGCACCCAATTCCATATCAATAATAAATGAGTCATTCTATTTAAACCCAAATGAAGTCTTGTAGACCCCAATTTTCTCATGCATCCCATTATTTTTATGATCCGAACCATTTATTTCTAAATTATTATTTTTTTATTGTTGGTGTATAAATTATTTGGATACCAATAATACATACTCGGATTCCAATTTTTTTCTTCTTTAGTGTGTTCATTATTTTGCTAATTTATAATCTTAGTTGTAAGGAAAAAGTTAGAGAGATTTGCATCGTAATTCACATAATTAAAAAAACATAACTGCATAGATAAAAATAAGTTGTGTATGCATTAGGTGTACCCTTACCTCTAGTTTTCTAGAATGGGACAAAGACCGGCTGTGAATTTTTTTTACAAAAACATTAATTTTCTTATCTTTTCTCGGTATACCCTCGTCCAGTTTTAGCCAAAAAATTACTGAAGAAACAAAATAAATGGAAAACACCTACTTCTTTGAAATTTGACTCATGAATTAAATTTTGGTATCTACCAAATTTCTTTTGCCAATACTTCTCAAAATTGGATAATAGTTTATTGGCAAAAAAAAAGTGAGTTGCAAATATTTTTAACTTCGAAGTATGGCTTCAACAAAGAAAGAAATAGAAGATTGTTAGAAGTTAAGTAGTTTTGTTATTTAACTTCTAAAGTTAACACCATTAGAGCATCCCCAACAATGAGAAGACAAATCGTCCCTAAAAAGATTGGTGAATAGTGTTTTACATACTCACATCTCTTTCAACTTCAACAATCGTCTCTATTACTCTTTCTATACCAATTAAATAATATAAACTAATACATATAATATATATACACATAAGAGGAGAGAGAAAAATAAAAAAAGGATTAAAAAAAAGGGTTTGAGAGTGAATAGTGGCTCCCTAAAAAGGGGGGGTGATATAGGGAGGCATTGTTCACGTTTGTATTTTGCCAAGCCTATTTGTGGAGGCTGTTGTAGACCCTCTTTGATGCTTGGCTGGGTAAAATGGAGATGAAAGTAGATTTGTGGAGTCTGTTGTACATGCTCTTAGTGAGTCAAGTCAGCGAAAGGGGGAATCCTAACAATAATTCGAAAGAAAGGGAGGATAGTGAAAATTCAAAAACCTCAAGGGAGATCCCCGGCATTCGCAAAAACTTTAAGGGAGGGTACGTAGTGAAATTAACCCAAAAGAAAATCTAAATAATGCATACAATGACAGCCCCTATGCGTCCTATACTCTATCTAATTAAAGCTATGTAACGTTGGTTTTAACCCTTCAATTCTCTAAAGTTTTGTTCTACCTTTTATTCCTTCTTTTGCTACTTTTCACCTAGAAATTAATTAATATTCTATGGTAAATCGATTCACCTCCAAGAATATTCGGTGTTCCACTAACTCAGTTTTTTGAAAAAAATGGTTTTTCACGGTTTTTTATGTGATGTGTTGTGAGAGAATGACATGTCTCAGTGTTTAAAAAAAACAGTTTTTTGTTAGTGGAACACCCCCTAAGTTTATTCTTGTCTTAGTTTGTTTTCGCAAAATACAAGATATTATTATATTTATATTTTATTTTCATAAACAATGCTTTCAGCCATCAGGGTTAGTCCGATTGATTGATAAGTTTGTTTACCACGTAATTGACCAAAGTCCAAAACATGATCGGCCGGGCGAGAGGGGCACCCCCAAGTCCTTCAATTCTTAAGGTTTATCTTGAGAATCCTCTAGTCCTACCGTTAATGGCTTGCCTTACACCTGACGGATAGGAGAATAGTCAAGGTGTACATAAACGGTAAGCTGACTCAGACCCTCTAACCATAAAAATAATAATAATAATAATAAAATAAATAATAAATAAATAAATGCTACTCGAGTACTTTCTTGGCAGAATCTCTTTTCTCTTTTCCTACTTTTTTCTTTTTCAATTTTTCTAAAAAATTTCTAAAAGAGAACTGTTCGTCACCATTTTTGTTCTATAAATCCAATCCAATTGCCTCACGAACTTCTTCCCCCTTCCTCTCTCCCTCTCTCTCATCATTCTAGTTTCCAGTGACTGAGATTTCTCACCATTGAAACTGAAGCTCCTCTCTTCTTTTTCGACCCAAAATCAACAACACAATTGCAATCCCACTTCTCCACTGCAAAAGATCAAAATTTTGGCCTCAAAACCAGCAACCCCATTTCAATTTTCCCTTGATTCCCCTGCTTTCTCGGAAAATCGCCCAAAAAACCCAACTTTGTGATCTGGGTTTGGCTTTTTCCCCCACGCAGAATTGTCAATATCCTTTGCTACAAAATTATTCGTTTCTTTCTTCAATTTAAGCTTCATGCTCAATACCCTGTTCTTGATGTTTGAATTTCATGTCTCCAATCATCAGTGAGCTCTTCCTTTCCGGTTGTATGATAAATTCGACATACAGACGCAGGACCCATCTCGTTCAATCCTTCTCAGTTGTCTTCCTCTACTGGTTCTATTGCATTTCATAATTACAGAACCCGTATCAAATAGTACTAATTATATATATACACGTATATAGCTATATTACTGTCGTTTAAAATCTGGGTTCTGCTTAATTTCCGATAAATCTCTCTTAAATTAATAGAAAAAATCAATAATTTGCGCTTTTTGAGGTTTAATTATAAATGGGTTCGTCAAGTGGAACATCATCAGGATCATCATCTCTGCTTCAGACCTCTGTTTCCGACGAAAATCTTCAGAAACTGATAGAACAGAGGAAGAGGAAAAGAACCGAGTCGAATCGGGAATCGGCGAGGCGGTCTCGGATGAAGAAACAGAAACACCTGGCCGAACTGAAGGCGGAGGCCGACCGGCTGACGGGAGAGAACAATCGGATGATCACAGCCGTTGATTTCGCCACTCGGGTCTGTTCGAAAATTGAGGGCGAAAACTCTGTTTTGAGAGCTCAAGTGATTGAGCTGACCAATAGGCTGGAGTCTCTGGACCAGATCATTGGTTGTTTGAGCGTTGGGAGTGGTGGTTTTGGTGCTGAGGTGAGCTTAGATGGGTTTGGTGATGATAACACATGGAATTATTTGTATTGGAACCAACCTATTATGGCCTCTGCAGAGATGTTGCATTATTGATGAGAGAGAGGATGGAGGGAGGTGGAGAGAGAGAGAGAGAGGGAGGGGGAGAATTTCTATTTGTAATATAGAAGGCCCCTCTAATTGAAAAAATATTAATTGCTGCTAGAGCACTAAATAATCGCTTTTCTAGTTTTTCATCCAAAATGTATGTACCGGTGTTTTCATGTATTATCAATAGATGCATAAATTTGGCATGATTTTACTATTAATTGCTCTTGGAGAACTGAAAATTAGTACTCTTTAATCTTTCATGCAAAATATTTGTATTAATGTTCCGACGCATTATCGATGATTGAATCAATTGAACGTTTCAATAGATGGTAAATTTTGGTATGTTTTAATTATTATTATTAATTGCTTCTGAAGCATCGAGAATCAATCTTCTAATATTTCAATCAAAATTATTGTATCGGTGTTTTGGTTATTATCAATTGTTAAATCAACTGGGAATCTTGAGAGATGTATTAATTTTGGCAAATTTAATGGTAAAAAATTATCAAAACACCAAAACAATAGAAGCACTTTTGGGTGGATGACCAAGGAAAAAGTACGAGAGTGGATTGGGGGATTTCCATTTTTGTAGATCCGGTGATCTTGTACTGTGGTATTGCATTACAATCTTGTAGTGCGGAACACGAGTTGTTGATATCATGCAAGTGCCGAGATGAAATTCCGAACCGTTGATTGCCACGATCAACGGCTCGGATGCCGCACTACAACCCTGCACTACAGGGTCCCCAATTCCCTTTTTTTTTTCAAATTGGTGGGGTATTTGATACGGGAACAATCCAAGCACTTTTGGGTGGAGGATCAAGGAAAAAGAAAGGGAGGGGATTGGGTGTTATTTTGGTTGGAGATTGAATTGGTGGGGGTTCTTTATGAGTTTAGTGTAATTTCTAGTCCAACTTATGTAAATTGAATAATATCGACTTGGCTTTTGTGGTGTTTAAGGCTGAGGTTGACTGAAATCATATGAATTGAAAGAAGGTAATCAAATAATGGTTAATGATGACCTTTAAGAAACTTAACCTTAATTGTCTGCGGTTAATGAACTTGGCACTCAATACGTATTAGAAGTAATTATTCAGTGGTCTTAAAACGCCGCCACATGATGCTTTAACATCTTTTTTCACCACATATTTCTATGGGGTCTCGTATACCTTATAAAATATGGGGTAGAAAAGGCTCGTGGGACACCAAGTGGCGGTGTCACTAAATAGTTTTTTTGATAATAGGAAGTAGTACAAAAGTTAAAGACTTTTAGATAGTGAGACACTTTCTCTGCCCAACAAAGGATTATTAGGAGGACTTTTGAACGGAAATGGAAGGGGATTTAGTGGCTTGATGGCTTCAAAAAAAAAGAGAGAGGTTCACCGCGATTGGGTGGAGTAGCGCGCCCGAACATCGCAAGGGTCACTACGAGACCCTCATGCATGGTGGGTGACGTCACCCATGTGGCTTGGGTGTACGAAAGGGACACATGTCCTCTTATTATTAAGAACGTTTGGCGCCTGAGTACTGGCCTAGAATGCCTATAAATATGAGACATTCCTCTTGTAATTTTCAGAGGTGATTGATTTGATAGAGAGTGTCATTCTAGATAGAGAAAGTGGGAAGTCACTGAATTTGGAAGGAGAACATTCTTCCAATAAGTGATATCATACCATTCTCTCTAGATACTTTGAGTACTCACATGTAGCAGTCTAAAACTCCACTGCCTTAGTCTATTTCTGTGTACTATTGCTCTCTTCACCACCCTTATCGATCACTTCATTCCCCATTTTCCAATCCTTGACTATCTCTACCTCTTCAGCTCATTATTTTTCTTGAATATTGACTAAACCAAGAACCTCTCTTACTGCCCGTGGACTAACTCTGTGAGCTCATCTGTAGCCTTCGGGCATCTGATTCTCTTCTGTTTGTTCACGCTTCCGCACAACAAACAGCAAAGGAGTGGATAGGGATTTGTTATGAGTTTAAAGTAATTTCTATTCGTACTTATGTAAATTGAATAATATCGTAACACCTTCGTACTTTTAACTTTTGCCTACATCTCAGACCAAGAACTATGATATGAACCGTCTACCTCGTAAATCAACCACAGAAAGATAAGTCAACAAAATGTCTGTTTAGATGTCGATAGATAAGTGAACGCGTTACAAATTGTTATGCAAAATGAATGGTAAATACATTCTACAGTTTCACACTACAGTTTACATAAAGAAGTGTAACTTATTTGCATATCTATCGATTTCCGGTCTTACTAAGATTTTTCACACTTATACTCCATTCGCCCCCATTTATTGGTCTTTTTTAGGGATTCTAACCTATTACAGGACTCAATTATTGCAGTTGTCATATTATTACTTTCTCCTTTTACCCTTTATGTTTTCAAAAACCATTATTACCTTATTTTATTCCTAGGAATTAAGCTGAATAGCGAAAGGTAAAAGACTAAACTCAACAACTTTTTCCTATTACTTTTTAATGAGAACATTTTTTTGGGACAACAAAATGTGCTAAAAGAGACAAAAAAATTGGGGATGGAGGATGTAATTCTTTGAGTGTTCTACGAAGTGAATGGTTCAAATCAAAATTTTTGGATGAAAATTGAGAGTATGAAGCGATGGGGTATGGGGAGGAGCTCATCTTAAATCAAATAATGTTTAATGATGATGTTTAAGAAACTTGATCCAGGGTGGGTGTTGTCCCTTTAGGGACAACATCCATGTTGTCCGATCACAGCCGTCTATGTTCGGCAATGGACGGCTCGGGTCACATCTTGTCCAAACAAATTTGAACCGTCCGATCAAATCTAGGTCGTTGATCGCCGAGCACGGACGACTCGGATGGGGACAACATGGATGCTGTCATCATCCCCCAATTCCACCTTCTCTCTCCACAAAAAAGGGATTTTGCAGGAGTTTTGTAAGAATTCATAACTCTTAAGTACAATAAATTAAAAATTGACATATTGCACCCCAAACTTATCAAAACTCTTGTTCCTGCAAATCTTTTTGCTTTTTGCTAATAAAAAAGGCTGCTGATAATGCCAAAACCCCTTTTGTTCCTGCCAAAACTCATTTTGTTCCTGCCAAAACTCTTTCATTCCTTGACTGAATTGCCCCTCATGACCACATCTCTCTCTCTTCCCCCCAAACCCACCTCTATCCTCCCTATCTCTCATTTGGTTTAATTTTTTGCTGTCTGTTAATTGTTACTAGACTAGATTGAAATGAAATTTTTTTTGTAAAAAAATTCGGTTTTCAGACGACATGCAAATTGTTTAATTTTGTGATGGCAATCAATAATTTGATTGAAACAAGATGTGGATGACATGTTATGAGAGAGAACCCCTTTTGCAACTTGATAAAAAAAAAATGAAAAAAACCTTTTCCATGGATTTTAATCTTACTTTTTGAGTAAAAAGTAACGATAAACGACAGGAACATCTCCTTGCTAATTTTTTACCAAAATGATGCGACGATACAAAATAACTCAAATTAAAAAAAAAAGGGCATGGCTACGACATTTTTTGGTGGCATTTTTTAGGATGAATTATCTATATGATGAAATTGATCCCCATGAAGAGTAGCAGCGAAACGACGACGTCGAGCTCAATTCGTTGCTTCTGTCGTGCCACGTGAATGCAAACTCCTCGCAAGAGAAGGCATTCTTCCCCGACAGCGACCACCGGCTTATGAGCGGAGGAAGAAGATCGGCCATTGGATTCGAGATCGTACAGCATGGAGCACACGCTGCTCAGTGGGGTAGAATACAGAGCTATTGCTTGGACCACCATGATTCCACAACCGACCTTGTTTTAAGCTTAATTAGCTCAAAGTTCGGAAATTTATGAATTTTTTACGGGAAAATTTGGGGATTACGATTTGGATGTGGATTCGATCGATTTGACATTGGTGATGAGAGATGATGAGCTGCCGTCTAGCATGGAGGGTAACTTTTTGGAGTCAAGTAGTTCTGAACCACCTTATGCTAATGAGTTGTTATTGGGTGCACAATTGAGGCACAATGAAAAAGAGGTATACGGGAAGAGAGGAGAGATGAGGATGATGGAGGTGTGTTTGGGGGAAACAGAGAGATGAGGGGCAATTCAGTCAAGGAATGAAAGAGTTTTGGCATAAACAAAATAAGTTTTGGCATGAACAAAAGGAGTTTTGGCATTATCAGCAGCCTTAGAATGGTAGGCTAGATTGAAGCATTGTCGAGCATCACATCTAGTGCGGCTGGTTTGTTACTCTGTTTGAAGAGAGATGTCCTACGTTCGTGTTTTTATGGAGGAGGTGCTCGACTTCCATTGTATCCTTTAACTACTAACATCTAACATCTTATCGTTTGGCATTTAAAAAAAAAAAAAAAAAAGACAGATTGAATTAACGTTGCGACCTCTAATCAATTGAGGAACCCACCCGACTCGAAATATTCCTTTATGTCGAAACTTACCTATGGTATCATTCCAATATGGTAATTCAGCTTTGGGCTGCATACCCAAATTAGTGCAACATTCTAAAATTATTTAAAGTTTCTACGTGGTATTGATCAATTAAGCAAGTTACATATCCAAAGTGCAACGTGACACAGTTAGTGAGCTCACTACATGCGTGTAGTGAGCTCTCTCGGCCGTCAGATCAGAGATCAACGGTTCGGATAAATTGGAGTTAAAGTTAATGTAAAAATGCTTTTTAAAGTGTAAGACGATCTGAACCATTGATCTCTGATCGGACGGCCGAGAGAGCTCACTACACGCATGTAGTGAGCTCACTCACTACAGGGCCCCCGGTTCCCCAGTCATGAAGTGCACATCCTATAAAAACGATAAACATAGAGGTACCGAAGGGAAGTGTACAAAAATTGTACTAATCGGCTTGCGGGGCCCAATTTTGGGTCCCGCACGAATGATCCGAATCGTTCAATAATTTTAAAATAATTTTTTGAGTGTTCCTGCAAATAATCATCTCAATTAGATATGCGTAAGTGCTTCATCCAAATTTCTAGTTTTTCATTTAGAACTAAGGATCCTGAATTCTAAATGAAAAACTTGAAGTTTGGATGAACTACTTACGCATATCCAATTGAGCTGATTTTTTGCAGGAACACTCGAAAAATTATTTAAAATTATTGAACGATTCGGATCATTCGTGCGGGACCCAAAAGTGGGCCCCGCAAGCCGATAAGTACAATTTTTGTACACTTCCGTTCAATACCCGTAATGGTAAGAGTTAAGGAAATATTGAAAATAACAAACATGCATGACTTATATCTTTCAATATATATATATCAAAAAATATGCAATATAGATTTTATTTGATAAATCTCAATTAGTTCTATTGTACAAAATTCGCAAAATATGAAAGTCATTATAAATTAAAAAATATAAATATTAAAAAATGGTACAGATTTAAAAAATGAACCAACAGAGAGGCAGACAGAGGGAGTATTTGTTTAGTGGGTACTAAAAACATGAAATTATATATATGTCAATCAGGAATAAACTCAATAAATCTAGGCTTTGATAGACCTTTTTGGTGTTTTTATTAGTTGAATGTATATTCTGGGTTTTTTTTAGACCCATAGGGTTGTCAGGCTTCGGCCTTTTTAGCTAGGCTTTGTCCCGAAGGATGTCCTCGATTGAACTCTTGCCAATTGTTGGTTTGGGTCTCAGATAGGACAGATGATTACTTCTTGAGCATGATGTTGTTTCCTTATTCCTATAATTAGTCTTGTAACAATTTCAAGATTAATGAAAATCTTTTTTTGCTGTTCAAAAAAAAAGAAAAAGGAATAAACTCAATAAAAGTACCATATAAATTAAGTCTATAGAGAGACGTCGATTGAACTCCCTTTCATAACCCATTAATTTTCCTCTACGCCCCGCTGATGTATGATAATAAAAAAAAAAAAATTGGAAAAGAATAGTGGATGCCTCAGCAAGCAAACAATGGTTTAGTTTGATTTAACAATACCTTGTACTGGGACAACCTTTAGGTAGTGGGATTTCTGAAAAAATCCACAATTTTCCAAAATTGATGGAATAATAATATATGTATCATAACCAAACTCCAAACACAACCTAAAAGAGCAAATAAAGTAACACCAACTGTAATTGGCCCAAGCAAAGGTAAAAGAAAATGCAGTCTGTTACACTTTCTCGGGCAAAGAAAGTTGCAAAAGAAGAAGATATGGCAAGTGGGTGCATCTTGATATTGCGAAGAAATTACTACTCCAGGGCTTTTGCTTTTCTTTTTTATCCCACTAAACTTTAATTTGGACCTCTTTCTTTGGTTAAAAATAAAATAAAATAGGCCACATGCAAAGTGTGCGGACTTGCCCTGGACAAAAGGAATAGGGGTGTACAATAAGTAATTTTGTGTCATTTTTGTGTTAAGTATCAGAACTAGTGCATGCTTGTGTCAGTACCTGAAGACACAGCTTGAGTAATCGACACCCGTGTCCGTGCCCGTTCTTTATGGTCTTTTGAATTTCAGAGAGGGGGTAGGAGAGGAGGTAGTGACTGTGGTTTGAATTTCGAAAAGCGGAGAGAGAGAATATGGTTTGAAATTTTGAGTGTGGTGGGCCGGTGGAGGAAAAAGGTAGAAAGAGAGAGGGGGGAGTGAGTTGGCAGAGAGAGGGATAAAATGTAATTTGATGACTGAGACAAAAAATATGACTGAGATAAAAATCGCTCTGTATTACAATATATATAAATATAGATCTTATTTATCTATATCTTATTTATGAATTCCTACACTATTTTTCAACTTACCAAATTTTCGTGTCAAGTTTCGGGTCGTGTCGAGTTCGTGTTGTCATATTATGTCAAAAAGTCCTACTTTTAGCCAAACTTTTATTTTTAAAACTTGACAGTTTATTAAACTAATGTGTAATATATATAATTACTCATAAAAATATTTATTTTTAGGTCAATTATATAAATTAATTTTATTTTTCGTGTCTGGGATGTCCACCCCTGAAAGAGGGGTGCCACTTATCCATGAACTATGTATTCGTAATGTTTTGTACTTCCCTTTTATCCAAAAAATATGCTTATTCCTAAGTGTGTTGTTTCGTAAATCCAACTTATTAAAAAAATATTATCATTATTCTTTTCACATCAATTTTTACCTCTACTTTTCAAAATTATCCTCCACTTTTACTTATTAACTCTTTACGTGTTAACTTTTGAAAAAAACAAAACAATAATTGTACAAACTTTTACCTATTAATTTTTCAAAATACACACTTATTAAAGAACAGTTTAAAATGAAATACTCAACTTTTAAAAGGGACGGAGGAATTATATATAGGGAATACAGAATACTTACTAAATTATTGTGAACCTCTCAATCAACCGACTTTTTTTTGGTGATATTTCTTGGTAAACCAAACACTTCAATGAGACAAAGACATATTCGTGTTTTTGTTACACTCAAAATGTATGTTTGAAATGAAGGTTTTGTACGAAATGATGTCACTGACTTTCCTTGAAACTTTTTCCATATATAGAAGAACATGGATGTTTGTTGTCCAAATTCTATTTGAACGGCTGTTATTTTCCGTTGTCTTGTAATGTTGCTCCATCAATTCTCCATTGTCTTGTAATGTTGCTCCATCAATTCGATACTACTTTAATAAAGCGTCTATAGGTACACCAACTGTGTGCACTCCAAATGTACACATCAAATCTCGATTGTCTAACAGCATTTTTCGACGTTCCGGATTTGAAATGCAATATTACCGGCGATAGGGCACTTTGACCGGTAATAGAGCATTTCAAATCCACAACGTTGAAAAATGCTTTTTGACGGTCGGGATTTGATGGTGTACAGTTGGGATACACATGGTGGTGTACCCACGGTGTTTTCGCTACTTTAGTCTTCCGAAGCAACAAAAAATACAAAAAATATCGATTCGATACTATTTGATGGTGCACAATTGAGACAAATGGTGATGCACCTACTTTAATATTCTGAAGCGCAAAAAAAAAAAAAAAATAGATATTATTTGATGGTATAACTTTCTAGGGGGTGTTCCACTAAGAGAGTTTTTTAAATAAACAAGGTTTTTATGGTTTTTTATGTGATGTATTGTGAGAAGATGACTTGTCTTGATTTTTAGAAGAAACTACTTTTTTGTTAATGGAATAATACCCCCTAAGTATTAGTTCAAAAGAATCGCTGCCGAACATGTTGTCAAATGTAACTCGAGAAATAGCATATATTATCAAAACTTGGCAAGAAGTGAGCTATTAAAAAGCTAAAAATAAAAACTACTAATTGATAGTGCACAATTGATTGAATTAGGAAAAAGGGAAGGAGATAAAGAAATTAATAAGGGTAGTTCCACAAGCATTGGCTTAAGAATTTTTTTGGTGGTCTTTATTTAATTTTTTTTTCGTGTTTGTTAGTTTTGCATAAAAATTTTCCCGTCTTTTTATTCGGCGTGAGCAATTGTAAAAGTAAAAATTATGAGAATTATCCAATTTTTTTTGAAAAATATCTTAAGTTTGGCCGGATATTTCCTGATAGGCGCGCAATGTCACAGAGATAAGCGCCTAAGTAGGGCGAATTAGCGCATTAGAGGCGCGTTTTATTCCATTTTCCACTTGATGCGGTGTTATCTTTTGGTTGGTCTTGTTATATTTTGATTTGTAGGAAACAGGCCGAAAGAGCACGTAAAGTGGACACAAGGCAATCGGGCATGTTGGGAACCGGTGGGACCCAAGTAAGGACGAGCCACAAGCTGAAAAGTCCATATGAAGGTGGCGGTATCGATACAGGTAAAGCCCTGTATCGATACCGAGGGCCCTAAATTGGCCGTTTGACTTTGCCACGTGTGTTGACTTCGGGAAAGAGATAAATACTCCGTTTTTGCTCCGAATTAGGGTTTGAATTTTGTTTATTCTTCTTCCAACTAGCGGCCGATTAATTGCTTTGGAGATTCTACTTTCCGGAGCTTGTTTTTCATTGAAGTTTTGAAGTATTGCTCGAGGATTTACGTATTGCTTCGGTAACTTCTTGTTTTATTCACATTAATCTCAGTTCACGGGAGTTTGTCCGTGATCTGATCTTGAATCCTTGTTTTAATTCATATTTAAGTATATTAGCATGTGTTATTTCAGAATTTTCTTATTCGTTCAAGTTGATATGAGTGAGTAGTCCCATAGGTATGGTCGCGGGGTGATTAACACGCCGTGGCCAGGGCTGGATTTGTTCTTGCTCCTATTTTCAAAATCAATAACGGAAAAAGCAATTTTAGGTTATTAAAGAACTTCCGTTGGACGAATCCGAGCTTTGTCGGAGCCCATGTAACGCGGGGAACGGGGGACCAAAACTTGTTCTTCGCTGTACACGGGTAATGGCGACCGCGAGGATTCGCATCTTTCGGGGTATCTTTCTCTCTCTAAAATCAAATGTTTTCTTTGGAACACCGAATGAAGTAGGAAATATCCGGACCTGGTCACTGGTGTTTTGAACCCTACGACCGTACTTTCTGTTAAATAGTTTCAGCAAAACCAAATTCTCTTAGTTTAGTTAATTTTCCCATCAAATCACAAATGGTGGCTACCTAAGAGCCGTGTTAAACTTTACAACCCGAGTTTTTAGTAAGCACTTTCCACCTTCTCTGTGGATTCGATTCCGGTCTTACCGGCTATTGTGCTACACCGGTCTCAGCCCTACGCTTGGGGCAACCCATTAATTTAGGTCTAGGATTTCGGTCAAGCATTTCCCCAAAAATTGGATAATTCTCACAATTTTTTTATTTTTATGACTCCTCACATTAAGACAAATCAAACATAAAATTGGATAATTCTCACAATTTTTTTATTTTTATGACTCCTCACATTAAGACAAATCAAACATATGAAAAGTTTGATGCAAAACTAATTAATAAACAAAATTTGAATAAAGACAACCAAAAAATTGAAAAGCCAATTGATCCAGAACAACCCCTAAAACTAGGAGGAAAGTCTAGAAGGTTAATGCTATTGATCACAAGTGTAATTCCACAATATAAAGGCTAACAAGCTTTGGTTTTCAATTTTTTTGAATAATTTTTACCCTTGACTAATCAACTTGCCACCTATTTTTCTATGTAAAGTAAAAGCAAACATCGATTTAACTTTGTAATTAATCTTATCTGGGTACAAAAAGATCAAAGAACTGATTATTCCAATGCATTTGTGAGGTCATCTAGTAATTTATCTTCTTTGGTAAGGAAGCTATGTTAATTTGTTGAACATCAAATAAAGGATAAAGGATCAGGTCCCAGCCACATGAACACCTTCTTCACCTTTTTTTATTGTCATCTCATGTCAATTGTCATATTCTTAAAATTTCTTGTGATTGATTTCACACTCCCTTTTTATTGCACGTACGTATTTGTTTTTTGTTTTTTTGTTTTTCATATATATATATATATATATATACACACAAACTCCGCTTGTGTTGTGCTTAAAGTCTTACATTGTTTATAGTCGGTCCCAAGCCTGAATAAAGGAGGAGGGTTGTGTGTTAGGTAGCTGACAGCCAATACGTAAAAAGCCCGTTAGATCTCTATGACATACACACACACTTATATGAACTTACGATATTATATTTTTTGTGTGGAGAAGTTAGCAAAATTAAAAGATAATGTTGTAAGTTCACATGAAAGAGTGTAGATATCAAAAAATGAACTATGAAAATCATTACCGAGATTTAAAAATAGGAAAAAGAGTTAGAAAAAGGTGGCGCGCTTAACCTTATTTTGATTATTTAGGATCATAATTCCTGCATTGTGGTTGATCAAATTTGACACTACCACCATCCATTAATTTGGAAAACAATTAAGATCCAATTTTGTTGATAAACCCTTCGAATCGTTCGAATTTTTAGAGCAACTCCAACCATGTTTCAAATCTTCATTTTGAAGGACCTCCCTCCTCCAACTCTACTTCATTTGAATTCTTCAAAATAAAGAACCATTTTCGATACTTCATATATAGTTGAAGCATCGTTCAAAATATGAAGAACCTTTCATTTGATTTCTTTTAAAATAAACCAACCATCAATATATTTAACAGTTCTTTTAAAAATTGATAACTTTATATTTTGGAGAGGAAAATTTGAGGTATGAAGAGAAATAGATTAAATTTTGAAAAAATGATTAGAGTTGATGTAAAATAATTATATTCTTCAAAACCACTTTCTAAGTTAAGAATCAAATATATTATTTTGATTCTCCGAAATAAAGAATTGGGGATTTGGCTGTGTGATGTCATGCAACGGAGTACTTTTTAAGAAACAGCACAGCACATATTGAACTGTTGTTTTATCATAATGCTTGCTAGGTTGCAATTTGAACTTTTGTAAAACCTTGCATGCTTTCTAAATCTATTTTTCCAAAAGGTAACATACAAATAATATACAATTCTATTATGATAAATAAAATTATGTGTGTATTAATGTACTTGAAAGTGAAATTCGTGACCAGATACGACAACAAGTTATACTGGTGTGGTACAGATAATGGGAGTTTGTTGGATATTATAAATCACGATGCCCTTGACCTAATTTAATGGAAAAATGAATTCATTTAATTGACCGCATGAGAGTTTTCCAATGAATTTTATCCCATAAAATCTAGTTTTGATAAAATCTAGCATTCTTAACGGATTTTAGCAAAACTAGATTGTTGATAAAATCTAGATTTTATCTCATAAAATCCATTCGAGAACAAGGCCCGCATCGATTTGGTTTGATTTGGTTTTGTATAGAAAGAGTTGCAGGAATTACCTCCGAAGCCTTTAATTTTTTGTTTTTGTTTTTTCTTAGAGGGTGGGAAAAAAATTGTTGTTTTAATTTCTATGACTTTCAATGTTGTTAACCAATCAATTATTTCCTTGTAGCATGTGTATTATTTTTGTGTGATCCATTTAGCATACCTGTCTCGCGTCTCTTTCTTTTCTTTTCGCCCAAATGTATGACAAGAAGTTAGTGGGAAAAGTAAGCGATTGAGAGTAATAGATGGTACAAAAGTGGAGGAACTTCTAAAATTGTGACATCTGTCCCCCAAATCTTTTCCTTTTGGATTTTTTCATTACTTATTGGAAAAAAGAATTTTTTATTTTTAGGAAACAAAAGGATATTGTATTAATAACACCCCCTATTGTTGGCCAGCCCATGCTATCGAATGGTTCAAATGAACTCTGAAAAAGGTTGGTTTTATTTAAAATTTTTGAAAAAAAGTAGAGTTCCTGGATGCTAACCATGCAAATATTTAATTAGTTAATATATTGTTCCCATACTTTTGAGACTCCTAGACAAATAAGAACTATTTAATTAAATCGTCCTACTTTTTATTATTTATTTTAACATTTCCAATACCAATTAGCCGGCTCTTCGTCGTAGCACACCATAGGTTGGTCCAACAACCAGATGGCTCCTTGCCCATTAGCAGGATTGCAGGAATAAAGTGATTTTTTTTTTGCCATTCGTGAATTCTAATTTATTACATGGGGGAGGGGGACTCGATCCCGGGATACAGTGTGGGGCATTCAAGAGCTTTACCGCATGAGCTAGCCACCACTTGCAGGAACAAAGTGATTAAGCGGGGACAGCATTCGAACTTGCAGCCTTTAGGTCATGGACTTGATGACTTGACCAATTCCTCTACCCTGCTTCTTCCCCTTCTCTTTCTTTCATTATTCCCGTTCCCGGATTTGGTTGCTTGGCCAGGATAAAAAAATGGGCTGGAGTTCGTTAAATTGGGTTTCAAGATAAATATGAAGTTTTTTTTTTTTTTTTGTCAGGTCTACGTCTATGAGAACCAAAAGAAGAAGGAAAAAAAAAAAAAAAAAGCCCATCATGTACATGAAAGATTGATTATGTTAGCGTAATTACTACTTTTATCACTAAAGAAACAAGAAGCGTGACATTCAAGTGATACTTTTTCGTTTTTGTAACTATTTACTGTTTTCGGATATTTAATCTACCTACCCCTGTTATATGTTTTTCTCATTTTTCGATTAATTTACAGTTTATTTTGTGTCCTCGTATGGTATGTAAGGGTTCCCGACGGTAAAGTTCGCCTTGGCCCTCAAAAATGTCAGGGACAACCCTGCTTTTTTAAATAGGTTTTAGAGAGAGGAAGATTTATTTTTGGAGTTTAACCAAGATAAAGGAGGACAATTTTTTGAGACCTCAAAAAATTATAAAATAAATGAAAAGCTGGAAAAGTCTTGTATACAATATTTGCAAGTGTTGTCTTATTAGGTGAAAATTGTTGGTGGTGGAGGAGAATTCAAAACATTTACTCCTTCCAATTTCCATCCCGAATTTCTTGTCCATTTATGTGCATTTGTGCCATTTTTTAATTGCCTATATTTTTTTTTTATCTATAATAATTTTATAATTTTGAAAACTTTGTTTGATAAAACTCATCGAAAACTATCAAACGAGATCGATATGACATATATGTAACGTTATAGATTTTAATTTTTTTTTGAGGTGTCGTGAATAGTAAAAGTGAACAAAAAATTCGGGATGGGGAGAGATTAATCATCTTCTAGAGAGAAAAAAAATTTGCTTTTGGAATGGGGAGAGATTTTGTTGTGAGATCTTTCCTTGTTGATTCTACAAATATTTATGCTTTGATCACCTCCCCCACCTAAAGGCAAAAGAGGGAAAGAGAAATTCAAAGGAAAATAATGTTCAAGTACGCCAAATTTATAGTCATGAAAGGAGGAAAAAATAAGCAATTTTTTTTTCTTCCCTTTTGATCATTATTTAAGAAGTATGGGTTTGACTTGGGCATAGTTGTGACTTGTGAGTTGAGCTGGTTCAAGTCCAGGTATGGAGCTCCGATTCGCCCTTCGATCACCTATCCTTCAGTCAGTTTTCAGGACTTGAGTTTTATCCCGGACCCATAAAGATGATTCAAACAATTCCAGTAGAACTCTCACAATAAAAAATATGTCTTCAGGAAAAAATCAATTTTGATTGGATATCAGTAGTTACGTAAGTTAATGATTTACATTTTGCAAGAAAAAGTGATTTGAAACATAGATCAACCATCCAATTTTTCGCAAAATTGCCCATCGTTAATATAGCTACCGATGTCCGATCAAATTGAATTATTTTACTGAGACACTACTTTTTGAAGTTTTATGAGATGAACGATTTGTTGAAGAAATTGCTACCCTAATCTTCGTTTTATGTAGAAGTCTTGCTTTCCTCCCATAGATACTACCCTCTTCTGTTTCTTTTCTGGGCCCCTACAAATATTCTTGGTCCAGTGGGTTGGATTGAGATTGTTTTGATATGGGCTTCTTACTGGCCGGTCCACTTTTGTGGGTGTTCTCCCATCCAAACCCACATCATGTCAATCTCTATTCATTAAAACCCTTTCCACGCGCGCATCAATTTTTTTTTCTCCCTCCGCTGACGCGTGTCATCATTACCCGTCATCGTTATTTATTGTATAACACCATCTCACGCGCGGCAGGGCCTAGGAAGGAGTGAAAGTCAAAATTGGATTTGGACAAAGCCCCCACAAAAAGTAGGGGCGGCTTGGGATTTCCCATTTTGATAGGGCTTGGTTTGAAGACAAGTTTTGGGCAGTTTTTAGGGCCTACCAATAAGAGTGATTTACAAGCCAGTCTAGTTAACGGCCCATTATTCCCTCCAGCTCCGGCTACAAATCCATTTGCACGCGCAAGGTAAAAGAACATTCAAATGCCAAAAATAACCTCACAATTTATAACGCGCTTCCTCCTTTTTGTTCTCTCTCTTCAACAAAATTGACAGTCGGTAACCGATGAGGAAACGTAGGAAAACTAAACCCTAACTTTTCCGTCGTGAGATTAGATGAGTCATGTTGCCTACATTGTGCTGTAGATTATCATTGTCGTGAGATTAGATGACAGTTGTAGTTTTGTACTGTAATTGCTATAAAGCATTCCATAAGTTGTTTGCAAAGTCATATTCCCTGTTTGGACAAATAAGTTCCAATAAATGTGCAAAATCCTCGATAAAAAATTACGTAACCGGAAAAAAAAAAAAATGAAGGGTTTTTCTCAGTCTACAAATTTGGTTATTTGAATAGTTTTTTTACTGTCCGGTACAGAAACAAGTGTTTTTGGAGAAGCCACAAAGTGTTTCTGCGAATTTTTTTATCTTTGCAAATTTGCAGTGGTTTATGAATACGCTAATTTCTGTAGGAATAAAGTGGTGCAAATGTCTTTGAATAAGCTGTGAATTTATTATGAAAACCCATATAGTTTTTCTGCGAATATAGGGTTGAAGACAAGTTTGGGCAGTTTTTGGGCCTACCAATAACGGTCATAGGCCCACTTATATTGGCCCAAATGGGTGAATCTTCTATCCCAAAAAATGTCCCGTAACATGTTTCGTGTATTCATAACTAGTGGCAGGGAGAGCAGCGTCCAGTTTCATTTCCTCCGGTTTAGGCCGTTTGGTGGTCCTTCTCGGGCCCATAACAATGATCTGAACCTCCACTTTTTAGAGCTCTCCAAGAATGTATACCACGTCAAAAATCATGCTGATCGGATACATTTTATATGTTTTCGAAAGACACAAGATTGTAAAAAAACAAGTGTGCGGATTGCAACCAATTAAACACAATTATGGCAACAAGATTGAAAAAAAAAGAGTGCGCAACAGTGGATTAATTGCAACCCATTTGATTCTGTATTGTTTTTCGTTGTCTATAAAATCTTTACTTACCAAAAAAAAAAAAAAAAAAACAAAAGCATTAATCTTTCTTAAAATCTATACTTTATATTGAAGACATTGAGGGGAAATCTGTTTGAGTGGACTAGTTTTCTATCAAGATATGGCGAAAGTACTTCAAGGTAAGCCCTTCATTTCATTTTCTGGTGTGCATGGTAATGAACTGGCTCTTTTTGTTATTCTGTTAGGGCTCGTATTTTTGTCCAGAGATAACCGGATGAAATATGGAATCCAAAGATACTTCCCACCGGTCCCTTTTTATCTTTACTACAAAAAAAGAACATATTGGAGATATTTAAAAAACTTAGTGCTTCTCTTTATTCTCCATAGTGCAAAGTTATTTGGTGCTTTGTCTATCTCTTTGTAGACAGCTGAAAGCACTAGTCACCCATAAAAGGCTATTCTTTGCCTACCTAATTTGTCAACAAATTAAAAAAAAACCTTAATCACCAAGCCTTGTCCACTGCAGCCCTTTTGAGTGTGCAAGCCCCCTTTTCCCAACCAACGATTCCAATTCTAGCCCTTGTAAATAATTGCTTACAATAAGTATCTACTTTTGTATGTCAATCCAACATGTGTACCAATACAAAGATCTAGAAAGTCTAGCTCAAAGCAACTGGTGGAAGTCAATACATTTAGGGCCCATTTGTAGACTGGACTATTAGTGAAGGGATGCATATAATCTTGTTACTCTTGTAAGATATTTAGTCTCGTGGAACTGTAATAGTGATGGCATCACACTTTTTAAGATCATATATCTGAGTCATCGGACATATATTTAATCCGATCTGTACAAATTTTAATCAAGTACCAGATCCTACGAAAGTTGTGACTGTATGAGTGATTTTTGGCAGTCTACAAGTTAGAGCATCCTCATCAGCCTCAGCAAATTTTGGACCAAATTTAACCTTAAAAATACTTTTTATACTTTAACAAGTCACTTTTTAAAAAATTCACAGAATCAGGCTCTCTATTCTAACCTATGAAGGTATAAGCAACAATATACGGCTAACCCATGAATAGTAAAAAAAGCAACAATATAAGCTTAACCCATGAATAGTGACTCGCGGGGGAAGTAAAGGCACTGTAGCAATTATATTTTGACCCAAGGAAGTGGCGAGACTGATTTTCTTGCATTTCTTGCACTTCTACTCGGTAGTTTAGCTCCAAAGCCAAAGTAGCAAGGCTGATGGGGATGCCCTAAATACTGCAAATCCTAGAAGACTGATCTCAACCATAAATGAAGGGTTTCTAGGAGAATCTTCATTAGGGTCCATAATCTTTATTGTTAGCTTGATTAGATCTAATTAATCCACTTAGAGCATCCTCATCAGGGGAGGCAAATGCCCATGCCCCCTGATGGCTAAGTTGTTGAGTGAAAGGGGAAAAAACTCCCCAAAATCAGACTCAACAAATTTTTTGTAAATCTGTAAAAGTTATAACTTTGCTATAGTAACTCGGAAAATTCTTTGAGACACTATTCACAGGTTAAAGCAATTATCTCTCCTGACTTCCTGAATATAGAGTCTGATTTTGTGAGTTTTTAAAAAAGTGACTTGTTAATTTATAAAAGGTGATTTTGAGGTTAAATTTGGTCCAATTTTTGTTGAGCCCGATGAGGATGCTCTTACTCCTTAGACTTAATGTCCCAACAACAGAAGAGTGGTCTCCCTCACCTTTTCTATTTGGAATAAAAATCTAAAAGGCATTAAGATTGGATTCTATCTCTCTATTTAATGCTCATTTGTTCTTTTCTCTTCAGAGAGCAAAAAGAAGGTTTGTCTTGAACAAAGGTTGATGAGCATAAGTGTTTGATGATGTTCAAGAAAATTGGGCTCCTCTTTCTCCTCATTTCTTTCTCATGTTTATCAACTTCATCTTCAGGGAGACATCTGGTGGACAAGTTGGCAAAAGAATCGGGTAAAACTCATGAGGTATGTAGCTGAAGGGTACAGAAAGAGTTTCTCCGAAAACATCGGGAAAAAATGAACAATGGACGTTTTTGGGGGAAATTTATCCAGTATCCTAACATTTTTGAACTGATCACACCTTTCTTGCTCTCTGTCTCGTACGAACACCCTTGAAACTTTGGCTATTCTGATCTCTCCCCTTTGCTAATTTCATTTGGACTTTCTTCTTATAGGAATTATCTACTGAACTGAAACTGCACCATAAGGAAGCCTGTACTGCAGTCCATGAAAGGCTTCTCATAGATATCACCAGAGACTATGGAACCCATGATCCAGCACCGGCATTCGACAAGCCTGCTTTCAAAATCATACCCAACTGATATATACTGCTCTACTCATATGCGCATGCATCACCGGTGTAGGCGTGTAGCGTCTTAATTTACAGAAAGGTCTGAAAGAGCTAATAGAGTATATAGCCTTAGTACTCTACAGCTTTTTGGAAGAGGCTAATACCTATGGTTCATATCCGTGGCTCAATGTTGGGATCTGATATCAGTTGTCAATGCTCGAGCCTCCAGGCGACGCTGTGTGTTATTTTGTGTTCTCGAGTCATTGTAATGTTGTCACATTTTTTTAGTGTTACAACTTTGGTACACAATAACGGGATTATGTCCCGAAGTGTTATATCTAGATATTCTTGCGTGTGAAAAGTTTTCGAATCTGTTTTCTCATGCCTTATTTGTACGCAGATGCTACATGTACCTTTGTGTTGGATAAATGGGAATCGGAATAAGATTTACAGCAGTTCATTAGGTTTTGTACCGGTAAACAGAAGGTGGGAATATGTGGAACATATAAGTATACATGGGACACGAAATGTGGGTGAACAATGTTGCTTTGTCTCGTTTACCTAAACTTAGTTGTTTTATGCCACAATTGAATCCGAAATTGTTTTAACCAATTTTATCAGGTGAGTGAATAAATATGTGCCTATGGCCCTAAAATACTATTTGTCTAGATGAGGAGTATATATAAAAAATTACTATGTGATACTATTATCATAAGCATGCATCTTCGTAATATAATTGTTTATCATAATGGATATAATTGTCTAATGAGTTTGAATTTTAATACACATATTACGAATATTAACACACTTTTAAAGAATACATACACTTTTTTCGAATATCGAATATACTTTTTATGCATTATCTACAGCTCTAAAGATTGTGATTAGCATTTTTCTTTATAAAGTTGATACACGAGTTAAAAGGACATAATACTCTAAGCAAAATATGAACAACAGCCTCCACAAGTTCAAGATTCGAAACTCCAAAGGTCATTTGCACAATAAAAAAAAAAAAAAAAGCAGGCCTCGTACATCAACTAGAAGGAAAATGCTAACAAGCCACTAAGTTTTGAATAGAGAGGAAGGAGACAAAAAAAACACAGTTCGATTGGGTTTCCAAACCCCGTTCTCCACTTTTTTCCAGTGGGGCCTTGGAACCAGAGTACTCCTTTTTTGCCATTTTCTCTCTCCTTCTCCTTTTGGGAGATGCTATCCCTAGTGCATAATTGTGCCCAAATGAGTCGGTAGGATCCATTTTGGAGTCTCATACAAATGATTCAAGCCGTTCATCAACTTTAAAATAATTTTTCGATTGGCCTACAAGAAAATTAGCTCAATTTAAAAACTTTGAATATTTGATCTAATCTTTCAATTTTCATTCAAAATTAAGAATTCTAAATTCTGAAGAAATTTTAAATAAAAGTTAACTAATCGCATCAATTAAACACAATTATGGCAGCAAGATTGAAAAAAAAAAGAGTGTGCAACAATGGATTAATTGCAACCCATTTGATTATGTATTGTTTTTCGTTGTCTATAAACTCTTTACTTACCCAAAAAAAAAAAAAAACAACAGCATTAATCTTTCTTAAAATCTATACTTTATATTGAAGACATTGAGGGGAAATCTGTTTCAGCGGACAAGTTCTCTATCAAGGTATGGAGAAAGTACTTCAAGGTAAGCCCTTCATTTCATTTTCTCGTGTGCATGGTAATGAACATGTTCTTTTCGTTATTCTACTAGGGCTCGTATGTTTGTCCAGAGATAAACGGATAGTAGACTCGTTTTTTTAATGAGTCTAAAATTTAAGCTCGGCTCGGTTACTAACAAGTCTAGCCGAGTTGAGATTTGCCTTATCGAGTCTAGCCGAGTGGTACTTACCAATAGCTCAATTCATTTACAACCCTCACTATAATGATAACAATAGGTCTTCCATCCCACAATAAGAAAGGGAAAAAAAATACTACTCCCAATTATACCATCACGGAATGAAGATTCCACCATCACGGAATGAAGATCATGTAGTACGGTACTGCATTATAAGGTTGTAGTGTAGCATCCGAATTATTGATCCTATAATTAACAGTTTAGATTTTATTTCGACACTTAAATGATCCGAACCGTTTATCCCCGAAATACAATACGAGCCTTGATTACACCAAACCCAATAAGAGGTAAGAGGTAAGGCGAACACAGAATTCGTTTCCCTCCAAAAGACCTAACCGCCCATAACTACATATTCCTAACCAAAACAGACACCCAGAAATTAACGCGCGCAGAGAGGGAGAGCAGCGACCATGGCAGCGGGGGTTGTTTCAGTTCCGATTCCGAACGACACGATCGGAACTGGTAAAATGGTGGAGAGCATCGCCAGAGGCGTCGTCAAGTCGGGCGTCTTACCTGCCTCCAGGATCCGAACCGCTCACCTCGGATCCTCCCGCAGAGCCGCTTTCGAGTCCTTCAACGTCAAAGTCTTCAAACGCATTGTCAAGGTTTTACCTTATCCACTCTCTGGAGTCTGTCATCTATGTTCGGATTTATTGCCGGCTTTAATTGGTTGGCTAGTGTACAGTGGAATTGGTCGGATTAGTGCGTTTAAACGCGATCGGACACCTGAGTTATAAGAAAAATATTTCGGGATTTGCGAATGTATGGCAACAACATGATTCAATATGATACGATACAGGATTTGTAGTCGATTTGTGCTTCTCATTTGCTATCTTAGTGCAATTTGGAATTCTTTCTTTACAGTACCTCCAACCCAAGTCTCCAGACTGAAAAAAAAAAAATCATTTTTTTATATATTTAAGAAGCACGTGTAGAGTACTTTACTATATACACAATCCAACTATAATGCTCTTATTCTGTCTCTCAATTTCTCTACAAAACTTATCTTCCCTTCTAAATTTTAAACTATTAATCTTCCAAGTGTTTGTTAGTATGTTGATCTTTAGTCTCATTTTAGAGTTACACCACCGTTTCACCACCGTTTATCTCACAGCTGAGTTGGATAGTCGTGATTGAGTCTATATGGCTGCAAAATATTATGCGAATGGGGAATAAGATGAATGAGATCTCAATTTGTATGCGGGGAAATAAAATGCGATAAATAGCTTCCCTTTCTCAAAATTATATATTATCACCGTTTATCTTGAAAATTTCCATAGAAATGGGTTTGATTTTAATTGAGTTTGGTTCTCACATAATTGGTTGTTAAATCTACAAATTCGTAGCTTTGGTATCCATACCAATTTGGCGAGGTATGGATACCATTCATTCTGTTCGCAGGCGGTGCATTGGTATCCATACCAATTTGGTGAGGTATGGATACCATTCTTGCTATTTGCTGATTGTGTATTGGTATCCATACCACCCTTGGGAGGTATCCATACTTTTTCAAAAATTCCAGAAAACTCTCCTTTGGTTTATGGTTGACTAGTTTGGTATTGTAATTGATCTATTCACCCCGTACATTTCATTTTTGGTCGAATTACTCCTTTCTAACCTCCCTATGTATGATGGGTGATAAATGTTGATCTTCCAACTATATAAACTTGTAGAAATTGGCGATATACGTTACATGAAATGAAAAGGTATGATGTTTGTTATTTGGACACGTATGAAATACTTGGTGGTTTTTGGACCGAAATGTGAGTTGATGCACTAGGACCACCACTCGGTGAGTCACTTGCAAGGATTCCACGAGGCCCATAAGACTCGGACAAGGGTTCCACGAGGCCCATAAGACTCGGACATGGGTTCCACGAGACCCAAAAGACTCGGAAGAGGAATTCAATATCCTCAAGCTTAAAGATGATGGATTGATGAGATTTATAGTTTTGATTGTGACAATGGTTGATCGTGGACATATGACACGTTTGTGATGATACAAGGGTCGACAAATGAGTTAGTGGGACACTTGGATATTTTTGGATGTTTATGTGTTGCATTGGACACTTGGGTATTTTTGGATGTTTATGTGTTTCATTGGACACTTGGGTATTTTTGACATTTATGTGCCTACTTGGATACTTGGGTTATTTTGGACACTTTGGTATTTCTTTGAACACATGAGTACTTTATGATCATTTATCTCTTGCTTTAGTCCTCCTTGTCATTCTTTCCTCAAATCATTTTAGGTATCCAATTTCATGTGCACATATCATACTTTATACACCTAGCGTTAGTAAAATGGTTTTCCTATTGGGTTATCATTTTGATGCTCAATGTATTTTGGAAGGCGACTCTGTAAATTTCAAATTTAAAAAAAAAAAAAAACTCTTTTGCCAATATCAAGCTACGTAATAAATAAACCATTTTGATACTTACGTACTTGGGTATGGGTATCCGTCGGCTAGAGAGAAATTGAACTTGATTTGGAATTGGATATTTGATTTTGACCTTTCAATGGATATATGTATGACTTTGATCAATCCTACGTGAATTATATATGAATTTTGATTATTAAAAATGAGGGTGTAACAGCACGAATGAAGAAAAATGGCACGACACGCCATCGAGAAGCTCAAGTTGCAGATCCCTACGAAGGTGAATATCATTTCAACCACCAACAAAGACGACTACCATGGTGGAAGAGATCTTTCCCCCTCTTCTCAAATGATGTGTAGTGATCTCCTAATCTTGGATTTGGCCTTTGCCAAGGTGAAGGAGTACATGGACCGTACGAGTGAGAAAATCGGCCAGGCCCATGAGAAATTCAAGGAGCTTCAAATGTTACCAAGTAGGAAGAGAGACTCTGACGAGCTAATGCAGTTCTACCTTGCCACCCTATGAGAGGAAACCTGTGACGTGCTACTAATGGCCAACTCTGACAAAAAATGAAAGGCCAACAAAAAACAAAAGGCAGACTCTGCCGAAAAACGAAAGGCCGAATCTCCAGAGAAAAATGGAAGGCCGACTCTAATAAACTACGAAAGGCCATTGCGAAGCTGAAAGTCCAGATCCCTTCTCCTAGTAAAGTTCGTTCTGCCGATTCGGATCCATGTCATACGAAGTGGCCAAATATAAACGGGGCCAAAGATAGAATGACACACTTCTTCTACGGGAACCAAGAGGTTGCGCAGAAGTTTTTGTATTTTAACAACGTAAGGAAAGCTTTCAGTAGCCTCTCTGGAGATTTGCGGCGTTGTTTGTTAAGCTTCTTCAAGTTCCCACCAAAGGCAACTATAAAGAGAAGCACGACGATTTCCTTGTGGATACGGCCGAGATTTTCTCCCAGTCCTCTGCTGCATGATGAAAATGATGAGGATGTTGCCAATAAGGTCTTTGATGAGCTTATTGAGAAGGGCTTGATAGAGTCCGTCTTCCAAAATTGCTTTTTGGGGCCAGACAGTTGCACGATGAGCCTTTTTGTTCATTCTGCTTTACGCAGAGAAGCTGAAAGATGGGGATTTACTTCAAATGATCCTCTTGATAGCACGAATATATGTATAACTTTGATCAATCCTAGGTGAATTTTATATGAATTTTGATTATTAAAAATGAGGGCGTGACAGCACGAATGAAGAAAAATGGCACGACACGGCACAACACGACTAAAAATGGGCACGACACGATTAAGCACGCACGACATGGCACGATTAAGTAAACGAGCATGGCACGACACAGGCATGGTTGGCACGGAAGAAAAGCGGCACGGCACGGCGGACACATTTGACACCTCTAGTGTAGACAAATCCCACTGATGTACAAGACAAAAACATCAATGATTCACACCCAAATCCCAAAGCATGCGTCTCCACCACCGCCAAGTAGGAGTGGTGCCTCCAAAGAGCATGGCCAGTTCTAGTAGTGAAGCCCCTCCCTCATCACCAAGTGAGATTCCAACCTTCAACAATTCTACCAAAAGCTCAATCCGATCTTTGGTATCAAACTTCAAGGCCAAATTTCATATCTCGAAACTCAAACCGCTTGATGAGAACATCATCCAAAATGGCAGTATTGCTGCTTCCAGCAGTGCAACCACCAACAAAGATGACATCCACAATTCAGCTTCCAGTAGTACTGGAACCACTAACAAAAATGACCAGTACGGGGAAACATTTCCCCTCTTCTTCTGAAAAGATCCCAGATGATCTCAACCTCGTGGATTCGGCCTTGAAGAATTACACGGACCATATGAATGTGCAAATCAACCTGGCCCGTAAGGAATTCGAGGAGCTACAAAACTCAGGGAGCAATGAAAAAGACTTTGACAAACTACAAAAGGCCATCACGAAGCTGAAAGTCGAGATCCCTTCGCCTAGTAAAATCCGTTCTGCCGATTCGGATCCATGTCATACGAAGTGGCCAAATATAAACGGGGCCAAATATAAACGGGGCCAAAGATACAATGACACACTTCTTCTACGGGAAACAAGAGGTTGCACAGAAGTTTTTGTATTTTAACAGCGTAAGGAAAGCTTTCAATAGCCTCTCTGGAGATTTGCGGCGTTGTTTGTTAAGCTTCTTCAAGTTCCCACCAAAGGCAACTATAAAGAGAAGCACGATGATTTACCTGTGGATACGGCAGAGATTTTCTCCCAGTCCTCTGCTGCATGATGAAAATGATGAGGATGCTGCTAATAAGGTTTTTGATGAGCTTATTGAGAAGGGCTTGATAGAGTCTGTCTTCCAAAATTGCTTCTTGGGGCCAGACAATTGCACGATGAGCGTTTTTGTTCATTCTGCTTTACGCAGAGAAGCTGAAACGACATGATATGGCACGATTAAGCACGAATGACATGACACGATTAAGTAAACGGGCACGGCACGACACATGCACGGTTGGCACGGAAGAAAAGCGGCATGCACGGCGGACACGTTTGACACCTCTAGTGTAGACCAATCCCACTGATGTACAAGACAAAAACATCAATGATTCACACCCAAATTCCAAAGCATACGTCTCCACCACCGCCAAGTAGGAGTGGTGCCTCCAAAGAGCATGGGGTTCTAGTAGTGAAGCCCCTCCCTCATCACCTAGTGAGATTCCAACCTTCAACAATTCTACCAAAAGCTCAATCCGATCTTTGGTATCAAACTTCAGTCCTTTACGACATTTTCCAAAAATCAGAAATCATTTTAAGCCCTTTACGGCATTTTCCAAAATTCAGAGATCATGTTAAGTCCTCAATGGCACCTTCCCAAAATTAAAGTTTTAAGTCCTTTACGGCATTTTCCAAAAATCAGAAATCGTTTTAAGTCCTTTACGGCATTTTCCAAAAATCAGAAATCATTTTAAGCCCTTTACGGCATTTTCCAAAATTCAGAGATCATGTTAAGTCCTCAACGGCACCTTCCCAAAATTAAAGTTTTAAGTCCTTTACGGCATTTTCCAAAAATCAGAAATCATTTTAAGCCCTTTACGGCATTTTCCAAAATTCAGAGATCATGTTAAGTCCTCAACGGCACCTTCCCAAAATTAAAGTTTTAAGTCCTTTAAGGCATTTTCCAAAAATCAGAAATCATTTTAAGCCCTTTACGGCATTTTCCAAAATCCAAATTAAGTCCTCGACGGCATTTTCCAAAATCCAGAATTAAGTCCTCGACGGCATTTTCTAAAATCCAGAATTAAGTCCTCGACGGCATTTTCGAAAATCCAAAATTAAGTCCTCGACGGCATTTTCTAAAATCCAAAATTAAGTCCTCGACAGCATTTTCCAAAATCCAAAACTAAGTCCTCGACGGCATTTTCCAAAATCCAGAATTAAGTCCTCGATGGCATTTTCTAAAATCCAGAATTAAGTCCTTGACGGCATTTTCGAAAATCCAAAATTAAGTCCTCGATGGCATTTTCTAAAATCCAAAATTAAGTCCTTGACGGCATTTTCCAAAATCCAAAATTAAGTCCTCGACGGCATTTTCCAAAATCCAAAATTAAGTCCTCGACGGCATTTTCCAAAATCCAAATTAAGTCCTCTACGGCATTTTTCATTTTTCACAAATTACAAATTAAGTCCTCTACGGCATTTTTCATTTTTCACAAATTACAAATTAAGTCCTCCACGGCATTTTCCATTTTCCAAAATCCAAATTAAGTCCTCTACGGCATTTTTCATTTTTCACAAATTACAAATTAAGTCCTCCACGGCATTTTCCATTTTCCAAAATCCCAAATTAAGTCCTCCACGGCATTTTCCGTAAAATACGGCATTTTCGAAAATCCAAAATTAAGTCCTCGATGGCATTTTCTAAAATCCAAAATTAAGTCCTCGACGGCATTTTCCAAAATCCAAAATTAAGTCCTCGACGGCATTTTCCAAAATCCAAAATTAAGTCCTCGACGGCATTTTCCAAAATCCAAAATTAAGTCCTCGACGGCATTTTCCAAAATCCAAATTAAGTCCTCTACGGCATTTTTCATTTTTCACAAATTACAAATTAAGTCCTCTACGGCATTTTTCATTTTTCACAAATTACAAATTAAGTCCTCCACGGCATTTTCCATTTTCCAAAATCCAAATTAAGTCCTCTACGGCATTTTTCATTTTTCACAAATTACAAATTAAGTCCTCCACGGCATTTTCCATTTTCCAAAATCCCAAATTAAGTCCTCCACGGCATTTTCCGTAAAATACGGCATTTTCTAAAATCCAAAATTAAGTCCTCGACGGCATTTTCTAAAATCCAAAATTAAGTCCTCGACGGCATTTTCCAAAACCAAAATCCCAAATTAAGTCCTCAACGGCATTTTCCACAAATTTCAGAAATTACAAATTAAGTCCTCTACGGCATTTTTCATTTTTCACAAATTACAAATTAAGTCCTCGACGGCATTTTCCAAAACCAAAATCCCAAATTAAGTCCTCAACGGCATTTTCTAAATTTCATGATTTCACGTTAAGTCCTCGACGGCATTAAGTCCTCTACGGCATTTTCATTTTTATCTGTTTTCTCGCACTAGGGAGAGTAAAATTGAGATGTCTATATCTTTGACGCAACTTGCATCACAGAATGATGATTAAGTCCCGTCAAAGAGGGGCAACTGTAGACACCCCAATTTTAAACCAAGTGTTCCTTCATCATCATCTCTCATCCAGGACACCCTTGTCTGTTGCTCGAAAATCTGGCTAAGTATGGAAAATTAACTTTTTTGGGAAGTTTTGATTTGGCCAATAAAAAGTCCCGGTATTTGTTCCTTGGATTTTTCTAAGCACAATGATATAATCGGATGCTCTTTTCGAGTACGGGAAGATTATCTTTTGGCCCTTTTCTTCGGAGAAAAACGTGCCCGTTTTCGGTTTTGTACTAAAAGTGGGGGGATGAGATTTTGATTGGATTGGGATATCAAAATTCTGGCAATGCCATTGTTTCCGAAAGGGGGGTACTTCCTTATTTTCATAAATAAATTAAAGTAAAGAAAACTCAAAATTATGAATAAGTCCCCAATGATGAAAGAAATACTTACCAGTACCTTGGAGTGATCAGCCTGAACTTCAGAATCTTTGGACAAAAATAGCCCTAGCCGTGCGATTCACTGTGCAAACCGCACGGTTCACTCCTCGAAGATCAAGCCGTGCGGTTCATCCATATAAGCCGTGCGGCTAACCCTATCAGCCGTACGGTAATGTCTCAAGAAATATTCGTTTCCTGACGCCGGAAGCATCTCATCATTTCGGGGCAGATATTCGCACTGAGTGTTATTCCATTTTCGATCTATAAATAACCTCTCCCTCTCTCATTCTCAGGACAGCAACTCCAGTACCATTCCGGCGACACGCCGACGAATTTCCCGATCACTTTCCCGTTCCAAATTCCGTCCAAACCTCCCCAGAAATTTCGAGCCTATTCTATCTCTTTTATTCAAAATCCCCTTTGATCCATCAGTACGTATCAGGTCCGTTTCCAAGGAGTTCAAACCCAGAATTTCTGAAGTTTTCAGAACTGTTCAAAGTTCCCGCGAAGGTACAATCGTGTTTCTAGAACCGGGTTCTAAGCCTTGGTTCTCTGAGGGGATCCTCCCGAGCCGAGAGTGACTCTAATAGTCATCTCTAGGCTCGGGTGGTTATAATTTTCACAAAAGATCAGATTTTTCAAACAAAGCAAGCTACTGTCTAGAAAATAAAATTTCGAAAATTCTTTCAAAACGAGAACCGTGCGGTTCATCTATTGAAACCGTACGGTACACTTGGGTAAGCCGTGCGGCTTACTTTGTGTCATAAAACTTCCCCTGTTTTCCCTCCGTTGGTACTCTGTTTTCTGAGTTTTCTGTGATCTGGTTACTACACCTACGTCCCCTTATTCTCTTATTACTGCTATTAGGTTTTATTTTTATTCTTTTCTTTTATTATTTTTATTTCCGTTATGGTTTTATTATTGATTCTCATTAATTATCTGTTTATTTGCCAAAGTTCTCGATAAAACGTTTTTCCAAAATCCCACAAAAATCTAGTAGAGACCGGGAATCTCCCGGGCGAGCGGGGTGCTTTTCAACAAAACCTTCCCCGTTCGTAACCTGGCTTCCGAATCCAAGAATCTTTTCGCAGTCCAAATCTTTTCTAAGACGGCATGAGAGTCATTATTTATTTTTCAAAACGGTTTCTCGGGTACCAAAAAATTTTCATACAAACCCCGGTGGCGACTCACACATTTTCTGTTTTCTCCGAGCCGCGCGTGGATCCGACCGTCCACAGTGTGTTTTTTTATGTGTTTTTTGTTGTGTCCCTAGAACCGGCCCCATATATATATATATATATATATATATATATATATATATATATATATATACATGTACATATATGTATATATACATGTACATATATGTATATATACATGTATATATATATATATACATACATGTACAAAAGATGTGGTCGCCATGCCAGTCGCTGCAAGCTAGTCGTATTTGATACTTCTCGACCAGAAAATGACGTGGTCGCAATAGGTTCAATATTAGGCGACCTGATGGATCTGGTCACAATAGGGATATTTTATTGTGACCAACCACTGGTTGCAAAAAGAAATAAATTGTGGTCGCCTAATCCAAGCTCTGGTCGCGAAAAAGGTCCATTATATATCAGATGAAACATGTTTTGGAGACTGAAGAGCTAGTCACTGGAAATGTAATCTTTTGTCACAAAAAATGCCCCTGTAATTTACATCCACCTGTGTTTACAACTAAAGAGTTGGTCACAAAAAACACTATTTTTTTACATGATTGGTTGCAATTGTCGCAAAATTAATTCTCCTGCCAATATTTTTTGCAACTACCAGACACTCATTTTTTAAGCAACTAGCTTGTATTTCACAAAAATCCAAGAACCAACTAAGGAGTCACAAAATACAATACAATCCTTCACAAAAAAAAAAAAGAAGAAGAGATAACCGCATAATATGTTTCTCAAAAGCGGTGCGAACATTAATCAACCATACAACAAAAAACTAACATTAGGTAAAGTCCATGATATAGCAAAAAGTGGACTTCAGACTTGAAGCTCGAACCAAGTCCAATCTAGCTTTAAACATCAAATGCAGAAAGTGACTTCATACTCCATTATGCCAAAAAGTGACTTCATCGTCTAGCATCTGCAAAGTTGAACAAAAGTGGTTAGCGTACAAGATTATTAAAGTAAATGGGAGCTTTTTTTTTTTTTTTGAACGGCAAAGAAGATTTTATTAATCTTTAGAGACAAATTACAAAGATTAAAGGGAACCGAGAAAAAATAACATCACTACGCAAGGAGACATCCCAACTAGATTAACACCCCTCCAAGCGACAATCACATGCCTTCATGGACCAAAAGGGAAATAAGGTTAACAAGCAATCAATCATTACAAAGACATAATCCAGAAATGGTACATTTTGCATCATCAATGTAAAAGACAAGCCTAGCTATAAGCTCAGCTAGGTGAACTCCCATTTGCTACAACATCAGTAGCATAGCACCATCAGCATGAAAACATTTAGAGCACCAGCAAAAAGATTGAGTACATCAACAAAACCACCAATCTTAATTAACAGCTTCAGGAAAGACTACTATTGAATCCAACAACTTGATGCAGCATTCAAAAAATGATTACAAATGATAACAATCAATAGCACCGTCAACTTTCCTGATAATCAAAATTGGGAGTTACAAGGTAATAAAATTAGTGATCTACTTCTCCAAGAACCCAAATGTAGTGATAATGCCATAATTTCAACACCATCATAGGTTGGATACATAATTTAGGTAATCCTAAATCATGCAACACTTCAATAATTGCAAATATATCAATCATACAAATACGGAAACGCTTAGGATGTATTATATGCATTCACGTATCGAATGAGTATCGGTATCCAACACGGGTACAATTCAAGATGAATCACTCTCGAAGTAGTTTTAGACTGAATAACGTATTATTTTTTTTCGAAAAAGAGTGAAAGAAGATTTCATTAATCAAGGTACAAATGCAAAGATTAAAAGGAATAAGCGGAAATGTGAAAGCATCCCAACGAGGTTGGCACCCTAATAAAGCATCCTATGCCACACTTTACCCCAAAGAAGTTGATAGATATCAACAAGAAGACAAGCAAAAAAACAAAATCCACAATGCTAAAGCAAGTAGCACAAGAAAAAAGCATGATCAGCATCATCTCCCTAGAATTCAATTTTGCATTCCAATATACCAAGAGAAGACATTAGCTACATTATGGATCAGCAAAAACAAGGAAGTAACAGCTGCATACTGGAAACAGGAATAGCAACACAGAAACCCATCCAAAGAAATCATATAGAAGCACAAAATTCATAACATAGCGGCAAAGAAGCCAACCGTTGCAATACCAAACCAGACTTAGAAATTGAACTCAGATAACATTGCATAATCCACCTCCAGTTGATGAGTTGCGAAGGTGAACATATAATATTCCTAAGTTTGAACTAAAAAAACAAGACTAAGCACCTCAAGCTAAGAAGATGCAAAGGTAAGCAGATTATATTAGTAGTATTAGGTTTCCACATTGAATAAATTTGGTTGCAGTGCACTAATTTTAACCAAACATCGCAACTGCCACACATTTAGTAACTATACTCAAATATTTGAGCACTTACATTCATATTTTTCACAAATGCAAGAGATTTCTAGCATCTAGCACTTATTTCCTACACTTAAATACATCGTTTCAACATCAACTTAATATTCTAGTTACCACAGTTAACAATTTGGCAAACCAGAATTGGTTTGAGCATTAAAAAAAAACATGTTTTTGGCCTTTAAATAATAGTTACAGCAGTATTTTCAGTCTTAAAAAGGCTATTTCAGCAACTCATTCCAGTTTCAGCGCCAAAAAACATGTTTTTGGCCTTTAAATAATAGTTACAGCAGTATTTTCAGTCTTAAAAAGGCTAGACCGTGCATTTATAACAAGTTTTTAGCATATAACAATGAAATTATGCATCTAAACATAAGTTACAACATATTTCCTAAACCACAAACATGATTTTGGCCTTAAACTTTCATATAAACAGACCCAAAGCACGGTCTGAACCTTGCGTTTTAGTATTTGAGGATAGCGGTTCACAAGTTTTTCAGATCAAGAAAAGAGAGTTTAAATACAAGACTAAGAACTTGAAGTCTTAATTGCCAAGAAACAACCAGAGAACTACAGCCCCAATTCCTTATTAATTGTAATCATTGTAATCTCTCTCTCTCTCTCTCTCTCTCTCTCTCTGTGTGTGTCAGTGCCGGCCCCGAGGTTTGGGTTGCCCAAGCCCGACCTCATGCTTGGTTGCCCACTTACTTTTATAAGTCATAAAAAAAGGGCATAACAGTAAAAAAAAAAAAAAATTTGTGTATAATAGCATTGCTACGACCAACTGCGCTGCAACACTTCCACAAATAATATGCCCCTCATTAAAATTAAATACTATAACATACTACTCAACAATTTTTTTTCTTTTTTTGGTTGCCCTAGCCCGGGGGGTTGCCCAAGCCCACGGGCTTGCGGGGCTTACCCCGGGGCCGGCCCTGGTGTGTGTGTGTGTGTGTGTGTGTGTGTGTGTGTGTGTCTGTCTCTCAAAATGAAGAACCTTAACAACTTCCATGATGATTCTATGCTTACTGCTCACTAGGTCATTACTACACGAAAATCGCATGAAATATCTAGTATTGGTGTTTTTAGCTTTGCATGACTAAAAGATGAAGAAACAATAATAGGCTGAGATGGGTGAATTATTTAAGGTTGGATATCAAGAGAGTGAACATATCTTTAGGCGTCACTAAGTAAATACAAAGTGAAGAGGACATATTTACCTATTTAATGAGGTGAACTCCTCATGTCCATTCTCGAGGCAAGTTTATCGCAAAATGACTCTAGGCGATTTATTTTCTGAGTCAAAGCGTTGGTGGTAGACCGCTGAGTGATGAGCTCCTCATTTAATTCTTTTGCCCTTCTTTCAGCCTTCTTTGCCCTTCTAATAGCCACCTTTGCCTTTCTATTAGCCATTTCTACCCTTTGATTAGCCTCCTCTACCCTCTTTGCAGATTCTTGTAGTTGTACACGTGTGGCATGTGTTACCTTGGTTGATGTGTTGGGTCTCACTCCATGGCCAAGACCAGGTACATATCCTATTGCACGACCAAGGACTTTGTCACATATCTGATCCTCTGTCATAGGTACATCACCTTCTGCCACATGCTGGTTCTTTAGTTCCATCATTTCCTTCTGAAAAAGACACTATTGTAGTTAGTTACACTTTAGCATGAAAAAATATTGGTATTAGTCCATTACAAGAAAAATAGACGTACATATTTCTTTTCAGCACCATCAGAAGCCCAAACCCCTTCCTTGCAATGAGTCTCTTTATAAAACTCGATCCTACCCATCTCACTTTCTTTCTACGCAGCATATACAAGTAAAAAAATAAAATAAAGGTACAATTAGCTTCTACAAAAAGAAAATATTGCAAATATCTAGTCTACAGTTTCTATAAAAATATCTTACCAATTCTTCTCGACGTCGTACAAAAGACTTTGATCCAGAGCAATGAAGAACTTTCACCTTAGAGCGTTTCTCTTTGTTTGCATTACTCTTCAGCTGCATTGAACATTCGACAATCAGAACACATAATTACCTTTGCAGGTTTCTTTCTAATTAACCTTAGCAAATAAGAGTATCTTACAATGTATTTGTCGGACTTCATATAATCACATATGTGATTCCAATGGTTGGGATCTATTTCAGCATCTGGGTGCTTACGAGCCTCTTCTATTGAGGGAAATGACTTGATACGACGATATAGTTGTGCACGGTAGTCAGAGTAACGTTCATTCAAGATGTGATCAGTAACAGCTTTGGCATGTGGGTGGCTAAAGTCTACCTCAAACTCCTCCTATTTAAAAAATGAATTAAGAATCAAAACTACAACATGAGCGGCTATTTTCAAGGTTGGACATACTTTAGAGTTGATACTAAAATCCGTAAGATTGACAAGGGGACAAATACAAAAAAACTTAAGTGGCAAGTGCAAAATAAAAAAATGAATAACATAGCTTAATGCAACAATTCTCTCTCTCTCTCTCTCTCGGTATGAATGATTACTTACAGCAAGACGAACAAACATTGGCTCTTTGTCCTCATCTGTCATGTCTTTCCAATATGGGATACTTAAATTTGCAAACATTCGACATACAACACCGACTTCATTTGTATAAGCACTGGCCTCTGATCCTAGCGGCTTCCATATGTCGTCAGGAAAGTACACATCACCTATTTTTCCTTCTTTTCGCAGCCTCTTTTGGAGTCCAAGTCCTCGTGAGAGACCTCTCTTCTTTGAAGTAGTTGAAGCTGTCAAAAAAATAAGAAAAAGAAAAACAGATTGAATCCCTTCGTGTATGAAAATAACAAGACCAAAGAAATAGCTAGGTAGCTTAATGGATTTAGGCTCACTAGACCGAGGGACAACAGAGTTTGGTGCAATGGATTGAGGAGCACTAATAGGAGATGTATTGGATTCAGGACCTCCACCCTTGCGACGTTTTCTTGGTGCCATGCCATTTAGTCCTGCTATAGCAAGCATATCAACATGTGATTGACAATTATCATCTAAAGTTCATTTTATGCACCTTCAACACTTCTAAACACTAATTAAACTCTTAGAATTCTTATTCTAGCACATAGTTTAAAGTCCACAAATACACATCTTATACAAATTTTTAACAGTTATAACTAGAAAGAAGAACATCATCGTGTCACAGGACTCACATTCAACTACCTGTACTATACGGCAATGAAAATGTGTCACTAACAAATAGGATTAACAGTTATTTAACCAAGCAAAGACCCCGCTGAACAAACCATTACCAAAACATCATTAGAACTAGACCCTTGACTGTCCAAGAAAACCACTAGGTGTATTCATTAGTGAAATTTGCACATATACATTTTATCTTTCCAAACGATAGACTATCAACACGTTAACCAAAAATTTAAAGAGCTATAGATTTCTAACCCTCACTGATGGCAGCAATATTTGGAAGCTGAGTAGGTTGGGCAGCCACCATGGGCATGCCTTCAGCATGATCAGTTGAAGGTTGTGTCGATGGAGTTGAGGTTGCTCCCTTGATAATGTTGCTCTCTTCTCGAGATCCTTGGAAGTCTCTCGATCTATGTTTTACAGGACCTTTTTTCTTCTTTTGTCTAGCCTTATATTGGACCTGAATTTAGGGGGAAAAAACTACATTATTAATATTCTACTAGAGAACCAAAATGAAGTCGTTTTTCATAAACCATTAAGTATAGAAGAACTATGAAAAAGAATGGACATAGCAGAACATATGAACTATTAATATGTCAACGAATATAAGATTCCTTGTTAGCCTTAGCGGGTGAGGTTTTATGGCGGTACTATGGCTGCAAGCCATGCTAGAGGGAGCACATTTCCATGCAAGTGAAACAGCATTCTAGAGGTTGTATTTTAAAAATTTATTAATTTTAGGTAAGAAGTTACGTTAATGAAATCGAATGTATTACCTGATTAGCTTGAGTCCCAGAAGAATCGTCATCATCACTAGAATAACCAAAACCCTCCTCACTGACAGGGGGTATATATTCTCCATCATCCTCATCGCTAATAACAACCTTGCTCTTTCCTTGTCCAGCACTTTTGCTTGCACTTTGGGCTGGTTGCATTGGAACTGTTATGGCCTTTCTTCCAAGATCATTTAATCGTGACAAGTTCCTTCCAATTTTATTTACTCTTAGCCTTTCATATTCTGCCATTTCTGGATTTCACAGCTGGCAATATAATTAAAATGTCCAGCAAAATAATTAATGAAAGAAACTAAGGTTACGAATTCATAAAGAACAGTTAAGAAGGTAAGCAAGTCTTAAGCATGCATAGCCAAAACATCATAGATCAGTCTAACATATAGCACTCCTAGCACATAAGTAACACAAAACAATTAACACAACTACAACATGCTATCTATATCACTCTCATTGTCATCGGTAAATTCATCCTCTTGGGCATTGTCAGTACAGTAGTCAGCCATGGTATCGTCTTCCTCATCATCCTCATCATCAATGACTGACAAATTTCCTTCATCCAAACAGTTCCCAGCTACTATGACGCTTTGGTCAACAGTCTCTGCAACCAAGTCTTCCCTAAGCAATGTGGTCACTTCTCTATCATCAACTTGTACAGGGACACCATCGACCTCAACTTGCTGAAATGTCTCATCATTACTGTCATCTTCCTCATCCACTTCTGGAACATCAAACAAATTTCTGGTGTGTATCTTTTGTACAATTTTGCCAAGAACCACCATGTTTTGGGTCATCTAAGTAGTACACTTGCCTTGCTTGAGATGCCAGCACAAAAGGTTCATTTGTATACCAAGTTTTAGTGGCAATAACACTGATGAAGTGCTGGTCTTTTCTTATTCCTTCCCTTTTGTCACTCACATCCCGCCATTGACACTTAAACAGATATACACGATTCCCAAAGCTGTATTTCAATTCTATTATATCAATTAAAATGCCATAGAAATCAGTATCTTCTGATAGATATTCCCCTTTGACCACAATGCCACTATTTTGAGTTGTACGGAGCCTCTCACGGTCTCTTGTATGAAACCTAGTCTCATTGACTATACAACCAGAGCACCTTGCTACTCAACGGTCAGGACCCAACGCAAGGGAGTAAAGGTCATTTGTAGCCTCGGGAGAATTTTGTTTCCGCAATTTTATCATCTATTCAGAAGAAAAATGAATATCGTTAGAAGTGCCTCATAAAGGATACATTGAAAAAATAGATATAATTTTTAGAGAAAGTTCACACTTACATGTTTTTCAAACCAAGAAGGGAATTCACTTTGATGCCTTTGTTCAACATTCATGGGACTTTGTTCCTGAATCTCTTCTTTGTGTTTCCTGCATTAAATCTTCATAATCAAGTTTCGGATTTTTTATATTAGTAACTCAATGACATATGGATATTGAAATTGTTCAACTTACTTTAGATAGGACTCCACTTCAATGCAATTATTCAGAATGTACCATCGAGCCTTTGAATAATCTTCCAAATTCAACTTTTTAATATCTACAGCTCCTAATGGACGGGCATTACATGTGAAAAGAGGCAACTTTGAGGGTAAATGAACTTGACCCCCATCGTAATTCCTTTCTTCCCGATTAAATCTAGTTTCAGAATCAGTGAGATACATTGAACAGAATGTGAGACATTCTTTATCAATGTAAGCTTCAACAATTGAGCCTTCTGGATGAGTTTTGTTGCGTACAGAATCCTTCAAAGTTCGCAAGAACCTAACATGTTTAGGAGAGACCAATAAGTTTAATACGTTCAGTCTAAGTGAAAGTTTTGATCACAAGAATATAAGATGGAAATACCTTTCAATAGGATACATCCATCGGTATCGAACTGGCCCCGCAATTATAGCCTCGTGCGCTAAGTGAATTGCCAAATGAACCATTACATCAAAAAATGATGGTGGAAATATCAACTCCAACTTGCACAATATCAAGGCAATATCTCTTTCAAGTTGCTCTAATACTTGCAATCGCAAAGTCTCTGAGCACAACTCCTTGAAGAATAAACTCAATTCAGTCAATGCGAAACACACTTCCTTTGACAGAAATCCACGCAGTGCAATTGGTAGTAATTGCATCATAACATGGCAATCATGGCTCTTCATTCCTGAAATCTTACAATCTGCAACGTTCACACATCGAGAAATGTTTGATGCATACCCATCAGGAAACTTTACAGCTTTTAACCATTGGCATATCCTCCGCTTTTCACTTAAGGCCAAGGTGTAGCATGCTGGTGGGATAACAATTCTATCACCATCTCGTTGTAGGTGTAACTCCTTCCTTATCCCTAAGAACTCTAAATCCATACGACTTTTGGCCGTATCTTTTGTCTTTCCATCAATGTTCATCAAAGTTCCGAGTATACTTTCAAGAATGTTTTTTTCAATGTGCATGACATCTAAATTGTGCCGCAATTTGAGTTTTCCAAAGAAGGTAACTCAAAAAGATGCTCTTCTTTGTCCAATTCAGCTCGCTTTCGGACCGTTTTCTCTTCTTCTTGTTTGGATGCTTTCCAAATCTAACCTCATTAGGGATAGCATCAAGTTGCCTCAACACATCATCTCCGGATAACTCTTTTGGTCTGAGCCTAGTTTCATGCTTGCCATTGAATTTATTACTTTTTCGCCACTTATGATCCGAATTCAAGAAACGACGGTGGCCAAGATAACATTGTTTTTGCCCATTCTTCAATGTCATTGAACATGTCTCAGCATTGCAAACTGGACATGCTAATTTTCCTTTTGTGCTCCACCCAGATAGCATGCATCCCATAAGCTGGAAAATCGTTTATTGTCCAAAGAACCGCTGCATGCAATCTAAAGGTCTGCTTTGAATAAGCGTCGTATGTAGATACACCATTATGCAGAATTTTGCAAAATTTTAAAATATAATATTTTTATGATAAAGTTAAATATTTTTCTGTAAAAAAATAGTTACAAACCAATAATATAAAGTTGACATATTTTGCGACCCAACATCCTAGTCACTTAAACATTTGATATAGAGATATAGTGCAACCATGTTGTTCTTGGTCGCAAAATAATCATATGTTGGTCGCAATAATTTTTTTTTCAACATTTTAATGCGACTAGAGACATTTTGGTTGCAAAATGAATTTATGTTGGTCGCAAAAACCTTTCCCACCAGCGGAAAAAATTGGCGCCAATTAATAGACGACCCACTTTTGCTGACCAGCTCTCTTAGTCGCTATTTGTAACAGCTTTCCACTAATAGCGACCAAGTTAGCATACAGTTGCTAGAAACCATGTTAAAAGCGACCAAAATTTGTTGGTCGCAAAAAATTAGTCGCTAACTAAGCAATTTCTTGTAGTGAGTGTTTTTAAGGGTCCACGCGAAAAATCATCAAAAAAAAATACCGGGAAGGGCTTGATCCAAGTAGTTTTTCACAAAAACTGTACATATATAGTTTTATGAAAAACTGTTTGGATCAACCCCTTCCCGGTATTTTTTTTTGATGATTTCCCGCGTGGACCCTTAAAAACACCTTTTAAACACATTGGATATATATATATATATAACCGCACTTTTTTTTGTGAGGGAGCCCTCATAGGAAACTTCTTGTATATATATATATATATAATTTCTTATCCACACTCCCGGATTTAAGGAAAAAATGGGGTTTTTCTGTGTTGCAAAATTTTTTTGGAAAATCCGATCCGTCCAATGTGTTCAGAAGGTGTTTTCAAGGGTCCACGCGATAAATCTTAAAAAAAAAGTACCGGGAAGGGCTTGATCCAAGCAGTTTTCGCAAAAAATGTAAATATATATTTTTTGCGAAAACTGCTTGGATCAAGCCCTTCCCGGTATTTTTTTTTGAAGATTTTCCGCTCGGACCCTTGAAAACACCTTCTGAACACATTGGACGGATCGGATCGTCAAAAAAAATTTTGGATCACGAGGTGCGGAAATTAAAAGTCCGGATAAGAGACGAACCCTATATATATATACACACACACAAGAAGTTTCCTATGAGGGCTCCCTCACAAAAAAAGTGTAGGAAAACAATTGTGGGCTGTTGGATCCTATGCCCTTCACCCGATCCAACGGCCCACAACTGTTTTCCCGCCCTTTTTTTGTGTATACACACACACACACGCACGTATATAGACCATTATATACAGATTTTTTACTGTTTGCTTTTTATGGTCCCTCACATACTTTGAAATCAACCATTTGTTTATTTGTCATATTATTGTTGTTTATTTGTCTTGTTATTCTCGAATCTCGTTTTTTCTTGCACTGAACATTGTTATAGAAACCCATGTTGCTTTAGAAATTGGTACAGCTTCCCACGTTGCTTTAGAAATAGTTGTTTACTAGTCAACCATTTTTCTTGCTTTAGAAACCCACACTGGTTTGGAAACCCACAATGCTTTAGATAAAGAAACCCACATAGATACAAGTAGCAGTTTGTGTTTTCTGGTTTTCGGAGCCAATCGGGTAATCCGATATCCATTAGGGGAGGGTTTGGGGATCCTGAAAAATCCTACGTCGGGGATCGGAGCCGGTTTGGAGGTAGATAACCCATTCGGGGTTCGGGTCCGGGGTAAGCAAAATCTGGCCCCTCTCCGACCCGTTGCCATTCCTATTACTTCCTTAATTCCCTTAGTCCCACATTGGGTGTTTATTAGGAAGACTCATGCCATTTACGCGTTATAAATAAAGACCCAGCCTCCATTCACTTGTTGCCATTTCCTCAATTGTTTAGGCCTTCCTTAATTCCCTTAGTCCCACATCGGGTACTTAGGAAGACTCATGCCATTTACGCGTCATAATAAAGACCCAGCCTCTATTCACTCGTTGCCATTTCCTCAATTGTTTAGGCCTCTTTATAAATAAGATTGGGCCTAAATCTTTTTTTTGTTGGGTCAAAAAGACTCCTACTCAAACCCACTATGAAAAATATGGGAGTGCCCCCCAAAATTTGGACTTTTGGAGTGCCTTTTGGGCCTAGGGCCTGAACCGGCCCTAACGGATGAGATATAGAATCCAAAGATATGTCCCACCTCTTTTTATTACAAAAAAATAATAATAATAAAAGAGAACATATTGGAGATATTTAAAACTTAGTGCTTCTCTTTATTCTCCACAGTGGAAAGTTAATTTGGTGCATTGTCTTTCTCTTTATAGACAGCTAAAACCACTAGTCACCCATAAAAGGCTATTTTTTGCCTACCTAATTGTCAACAAATTAACAAAACCTTAATCACCAAGCATTGTCCACTGCAGCCCTTTTGAGTGTCCAAACCCCCTTTTCTCTACAAACAATTCCAATTCTAGCCCTTGTAAATAATTGCTTACAATAAGTATCTACTTTTTTATGTCAATCTAACATGTGTACCTATACAAAGATCTAGAAAGTCTAGCTCAAAGCAACTGGTGGAAGTCAATACATTTAGGGCCCATTTGTGGACTGGACTATTAGTGAAGAAATGCATAATCTCGTAAGATATGTAGTCTTGTGGAACTGTAATAGTGATGAGATCCTACACTCTATCTGAGTTATCTGACATATTTAATCCGACATGTACAAATTTTAATCAAGTATCAGATCCCATGAAAGTTATGACTGTATGAGTGATTTTTGGGCAGTACTGTGCAAGTAAATACTGCAAATCCTAGAAGACTTCTCAACCATAAATGAAGGGTTTCTAGGAGAATCTTCATTAGGGTCTAATCTTTACTGTTAGCTTGATTAGATCCAATTAATCCACTTACTCCTTAGACTTAGTGTCCCAATAGCAGAAAAGTGGCCTCCCTCACCTTTTCTATTTGGAATAAAAATCTAAAAAGTACTAATATTGGATTCTATCTCTCCATTTAATGTTCATTTGTTCTTTTCTCTTCAGAGAGCAAAAAAAAAAAGGTTTGTTTTGAAAATAGAAAAACAAAGGTTGATTTGAGCATATGTATTTGATGATGGTCAAGAAAATTGGTCTCCTTTTTCTCCTCATTTCTCTCTCATGTTTATCAACTTCATCTTCAGGCAGACAACTGGTGAACAACTTGGCGAAAGAATCGGGTAAAACTCATGAGGTATGTAACTTGAAGGTACAGAAAGAGTTTCTCCAAAAACATCTAAAGAATCTAAACTATTTATTTCTCTTTCCTGGATATTTTCGGGGAAATTTTTCCAGTACCCTAACATTTTTGAACTGATCACACATCTCTCACTCTGTCTCGTACAAACACCCCTGAAGCTTTGGCTATTCTGATCTATCCCCTTTGCTAATTTCATTTGGACTTTCTTCTTATATGAATTATCTACTGAACTGAAACTATAGCACAAGGAAGCCTGTACTACAGTCCATGAAAGGCTTCTCATAGATAACACCAGAGACTATGGAACCTATGATCCAACACTGGCATTCGACAAGCCTGCTTTCAAACTCATACCCAATTGATATATACTGCTCTGCTCATATATGCATGCATCAAGGTTTGCAGTCGGTGTAGGCGTGTAGCATCGTAATTTACAGAAGGGTCTGAAAGAGGTAATAGAGTATATAGCCTTAAGTATCGCGTTTTTGAAGAGGCTATATAATACTTATGGTTCGTATCCGTGCCTCAATGTTGGGATCTGATATCACTTGTCGACGCTCCAGGCGACGCTGTGTGTTATTTTTTGATCCGGAGTCATTGTTTTGTTGTCACATTTTTTTAGTGGTACAACTTTGGTACACAATAACGGGATTATGTCCCGAAGTGTTATAGCTACATATTATTGTGTTTGAAAAGTTTTCGAATCTGTTTTATTATGCCTTATTTGTACGGGGATGCTACATGTACCTTTGTGTTGGATAAATGGGAATCGGAATAAGATTTACAACAGTTCATTAGGTTTTGTACCGGTAAACAGAAGGTGGGAATATATGGAACATATAAGTATTTGTGTGACACACAAGGTGGATGAACAATATTGCTTTGTCTCATTTGCCTAAAATAGTTGTTTTAGGCCACAATTGAATCCGAAATTGTTTTAACCAATCTTATCAGTTAGGTGAATAAATATATGCATATGGAGGTATATATTTGCCCTAATGATCCAAGATTATCATAAGCGTCTCACTAATATAATTGTTTATCACAATGCATATAATGTCAAATACGTTTGAATTTCAATACACGTATCACGGATATTTATATACTTTTGTGGATAACACACTCTTTTTTTTCCAATATCGATACACTTTGTATACCTTATCTACCGCCTGAAAGAGATATACACTGTAAAATTTGAGATAACAAATAGTATCTCAAAATTTTCAGTTTTGCACACGAAACAGGAGGTATCGATGAGTAATGAAATAGGGCCTTAACAGCTTGGTAAAAATTGAAATTCTGGATGTGCTCACGCGATAAGACTTAAAGGTAAAAATTGGGCCTTAACAGCTTGGTATCGATACTTGATAACAGGAGGAATCGATACAAATAGGGTCTCAGCGAAGAGAACAACCCGTATCGATACAGATTGTCTGAGGGTATCGATACAGCAGGCATCTCGGTCAGATTAAAAGGTGGGGACCAGGTTCTCAAAAGAGTTTTTTTTTTTTTTCTTACATCCCCCAAACTATCACCCAATTCCTTACTTCATCCTCCAACTACCAAAATCCCTTGTGTTGTCCTCACCCATTTTCAACCTATAACGGCCCGTTTGGATGACGTATTAGTTTGCGAGGGATTAAATAGTAAGGGGGGATAAAATAGTCGGGGTGATTAAATAGGAAGGGTGGGCCCACATTGATGTGATAGTTAAAAGGGAGGATTAAATAGTACATGGTTTGGATGAGGGATAAAAAAGGAGGGATGAGAAGGGTAGATAATGTAAAAAATCGTTAAATGACATATTTGTCCTTTCATGAGCCCATATTAGATAATTAATTAAATCAATTATATAATTTCAAAAATAATTAATTTGTTATACTTAACAAAAATTAAGCTATAAAAAATCTTTCTAATATTTTTTTATATAAATTGAAATTATTAATATTTCAAAATTCTAAATCCAAAAATTGTGTAATTCATGAGATTAGTAGTAAAATTAAAAAAAAAAAAAACACAAACCAAATGTAAAAGACAAGTGGCGATTGGTATGTACAAGTGGCTAGCCACTTGTTTACCCATTACACCCATCTTCTCTCTCTCTCTCTCTCTCTCTGCAACAAAAAATACCCAACGAAGCACTTGTGTGAGTGATGAAATTGGTCCGACGATGATGACGAAATTGGTCCGACGAAGCACTCCGGCGAAGCACTCCGGTCATGTCTGCCACACGAAGCACTCCGGTGAAGCACTCCGGCGATCAGAGCTTTGACGAACAAGATTTCTGAGGTTTTCTAGGTCTACAAAGGGAAAAAAAAACTCAAAATTTCTGGGTTTTTCTTTTGTTAATCCGAAATTGTAGTTGTAAAAACCTATTTTTTGGTAAGATTTGGGTAAAAACTTGTGAGATCAATGGTGGTTTGTGCTTGTGTGACTGTGTTCGAAGAAGGGTACGTTGGTAATCCGGCCCCGGATGAGAAGCCGGACTAAACATAAGGCCCCCCGCCGCTTATGTTTAGTCCGGGGGAAGGGGGATGAGGGGAGGCCGGATGATTTAGTCGGGGGTGGGTTTTGGAGCTCCCAAAGCATGGATATGGCGTGGGTCCGGGATGAGGGAGGGGAGGATGATTTAGCCGGGGGCCAAATCCCCCATCCAAACGGGCTCTAAGGTCTTGGTTTTCCAAAAGCTAAAATGGACATTTGCTAAAATGAAGTGGATGATTTTAGCAAATGAAGTAGGAGGTGATTTTAGCACCAATGAATCTGGACACTAAAATCATCCTCCCACTTCATTTGCTAAAATCACCCACTTGATTTTAGCAAATGGTGATTTTAGCAAATGGAAAACTCTACCATGTGCAACTCACGTGACCCAAGGGCAAAACGGACAAACCACTCAACAATATACTCTTTTCAAAACACATACTCCTATATTTCTCGCTCTCTCTCCCTGTACACGATGGATAGGCTAGTCTCTTCTTCTCCACTCTAAAACCCCAACTCTACCCTCAAATCCCACAAATCCACTCCAAAATCAACTATCCAAACCATAAATTTCTTCAAATCTCGCAAGGAATCAGTGTTTTCTCAAGGATTTTCGCGTGACTCTCCGAGGGTTCACCAAAAACGAGGTAAATCATCTCTCTCTCTCTCTCTCTCTCTTCTCTCGATTTCCCCCATTTTCGACCTCCAATACCACAAAATTTTCACTCCCTCTCACATACTTTCTGACCTACCACTCCTAAATAGTCCGAAAATCAAAGCACCCTTCTCCATGGCTGAATTCAACACCCATCCTTCACCCCCAGCCGAAACCCTAAAAAACCAAACACTTTGGCTTAAGCTGTGCACTAGTTCACACTGCCTACTGAAAAATCCGAGTTTGAATTTGTGTGGGTTGTGATCTGTTGATGTTGTTTTCAGTTGGGTCGAGTTGCTGAGGTCTGTGTGAGTGCTCTATTTTTTCCTGTAGCTGAATTTGGGGTTTGAGATTTGGGTAAACTATATCTGTTGTGGCTCACACCATCTGGGTTGAATTTTGAGATTCTCTGTCTGGTTGTGCTCTGTGTGCCACCTGAATTTGATTGTCTGTTGCTACTAGTTCGTCTGGGCTTTGTTGAAGTTGTGGGGTGCTGTTGAATCGGTGGGTTGTGCTATCTCTGTTGTGTCTGAAATGGCAAAGGGAAAAGGGAAACAAAGGGTTGCTGAAAAATCCTCCAAATGCCGCCAAAGCTTCCAACCCCGCTCCATCCTCCACAGCCGCGCCAGACTCTTCCAAGGCAGCCACTCCTTCTTCAAGCGCCAATTTATACGCTCCTCCCCAGCGGGCGCGATATTAACATGGCTTAAGCGGATCTTCCGTATCGTAGTGGTCGTTCTTAAGAACCAGGAAAAGGCTAGGAGGGATCTGAAGCGGATTGCGTCGAAGGTGGACCGGATCACCAAGCAGATAGAGGCGTCTTCGGGCACAAAATATGTGCCCCCTCCCGAGATGGAGATAGAGTCGACTGACGAGGAGGAGGAGGAGTTGCGCCAATTTATACACTCCTCCCCAGCGGGCTCGGAATTAACATGGGTTAAGCGGATCTTCCGTAACCTAGTGGTCATTCTTAAGAGCCAAGAGAAGGATATGAGGGATCCGAAGCGGATTGCGTCGAAGCAGGACCGGATCCACAAGCAGATGGAGGCGTATTTGGGCGCAAAATATGTGCCCCCTCCCGAGGTGGAGATAGAGGCGTCTGCGGGCACAAAATATGTGCCCCCTCCCGAGATGGAGATAGAGTCGACTGACGAGGAGGAGGAGGAGGAGGAGGAGGAGGAGTTGCGCCAATTTATACACTCCTCCCCAGCGGGCGCGAAATTAAACATGGCTTAAGCGGATCTTCCGTAACCAAGTGGTCATTCTTAAGAACCAAGAGAAGGATATGAGGGATCTGAAGCGGATTGCGTCGAAGCAGGACTGGATCACCAAGCAGATGGAGGCGTATTTGGGCGCAAAATATGTGCCCCCTCCCCAGGTGGAGATAGAGTCGACTGACGAGGAGGAGGAGGAGCTTGACTCCGATGATGAATGAGGTGATGGTGGTAGTGATGATGGCAAGTGGTGGTAGTCGGTGGAGTCGAACAAACTTGTTTTGGTTTCATTAGTTTGTTTAAATTCGAACTCTCGGTATGTAGTTGATAACTTCAGATATTATTTCATGTTTGGATGCTAGAACTTATGTAACGCCCCATGTAGACCACTAGCCAGTACCTTGAATTGATCCACAAGCCACACCACATGGCCCAAAATGCTTAAGCCCGAGGTACTAGTAGTAGTTCACATGGTTTGTTATATACCCAAGACCACTCATGTAAACAACCAATGTGGGACTAAATACCATCTACTCCCAAACCTGGGGTATTACAATCTTCCCCCCTTAAAGATGCAACGTCCTCGTTGCATAGTCCCAGCAACCTCCCCTGGTGTCCGTGGTGGCAGAGCACATCCTACCCACCACTTGGACCAGGGCGGGGCTCTGATACCATTTGTAACGCCCCATGTAGACCACTAGCCAGTACCTTGAATTGATCCACAAGCCACACCACATGGCCCAAAATGCTTAAGCCCAAGGTACTAGTAGTAGCCCACATGGTTTGTTATATACCCAAGACCACTCATGTAAACAACCAATGTGGGACTAAATACCATCTACTCCCAAACCTGGGGTATTACAACTTAGCATAACTTGGGTATTTGAGGGTTGGTGGCAGCCAAGGGGTAATTGACCTAAGTTAGTATATGGCCGCACACTTTTGTAGTCCCTCCTTTTGTTAACCAAGGTCGTTATAGGCTATCTATGTTTAATTTGTTTCCTGGTATGTAATTAACTCTCTTTGATGCACGCTTAACAATGTTTTATGCTTTTATCTTGAATTTTTCGTTGTTAATTAGTTCTTTTGTTCTTAACAAGGAGAGCGTACATACTCCTTATCTATTACTCCTACATTGTGAACATCACATTAGGTTCCCATCTTAAAAGAACTAGTTTAATGCTAAATAGAATACTAGTTTAATTAACTCTAAATTGTAGTAGCTCTCCTATAGAAGGCTTGTTTCCCGTATTTTGTGTGTTTTTTTACCATGATTAAATGTAACAAGTATTAATTTACCATGGCTCTGAAAGATTTTTTACCATGATAATTGGTAGAGGTTGACGAGTATGTTTCACCATGATCGGAGTTGTTAAACCAAGCTAACCAGTTGAGTCAATTTACCATAAACATGGAGATAATTTTTTGGACATGTATTTGACCATGATTCATTTTTGCAAGACTTTTATTTTTACCATTTTCATTTTACTTAGTCTCTTTTTTACATAGGCCAATTCCAACGAAGGCTGAGATTTGGAGGTTCGTTTTCAATTAAACCTTTTTTTTAGTGGCCAACTCTCATAAATCATTGAGAAAGCAAAGGGCAATGCTGATACAAAGTGGCTTTAAGCCCAACATGAGGATCAAAAACCCAACATGGGTTAACCTATACAAAACAGAGGGCCGATTAAAAAAAAAATAAAAAAATACATAGAGAAAAACAGAGCAAGCAATTCAATAGGCTGCTTATTTCACAGCTCTTGGAACCCAAGAAAGATGTAAATTCAAATCTCGTTCGACATTAAAGCTTAGGACTACATAGAAAAAATGTGCATAGTTTAGGGGATAAAACAAAATTAACTCAAGTCTTAAACCACCAAGAAACAAAAGAGCTGAAATTCAAGAAAAAGATCACGTCGAAAGAACACCGAGTTTCATTTTGATAAGAATGAACTGTTTTTGTAACACATTAATGATGTATGACTAATGTTAGAATGTGTGAATTACTTTTACTATGGATGATTAATACAAGAACATGTGTAGCTTTTTAAATGTCAGATACAATATTCATTGTTAGGGTTGATTTTCTTCAATTTTTGCCAATTCCTAACTTGAATCTTGGCTCCGCTCCTCAAAATTGAGATGTAAGATTTTGGTTGACACCTAAGCCATTTTTTCAAAGTTAAAGTTTTATTTTCATTGTTTCAAGTAAGGTCAATGAAACATTCTAGGAGTAAAACAAAATTAACTGACAAGAAAGTGCAAAGGTGTTTGGAAGTAGGCTGTAAAAATAAAAGAAAAAAAAACCATGAATTCGAACCGAGCCGAACAGATCGCAGTAGGTTTTGGATTGGGTCCGTGGATTAATAATGGTTGGACACAAATTTAAAATTAGAAAACCATGACTCACGGATTTTCATTATAAAGCGTAACCGGCATCGTGAAAATTTTATAACGAAAAAAAAGAGTAATAATATATATGTTTTTGTGTGTGTGTGTGTGTGTGTGTAATGTTGGGTAAAATAATTATAATTTAGACTCCGTTTGTTTGGATGTAAAGTATTTTACAACTGAAAATTTTTCCATGAGAAACATTTTACGTGAAAAAATAAGTTTTACAATTATTTTCCAGTGTTTGGGTGAATTCCAATTTTATTTTTACAAACCAATAGCTCATCCAATTTGATGAAGGAAATTTCTGTCATGGCTTGCACGTGGGTAGAGAGAGAGAGTCTTGCTATCTGCGGGAGCCGGGAGGGCATACTTGTGGAAAATAACCAATCTGATCAAGGGGTATCGTGGAAAGGGAAGAGTGGTAAAGTGTTCCTTATGGAAAATAACTTACCGAGTTTTTTAGGGTAAGTCATTTTACGGCCAAAGGGGTAAAACATTTTGGAAAATAACTTACCGAGTTTTTTAGGGTAAGTCATTTTATGGCCAAAGGCGTAAAACATTTTTCAAAAAATTTCATTTTCCAGGATTTTCAACAGCCAAACACTGGAAATTATGTAAAATGTTTTTAGCAAAAATATTTTACGTCCAAACAAACGGAGCCTTAACATTGTTAAACGGCTCTGAGAAGCTAGTAACCAATATTAAATAAGTAATATGAAAAAAATAAATCCATAAAACCGGACTACAGTGTTTACAATAACTAGTTCAAACACACCAATGGTTGAAGAGGTGAGGAAGGTGTGGATTGGGGATAAACTCCTAGTGAATGTGAAGATAAAAAAAAAAATGGGAGCTGGAAATGTAATGTAATGATGGGACTTTGAATCTGGATTTAGATTTGTAATGGAATCTGGAAATGGAATGTAATGTTGGGACTTTGGATGCTTTGTGTTGTTGTTGTTGGAGAAATAGATAGAAAATTGCATTAAACACCAACTAATACAAAACAAAACAACAAAAAACCCGCAAAAAAAAAAGAAAAGAAAAGAAAAAACCGAAAAAATACAGAAACAGAAAAAAGAAGGGAAAAATACAGGAAAATGAAATCGCCGCCTTGCATGCGTCATCGGAAGTCACCGGTCGTCTTCTTCGTGCCCGCCGGAGCTGTTGGAAGCCACCGCTCGCCGTCGATGGTTGAGATCCAGACCGGGAACCCCAGATCTGGCCCCCACGGGCTCAAAAATCGGGTGCGGTCACCCACACCGGACCAGAGAGGAACGGATCCGGCATGGGGGGTCTCCGGTCACCCAAAAAGGCATTCAGAGGAGGAGAAGGAGGAGGAGGAAGAAGGTGGAAGGGGTGTGGAGGGTGAGGGGGAAGGGCGGCGGCAATGGGAGGCTTCTCCCTCTCCTCACTTTTTGTCTCTCTAAACTCTCTCTCGCCTTCCTGTCTGATCACTTTTTGATGCTTTGTTTGTTGAGTCGTTAAATTTGAATGATGGTTGCTTCAAATTTAACAATTGACCATAAGGCACCAAGTTTTTTGAACCACCATTGAGCCCTCATCCAATTTGCATATGGTCAATTTGGGCCTTTGTGGGTTGGAATGTCCATAAGAATGGTCGAAAATGTTCATTTTATAGAATTGTAGATTTATGCAAGTAAACAATTAGATTGATTCATTGATCAAACATGATATATTAGAATTATTGATCAATGATCAAACATGATAGGCGTTTTGAAGCATTTAGAAAATGTTTTTGGAAAATACGTCCAATTGAAATTTTTCCGTTTTGAAATCTTAAAGTCCGGAAGGGCTTGATCCAAGCATTTTCGCAAAAATGTACATTTCTGATTTTGCGGAAAAATGCTTGGATCAAGCCCTTTGTATTTTTTTGAAGATTTCGTAAAAACACCTTTTGATGTTTCATCAAAAATATCGGGAAGGTGGAAGTTAATATTTTGGGCAAAACATACTTTTAATTCCGTTGTATTTAAAGTCCTCATTTTTTTCTTGCACAAATCCGTTCTGTTCATAAAATAAATTAAGTTAATATTTTGCATGTTTATCCTATTTGGAGCTCTATAAAATAAATGTTTAGGGCCAACGTAGGGCCCACGACTCCACGAAGGCCCGGATTAGACTTGGTGTTTCTCATGGGTCTTCTTAGTGTCACACTACTGCCTTGACCTGATCCACCTCTCCAAATTAATCTAAACATAAACATTTTTGGGCAGCGACATCAAACGGAAAATTCATTAATTGATGCATACTACACACATTGCGTTGTGTGGGGGCGGGAAAAAAAAATATTTTGTAGAACTTTTAGGATCGATATTCAATATTCCACTTTATTCATTAATTGATGCATACTATTTCGTTTGCACCGGGAAAAAAATATTTTGTAGAACTTTAGTAGGATCGATATTCAATTAAACTTTAGTTCCTCATTTTTTCTTGTACAAATCCGTTATGTTCATATTGTATAGGAAGTACAATGCCCACTTAATTTACTATAAGATAAATATCATAAGGAAATGTTCAAATAAAGTTGATAATATCTCTTATACTATAATATGTACAATGGCCCACGTATTTCAAGTCTAGTCTTCTACTCTTCAATTTGTTCAACAACCAAGGTCTACATCATACGATGAAACAAGAAGAACACTAAATCAATTGATAGCGATTGATTCGAATATAATTCACATAAATTTCAGTTAAAATTTTAAATTTGTACTACAAAGCAACCTTTAATATCACGTTATTGACTTGGAATTATTAGTCCTTAACCATAGTCGTACTCTTTTAATTTGTATGTCAAAAAGAGGCAATCCTTATAAAAAGTACATAAACTAATCGTTTCTACTTGTAATGGGTTTTTATCGGGACGACTGTAGATGTTTTGTGGCTTGAGATATGATATGAAAATCATTATGTTTTAACAGACGTGTTAATATTTTTTTAAAAATATTTAGAGTTCGTGAAGATGTATTGAGACATGTAAAAATGAAAAATTATGTTATTTTAACCAGATCAATGTAAAAAAAAAAATGGTTAAGATGGACAATCGTGTTATTTGTACACTCACTTAAAAAAATCACATAACAATGGGAAAAAATTGTTATAGGGAGCAAGTTTTATTTTACAAAAGGATGAATTTTGACGAAATTAATTCTTTTGTTGGTAAGTGATACTATTGGCATTTAGTAAATTTTCTACTAATTTATCTCCTTCCGTCCCAATTTATTGTTCCCTTTTAGTAATTCCAACTTATTAGGAGAACATAATCTTTCGAATCATGCTACATGTACAACCATTTCGGCTCCAACTATTTACAACCCACTCACATACATGTAGAGCCCACACACAATTATAGGTGTAGACCCTACGTGTATATGAGGGGGTTGTAAATGGTTGGAGCCGAAATGGTTGTACAAGTAGCATTTTTGTAATCTTTACACGTGTCATACTTTTTCTTTCTTTCTTTTAACCCTTCAAAACATCATTATTACATGCACTTAAAAAAGGAAGGGTAAAAGTGAAATTTCATTAGTTAATGCCCCCTTAGTTTTGCATTGGGACAAAGAATTTACGACAACAAAAACTGGTGTTTGGGACCAAAGATTGGGACGGAGGGGAGTATTATTTTTTTGGAATTAATCACTTATATCAATGAGAGAGTTCGAAAAAAAAAAACGTTTAGTTAGGAAACAGTTGAAACTTTTGGATTTTTTTTTTTGCGTTTTTAATGACATTAGTTTGCTATTGATCATAACTAATTAATTTTTTATTCAAAAAATTTAACTTTCCTATTTATCATAATTTACTCTTTTTTTTTTTTTTTTTGCTTCAAAAAATTTAGTAACCTACAATAACAAAGATAAAGAGTATTACAAGGGAACATGATCCTCTCCGGTATATTTGATAGTCTGGACGGTCCAGTTTTTTCTTATCCTTTTGGGTTCTTTCTGGGACTATTTTGATGATACGATGAAACAAAGAAAAACACCAAATAAATTGATAGTGATTGATTCGAATATAATTCATATAAATTATTTAAAATTTAAATTTGTACTGCAAAGTAACCTTTGATATCACGTTCACGTTGGCTTGCAAGTTTTATTTACAAAAGGATGAATTTTGAAAAATTAATTAATGTATTTTGAAGGCAAGTGATACTATTGGCTGTTAGTAAATTTTCTACTCATTTATCTCTCACCGTCCCAATTTATTGGTCCCTTTTAAGATTTCAAATTTATTAGAGGAACATAATCTTTAAACGTGTTATACTTTTTCTTTCTTTATTTTAACCCTTCAAAACATCATTATTATTTATTACACACTTAAAAAAGAAAGGGCAAAAGTGAAATTTCATTAGCTAATACCCCTTAGTTTTGAATTGGGACAAAGAATTTAGGACATGAGTTTGCTATTGATCATAACTAATTAATTTTTTATTCAGAAAATTTAACTTCCCTATTGATCATAATTTACCTTTTTTTTTTTTTTTTACATCAACAAATTTAGTACAAACCTATAATAACAAAAGATAAAAGAGTATTACTACAAAGGAACATGATCCTCTCCGGTGTACTATATGATAGTCTAGACGGTCTAGTTTTTTTTTATCCTTTTGGGTTCTTTTGGGGGCTATTTTTTGATTATTCAAACGGTTCATATTTTAGTGCTCGTTGATAACATTAAGCGTGTCAAAAATCGCGATGGTCGAATACCAATTGACATGATTTCGGAACACATTTACTTTGAACAAAAATATATTACAAACACTGGATCGGAATTCATTTAATCCATTTATCTCAAAACAAATGCATTAAATTACATCAACCTATATCTGAACATCCTATTTTTTTTTTTTTTTTTTGCATGGTCAATGTTTTCGACGAACTCTAAAATATCAAACACCTTGAATCATAAAAAAAATAAAAAAATATCAAACACCTTGAATCATAAAAAAATAATACTAGTTGAGGAAAGAAACCCAAAGTATATGGACATCTTTTTCCAATTAAAAAAACACTGAAAATTTTCGTCCAAAATTTGCTCTTTTTAGCCCATTCGTTGCCCGCTTGATCTCAACTGATTTTCACAACTCAACTCAACTCAACTCTCAACTCAATCAGTACTCTCTCTCTCTCTCTCTCTACCTTTCTCAACACTCTCTGGCGGCTTTCGCGATAAACAGGTGCGGTTGTTCGACCACGCAACTATCCCTCTATCGAATGCTGTATTTTTCTTACATACGGTCCAACCGTCAAATTACAATATAAATTAACTGATTGTTCGATTCATTTGAGACAAATATGGAAATCACGAGGTTTTCGAGTGTTCCTCGGTGTTTTTTTTTTTTTTTTTCCCTCTTACTGTGATATACTGTTTTCTCGTCTATAATTTCGGATCTATCTGACATCTGTAGTGTTTGAATCGTGTTATTTTTAGGGTTTTGGTAGCTAGAATCGGTCCAACCCCTCCTGCAAAGTAGCACATGGAATCGACTCGAGGTTTGTCTGTTTTTATCGAAATTTATTTCGATTTTTATAGGTGTTTTTTTGGTTGTTTATGCTTTCTGTTCAAAGTTGATGGTCTGTGTAATACTACTAGAAGATGTTAGAAGTGATTGTGATTGCTGGAAATGGAAATGTTTAATCAAATAGTGAAATCGACACTAGGTTTTGTGTTTTTTGGCCAATATTATTTGGGTTTTTTTTCCTGCCTTTTTGGGTGTTTATGTTTTCTGCTCTGGTCTCTTCGGTGTCTATGAATAATATGCTAGAAGATGTGAGAAGTGATTGTGATTGCTGGACATGAAACTATATATTTTAACAAATAGTGAAATCAACTCGAAGTTGTGTGTGTTTTAGCCAATATATTTTGGTTGTTAGGTTCTTGTTGTTTTTGTTTTTGTTTAAAGTTTGTGGTCTGTGGCGTCTGTGGATACTACCGGAAGATGTGAGAAGTGGCTGTGATTGCTGGACTTGGAACTGTTTAATCAAATAATGAAATCGCCTCAAGCTTGTTTTTTTTTGGGATGTCTAATTTGATTGTTTTTTGCTTCTTTTTTTTTTTTTTTGGTTGTTTTTGTTTTCTGTTCATAAGTATGTGGCCTGTTTGCTGTCTGCGATAGTGCTTATAGAAGATACGAGAACTGATTGCCAACATGTTTTATCAATGGAAAAATCGGATTCACGTAGCGGATCCCAATGGATGAGACTAAGGCTCTGTTTGGTTTGGTTCATTGAGCTGGCTTTTGTTTGAAGTTTTTAGTTTGTTGATTTTGACTGTCATATTGCTCTTGACGTCGAGAATTTTGTGCCAATTCTTCTGGTACATATATCATTTCAATGGAGAAATATTTTTAGTATTGAACTCTCTTAGAATACTATTTTATGAATTGAAAAGGGAATTGATGATTTAATCTATGCTTCAAGATATATTATTTGGTTTTTAAGCTTTACCCTCCATAAGATGTTTGACTCTTTATTCTGTTTTGATTGGTTCTCTACCTGTAGAATTATCATTGATAGGCCGTTTTTTTTCACAACTGTAAACCCTAATGTTTAATTTTATTCATACCAATTATTACTTTTATTGTGATTGCAGAGGGAGAACAAGGTGTTGGAACTTCCCCTCATAGTACTTGAGTAGAAGAAACTAGCACATGTTAAGATTGGTGCATTAGTTGTTGTATGTGCTGTATGTGAGTGAGCATGGGTGCTGCTTGTTGTGTGGCTGCGAAAGATAAAACAATAACCAATCGACCTAACAGTGACGCTTTACAACGGAATGCTATATGTTCACCATCATGGAGCGTTCGCTGGGACCACCGAGGGCGAGTAGCAGGGGAAGAGACTTCTTTGAACCGGTTGGCTGATGGAGTCAACCGGAATGACAGATTGGAGATTAAATCTGTAAGAAGAGTAGTAGGAACTGCACATGGATCAGAAGAAGGAAGTCCATTGGAACAGACAATGAGAGGGCAAAAGTCCCCTGTTTCTGAGAGGAATGCTAGAATTTTGAGGCTTCCTTCATCAGGTAAATCAACACAAAATCTCTCATGATGTTGGAATTAATTTGGTCAAAATGAAAACTGCAGGAAGTTTTGGGCCATTGTATGTATTGTAAAACATGCCAAGTGTTACTTTTGCCCTTCAAAACGACAGTTAGTGATTATTCTTTGAATGATAGGCAGAAACTGAATATTGCTGAATAGAATACAAAAGAGAGTCAAGCTTTACTAGAGAAAGTCTGGAAAATATTTTCTCATTGAGGCATGGCAAGAGGATTAGAAGAAGGGGATGTGTGGATCTCCCAACATGTAGAAAGATATGAATGGGTAAAATTACAAACTTCAATTACTTAAAAGTCGAGAAGAAATAAAGGTTCTCGTATGTCATTAGTTTTCTCTAAGGATGTTGCCCGCCTCTTCTCTAAAGATTTGTGTCGGACTACAAGTGATTTCTATCACATGTTCATCTTGCCCTAGCCATAAAATCGGAAACTTGAAACAAATTGATGGGCAGAGTGCATAAATTTAAGGACCTTTCATTCTCCATTATCCTATCACCCACCCACGATTTATATCATAGAAGGTACCTCAACTAGTATAAGCATTGTGGACAAATATCACTGGTGTTCCCTCTCTGCAAATCCGACAAGTTGACTTTCTTTAAGGCATTAATCTTGGACAGGGATCCTACTCCAGTTCAGAATATAGGTTGTTGAATCAGTATTACCATTTAAACTGGAAGGGTGGATCTGCTGGATTTACTGAGTGGAAGGAAAACAATGTTTATTGGAATAGCCGGCCAATTCAATTAAAGAACTGTTCTTTCATCTTAATGACTTAATTGGAGAGAGATCATCTTGAATTAGGAGAAGCATGCAATTAGTTAGTCAGTCAACAAATATAGTGTCTGACCACTGACCAGTGATTGAGGACAATGAGAAGTAAGAAGTGAAATGCAATAACAGATTTTTGTATTTTCAGGTTATCTTCATTAGGAGTTAGCAGGTAGCATCTTCCATTTTGTATGTATGTTTCCGTGATTCAACAGATCAGCTTGGCTCTTTTCCTTCTTTGTCCCTTAGACGAGTAGTTTCTGTCACATTATTATTATGCAAGTGTTTGGAAGATGTTTGGTGCATTGTTATGACATTATCAAGTTTTAAGGCTGTGAAACTTACGTGGATGTACTGGATATCTTGCCATGAATTGTGCTTTTCAGCCCCTCAAAGTGACTGTTAGCTCTATGAAAAGTCCTCTTTGGGTTAATATGATATTGGTGGCTTAGAATTTGTTATAATCTTGTTGCTTTGACACCTAATAGTTGTATGAAAATTGACAATCATTATGGTATTTAGTGTTGATTTTCAGTAAGCTATTGTAGTCATTTTTATTCTCTTAAGGACTAAAAAACTCATTGATAGCTCCATCAGTCACGTTACGGAGTCAGATGCACTATTCGAAGCATTTCATTTTCTGGCCCTAGCAAATTGAAGGGTGTTAATGCCGTGTCTTTAGTTTGAAACCTAAAGCCTCAAATGCTGCCATTTGCCAAGCAAAGTCTATGAAGAGCCGTAATGTAGATGGTCTGTTTGTCCTTTTGAACAAATACCAATTCTCCATTCTTGAGTTGGACTGGAAACTAAAACGTGGATATAGTAATTAGGGCCTAGACCATCTCCATAATGAGCAACTGAAATTATAGTAAACTACGAGGACACTTTGCAATCTTTATCCCCACGACATTGGTCCCTCCTGTAATTACGGTGTTTGAAACCCTTGGGTTTCTTTCTCTGGAGGCACAGTGGCGTGCAGACACTAATCCATACTTTCTCGCTGCTTTTCTTGTAATCAACCCATCTTCACTGCTGTGTTGTCTTTTTGATATTTAACGTATGGCTTTAACTCTCATCTGCCTTAGAAGTTGGATTAACCGTCTCATCTATCACCAGGGGTGTTATGCTATGAAGCATGGAAGCTTCATTTTGGCCACTTATCTGTGTCACACCGTGTCCCCTCTCTCCGACTAGGCATGTAGCCTGTCTGATCTTTTTACCCTTAAGAAACACATAGTATGCGTTGAGGAGTGTGGGCATTATATGCATACACTTGTCCTGTCTGTAGACACTTTTTTTTTTTTGTGGACATGTTGTAGAGTTTTTTGAAAATATAGTAAGATATTTACGCAACCCAAGAACATAAGAAAAAAAAATCACTTACACAGTAAAAGCTTAGTGGGAACTCGACTGGTTTTGTGTTCATGTCATTTATTGTTTAACATTCTTGAAGTTCTTTTTTCATTGGAATTCGTTTTAGGAAAAGTTTTTTGCGGCTTGAGATGTTAAATTCTTATATTTAGCAACTACAGGTTAGTAGATATATTCATTCGTTGTTTGCAGGCAGCTTCCTCTCCTATTCATGTCCCTTTATTTTCTTATAGCCGTGTGCCGTGTCCATGCCCATATCCGTATCCATGCTCATATCCGTATCCATGCTTCACGGGTTTTGGGAGAGCTCTATCGTTTTTTTTTTTTAACAGCGAAGAGTTAGAGAGCTCTATCTGACAAAAGACGGACATTGAATCCCTGAACTTCAAGTATTCTAGTCAGTAATTTTAATGCAGATTATTCTTATAGAATTGTGACCTAGGATGTCTTGCGTACAACCTTAATGTTATCCTGTTGTAGATCTTTTGCTTTTCGCACGCTAAGATGGTTTTTGTTTGCACGTCCAATGCATCCACAGCTCCTTCTGTGGTGTTGTGGTTATTAATTTATGCTTGTGTGATGCAGATCTATCAAGCTGCAGGAATATTCCAGCAGAGGTATGTGCATAACAAGTGGACTTAATACAATATGCACTTTTGGTGCCGTCCATCGTTGTGCGACACAAATCTCTCTTTCTTTAGAGCTCACATCGTGCTTTCTGACATGTACATTTTAGGTGAAGGAGTCACCTGAATCACCGACAGTTCCAAATCCGTCCCCTTTGAAAATGTCTCCGTCATTGCATTCAGTTTCATCACTCTCTACATCCCCTTTGTCATCCCAAAGCCCTCTACTTCACGCCAGCTCTACTCCATCACGGTGGACCCATCCTTCTCCCGCACGCCATCTTTTACGACAAGCATCTGGTAGCAGGATTCCGGGACATAAGTCATCAAACCACTCAATTTCTGAGGAAACATCTTTTCCTGCCTTCCCTGAGTTCACGGAAGCTTCTCATAGAGGAGAAAGGTGGTCTTTTGACAGTGAATCTTTGGGATTTTACCACGAGAAGTTAACTCCATCTAGCAGCCACAGTTCAGCTTCTCCTTCAATTGATACGTATACCTGCGGGGTTTGCTCAAAAATAGTAACTGAAAGATCTTTGTGGCGTTCATACGAGTTAGCTGTGGTTTCTGTTCTAACTTGTGGGCACGTTTACCATGCTGAATGCTTGGAGAGCATTACAGCTGAAATCAACAAGTACGACCCGGCTTGCCCGGTTTGTACTTTGGGGAGAAGCTGGCCCCATTGAAGTTGTCAGAAAAAGCATTAAAACTGGTAACGGATTTGAAGGGTAGGAAAAAGAGATCAAGGAACCGGGTTGTGAGCAGTGATCTTGATGGTGATTCTGTTACCTTTGATGGCCAGAAAAGCATAAAGAGCTCCACAAGTAAGCCTTTCTTGAGGCGGCATTTTTCATTCCGGTCAAAGGGAGCAAGATCCTTCTCGGAGAATCAATCTACTCGAAAGAAGGGATTTTTCTGGTCAAAATCCAGTAAGGAGTGAGCTATTTTCTTGCTCTCAAGAGGTGAGCATCTTTCTCTTACATATTTGTATTTTGAGTCTTTGACCTAGTTAGTTGATTCGTCTTATGCTGTAGAATCTCCGTGCTTGTGTACTTCTGGAAAAGATCCACATTTAAAATTTGAGTCGAAAAGGTTCCTGAAAGAACTGTGCATTCAAGTCTTATTTACTGCGAATTCATATCCATAAAATGCCACATTAATCGTTTACTGAATAAATTGAAATTTTCAGATCTTGTAAAGAATTGAAGTGCCTGTGAAGGGAGGATTAGGTGAGAAAAAGAAAAAGAAATGGGAATCATAATATCATTATCACTTGTTTTCATGCGTAAAAGAGGGGAGATGTTATAAAAATAGAGACAAATGGTGATGTGTATAAGGTCCATTTGTTTCTTAGCATTCCTCAACAAAACTAGTGAGATTTGGATGGGAAAAAGCTATCCTCTCCCTTTCTTACCAAATCTCCCTGTCCAAAGGTGCGGTAAATTAGGACTAGTGGACTAATTTTGTATACTGTCTTCAACAAAGATTAATCAACATGTAGGAGTTCCATATTTTATGATTTGGGTACCAATTCAAGTCAGCATATATCTGAGATTTAGATGTTAAGTTGCGCGATAATAAAGTAACTTATTATCAAAAGTAATTAGCCTTTACTCTATGTACACTTTGCGACTACTCAGGGGTAGTTTCTCAAATCGGCTAAAAGTGCCAAAACGGATTTCCATACTAGTCATTACCCTCACATACAACTATTTTTAGCACTTTTGACCTTTTTAGCACGTTTGGGGAACTCCCCTTCATTTTTCTTTCTTGTAATTTCGTCTGTGCCTAGATTTGGGTGAGTTTTATGTCAAAATAACATAAAAAGTGCAAAAGCAGTTGTATATAACTAGTAGCCGTGTTGTTGGTGATGGCCTTTTTGACCAAAAAAGCGTACTAGTAATTTTCTATGCTGTAACAGTTTTCTTTCTGTCCCCTTCTTTCCTGTGATATTTCTTTTTTCTTTTTTCACTGGTCTGTTTAACTCTTAATAAGTACAGTACTTAATAGTGGATGTTCATAAATATAGTTACTTTGGCATGGCTCTATGATTTGTATTCACACCTTAGACTGTAGTAATTATTTTGCTCTATCTTTGCTTTACACAGGTTCCACTGTTGCTCTTTCTGCACAATTGTATCGGCAAGCTAGCTAGAGAAGGACGTAACCCATCTGGATTTCATTAGTCATCTTCTGCGATCATTATCCGTGATTTTCGAGCAGGATTACCTTAGCTTCTGGAGTTGCAGTGTAACGGAAGGATAAGAATACGTAACGAAAAGATTGAATCGTCAACAAATAGAGAGAAAAAATTGTTAGTATAGGGGAATGGATGATGTTAGTCATCCTACTTTTGTACACTTCTATAGTTTTGTTCTTTTGCATATTGGAGTAGCTCATTAGAAAAACCATTGTCAAGGGAAAAAACATGTTCATGAAATTGTCCTGAAGAGTTTCTGTATGGCTAAATAAACTGAGCATACAAGAAGATGCCTTTGCCATTCTTTTTGAAGGGCTTTGTTTTTTTGGGTACATCATATCTACTTGAATGTTTGATTATGAGCTTGTGGGATAAATGGGGGCTTAACACTTTGGCTTCCTTTTTATTTTTCTGCACTTTTCCCTTAATGAATGTTGATTTGAGCTTGCAACATAAACGAATGATGTGTGCAGCAAGTACTGGGGATTGGTTCCACGGCATGACGGCCTTGACTTCAATGAGTATTGAAAGTATCGAGCCCGCTTTGTCTATATATTGTCAAATGATAGGTCTGTCCCCGGTCCTCGTCCATCCGTGCCCTGGTAATTACACTGAGTGTTGTTATTTCAGTCCTCTGCTTAAAATGCGATAGATGATCATATATACCTACAACAGGCTAAATATCATTTGATCCGGTTAATTTTTCCTACCTGCTTTGGGAGAGATTTCCTTATTTTTATGAACTTAAATTTCTTTATTTGTAAATCATATAATGGATGGATATCTGATCATGTGGTGATCAGTGCTATTATGCCATATACTGTCTGCAACTGATGAGAAAAACTTGTAGGCAGATAGGGTGTCGTCACGTGGTGTCCATCGGCGCATCTATGCTGTCCAAATATGTTTCGGACGGTTCAGATTTTAGGGTAGCACTTTTTAAATTTTGGGGGCAAATTTACCCAAATAAATCTGGACTGTCCAGAACATATTTGGACAGTTCGAATGCGCCGACGGGTACCACATGGCGGCACCTGCTCCGCATACAAGTTTTTGATGTAGTGTAATGCTCCGCAAATATAATCATCTGGTATCGTGCAATAATATTATTCGTGTAGTATTAGCCTTACTCACATAATCCTTCAAAATATTATGCTCTCTCGTCCTCAATTCTCGTACTGCGTTTGCTCTCTCAATCCTCGCTCTCGCAGATTTTAGTTATTTGAAATGTGATTCAAAGATTCTTTCACGCTCGTGCCGGAGATCCCGTTCACACATGCGTACTCGAATTATCTGACGTACTCTAATTTTCTTCCTATTTATAATACACTTTTGAATTTTTTTGTAAAATTATTGAAGAATGATCTCCGCAAACTAGGTGAAATTCGCAATCCCGCATCCGCCACTGGACATTAAGTACACCTGTTTCGAAAAACATTTTTTGGTCAAATTGTTATCAGATCCAAGACCTAAAGTTATGCATATCCACTTTGTCTCTAGTGAGGGACACTTGGCTTATCTTCCCTGACGTGGCAACATGCTTGTACCCCAATCTACACGTGTGAAAACCATGCTTACATGCAAGGCAAGAAAAAGAGACCCAAAGCCTAACCCTTCACCGTTTCACTTAGTTTTGGCTATATATATTCTGTATCTAATCCCTCACTCTGTACCTCTCACTTTGTATCTGGAATCTTAAACTGTAAGACATGGCTGATATCTACGATGAATACGGCAACCGTATTCAACTGACCGACGACCGCGGAAACCCTGTTACGCTGACCGACGAACAGGGTCACCCCATGCACCTGACCGGAGTTGCGGCCACTGTCGTCGAGGCGGTGGCCACCTACGAGGGTGATGTGGTGGTGGCTGAGACAGTTGTGGAAGGTGTACCGGGAACTGGAACCCCCCCACATGGTGGTGCACGGCCTACTGAGGCGGCTGTGCACGGTGGTGCAACGGGGGTTGGAGCTACCGGAGGGGAGCACCGGCTTGGGGATCAGCTACGCCGTTCCAGCAGTTCGAGCTCTAGCTCGGTGAGATTTCTCTGCGGAAAATTATTAAGTTCTTATGAACACTTTTGTGTCATCCTCCCTCTAGGAACACTTTTTTTATATATGAAAAAGGGTGGGAATGGACGACCGAAACAATTCTCTGTTTTATTCAATAGTTACGCATAAACACGTTATAAATTCACATGAATAGAAAAAGAACACAAATAAATAAAAGAAAATTGCACATATCCCGAAACGCGAGTATACGTCGACATTGATCAGATTTAGTGTAGTGTCGACATTGATCAGCTTTAGTGTGGTGTCAGGTCGTCATACCCAAAAGGGTATGTGGTTGAGGTTAAAAAAGTCTCCCCTAGTATATTGAGAGGAATACGTTGAAGTACGTGGAAGAATACGTTGTGTGGGCTGTCAATTGCTGGATCCGATCATAATCTAATTTAATTAAATTAGTACTCGTACGGCTATGGTGATTCCATTTGTTTTGGATACTTGTAACCCTTTTAGGAGACCATCAAATTAAATTTGTGATTGATGCCTTGGTCTGTATTGTTTATGTGTACGGTTGTTTGTTTTCTTGGCCTCAGTGGCGACTCCAGGAGTTCGGAAGCGTGGGGTCATTCGTAAACATCAAATACTTTTATCAACAATAAATTAAAGGAAAATATCGCACTAAAAACAGATCCAACAGTGGTGGGCTTAGGGCCCGAAAAAACACGATATTCTCTGCTATCTAAAGCAGCTTTATTTTGTGGTCTCCTGGAACAACATATACATCCTCCATGTTTGGCAAGGAATATCGTGTTTGCCACAAAATAAATCTACTTTAGCTAGTAGGGAATTCCATCCATCATCTCTCACCGTTTGCAATCGTTGTTTGGACACTTTAACTAGTGTCATTGCAGTTACAAAATTAGCCACATGAATGTGGATTTTTAGCAACAGCTATAAGAGTTCATTGTAGTTGATGAGCAAAGCAATGAACATAAAAGCTGACTCATTCTCCCTTATAATCAAAGTTTTAAGCCCATTTAATTCACCTCTCATTCTCCCTCCATCATATCCTTGCCCACGTTCACTTGATAAACTCGACCTATGTCTAGAAAGCAAAAATTCAACTCCTGCCTTGAGTGATAAAGTATTAGTATCAACGCCGGTCACCAGCGAACACTGCCACGTGATTGACCGTTTCCCAACTCTTCACCTGAATCGCCCCTTTTTTTTTTTCTTTTTTTTCTCACCTGTGGTGTTTATTAAGAAGACTCATTAGTCTTATTTTGTAATTAGTCAAAATAGAAGGTGTGTATTGTAATTTGTATTTTTTCTAGTAAGCTAGTTAGTTGACATCTCATCTTGTTGAGGTTGGTTGGGAGCTTGCTATTCTGTTAAGCATCATCCAGAAATCAAGAAGAAGAAACTGAGAACTTCTCTCTCCCAATTTCAGATTTTACATTTGAGTTATGTAATCAAGTTCTTCTACATTTCTATGAGATTTTCATTTTCTTCGGTGTAAGCTTGTTTTGGAGGGGGTGTATTGGTGGGTTCAACACCAATTTGGAGGGGGTTCATTTATTAATTTAAAAAAAAATTATATATAATAGTAGTAATTTTTTTTTCCTCCGTGGGGTCGGCTGACCCCACTCAACACACTATGTCGTCGCCCCTGCTTGGCCTTGGTTATTTCACCTTTGCATAGACTCCTTATCGGTTGCTCTATTAATGATATTTCTAGCTCTCTGTCCGGGAAAAAAATAAAATCGGTTTGTTGTAAAATTAATTTCAGCACTTCTATTAAATTCTAATACAACTAAACCAAGATGACTGAAGATTCTCTTCAACAACTAAAGTTGGAATCCAAAGCCTTTTTTTTTTTTTTTTTTTTTTTTTTTTTTCAATTTTGAATCAACTCACTCATTGCCAACAGTGCTTCATTGCATGCATGCTTTACTTCACTTTATTTTTACCAATTTGTGGTTGTAGTCAGAGGATGATGGGCAAGGTGGGAGGAGGAAGAAGAAGAAGGGACTGAAAGAGAAGCTAAAGGAGATATTGCCCGTAAAGCACAAAGACGAGCATGCCCCTCAGACCCATCAAACCGGTACTTACCCGGTTCCCCTCAGCAGCATAACTCCTCCGGGGCAGCACCCGCACGAGCACGAGAAGAAGGGTATAATGGAGAAGATCAAGAAGAAACTGCCTGGTACCCACCACAGCCACTAGAGGAATAACACCACCATTTTATGGGTGGTTGTTGATGCGAGTCATGAAGAGTGAGTCTGTGTGTATGATAACTTTGGTACTTTTTTGAAGTTTGCTCATTGTAATAAGTGCTGTGAATTGCCTCTCCATTTGGAGATTTGGGTTTTCAATGGTTTGTTGGTGTTTCGTCTTCCATCTTTTTTCATGGATTGTTTGGAGGACATAATTTGGAGGATGGGGTGATTGGGAAATATATAAGAAGCATGGAGGTCTATATAAGTTTCACTTCAAACAGAGGAAAAGAGGAAAAAATAATAGAAAATTAGATCTCAAGTTTTTTGGGTTCGTTTTCATCTCAATCCTATCCCAATCCTATCCCGAACCTAGAGGCTCGGTAACCCACTTCAATTTTAGGCTTTTAGGCCGCGTTTGATTCGTGGATTAACTGTCTGGTACGGTATAGGACTAATTATAATACTTCTTAAGTTATCTCACGTTTGATTTTCAAATGATTCTCGGGATTGTTAATCCCGGCATTATTTTGATCCCTAGGGGGTATTAAATAATTCTGGGGGAAGGTGGGATTGAGTAGGATTGATAAAGACAGGTGTGGACGGTCGGATCCACGCGGCTCGGATGCCTTTTGTGTTTTAAGAAAGTGAAAAGAAAAATATGAGTCGCCACCCGGGATTTATTTGGAAAATGATTTTGGTACCCGAGAAACCGTTGAAAAATATTGATGACTCTTGTGCCGTTTTGGAAAAGGGTTTGATCTTTGAAAAGATTCTTTGGATTCGGAAGCCAAGTTACGAACGGAGAAGGTTTTGTTGAAAAGCACTCCGCTCGCCCGGAAATTTCCCGGTCTCTACTAAATTTGTGGGATTTTTGGAAAATATTTTATTGCAAACTTTAACAAATAAACAAGTAAATAGCAGAAATAATAATTAATGAAACCATAACGGAAATAAAATTAAATCAAATCAAATGGCAATAAAAGAAACACAGAGAGTCTATAAAACAGAGCATGAGCAGGGGGAAACAGGGGAAGGATTTTGTCCCAAAAGGTTAGCCGCACGGCTAACAAGGATAGGCCGTACGGTTCATACGGTTAGCCGTACGGCTAACATCTTGAAATTGTTTTTAAAATTTTGTTTCTGGTTAGGAGTTCTATTTTATTTAAAAATATGATTTTTTTTTTGGTAAAAAAAACTTCCATTAACTTGCTTTTATGCTAAAAATGAATAGTACAACAAAATGTACTTCCCTTTAAAGATCGTACCTTACGATAACGAGAATTATCGCCCGATACGGACCTGAGAAGCTAAATTTTATTGAAAACATGACCACCCGAGCCTAGAAATAGTTACTGGAACTATCCTCGACCCGGGCGGTTCCCCTCAGAGAGTCAAGGTTAAGAACCCGACTTAAAGAAACGCGATTTGTACCTTACTGGAGACTTTGAACAGCCCGAGAACTTCGGAAATTTCGGATATGAACTTCAGGTGAGGAGTTTGATATTACTGGAAGCTTTTGAGTGAAGAAAACAGAGTTGATTTGAAGTTTTTATGGCGATTTTGGATGAGATTTTGGACGGAGGAGGTAACTTGAAAATTTTCCGGCGTGTCGTCGGAATAACTTGGAAATTGCCCTGCCCAAAAAAATGGAAGACGAGAGGTTCATTTATAGGCGTACAAAAGGAATAAAATCTGCTGGAAATCTTTCCAAAATGATGAGATGCTTCTGTTGACAGATTTTCGAATATTTTCTGACACATAGCCGCACGGCTAGAAGGGTTGACCGTGCGGCTTACATGAGAGAACCGTACGGCTTGGTTTTGAAGAAAGTAAACCGCACGGCTTACACAGGTGAGCCGTACGGCTAGGAAGGTGAGCCGTACGGCCAAGAAGGTGAGCCGTACGGCCAAGCTTTCCAAAGTTCCAAATACTGTTAAAGGTATTCAAGGTATTCTGAGCATTGCTTTCATCATTGGGGATGAACAAGGGTACTTATTTTCATAAACCAAACGTAGTTTTCTTTACTTTAATTTATTTATGAAAATAAGGAAGTACCCCCATTTCGGAAACAATGGCATTTCCAGAATTTTGATATCCCAATCCAATCAAAATCTCATCCCCCCACTTTTGGTACAAAGGCGAAAAACGGCACGTTCTTCCCCGAAGAAAAGGGCCGAAAGATAATCTTCCCGTACTCGAAAAGAGCATCCGATTATATCATTGTGCTTAGAAAAATCCAAGGAACAAATACCGGGACTTTTTATTGGCCAAATCAAAACTTCCCAAAAAAGTTAATTTTCCATACTTAGCCAGATTTTCGAGCTACAACAAAGTGGGATAAGAGGGGGTGCCTCGATCAAGAGGCGTTTTGGTTTGTTTTATTTTTTTAAGAGGCGACCCGATGGTGACATGACCTATGTCATTTGAGTCTCGGATGAGAGACGATGATGAAGGAACACTTGGATTAAAATTGGGGTGTCTACAACAGGATTATTTTTGAAAGTATTCCGATGATATTCGAATTGTTCTTAAGAAGTATTTTCAATTTTTTTTATTTATTTTGGGTTTGTTTTTATCTCAATTTTATTTCGAACTTGTATTTTCAAAATTTTTTTTTTTTTGGGTTTGTTTTTATCTCAATCTTATTTCGAACTTATCCCGAACCTAGTGGCTCGGTAACCCCCTTCAATTTTAGGCCCTTAGAGTATAATGACTTTGGGGTAGGGTTTAGACACTTTTAAGTTTAGCAATGACTATTTTGGAGTTTGAAACTGGAAAACAAGGCCTATTCTGAATCAAATTTGGGGTAAATTTCACCGACACCCCTGAGGTTTGCCTAAGTTATGGGTATCCATACAATGAACACCTTTTGGTTTTTTAATATGCTTTTTTTTTACTGACACTCTAATCGACAATTATTAATATAACAATAAAAAGTTTTAATATACTTTTTATTGGCACACTCCTTTTGGTTTTAATATATTTTTTTACTGACACTCTAATCAACAATTATTAATATGACAATAAATGGTTTTAATAAGTTTTTTTACTAGCACTACAATGGATAACCTCCGTGCTTCAACAGATCTCCATAGGTCATTTCGAACTGTGAAGAAGGAGGTCCAACGTAGCAGCTTGAAGGCGTTGCGTTGCGCATCTGATGATAAAGAAGTATGACAATTGTATTAACGTGACGGAATGGGTCAAAATGACTTATATCTAAAAATTTTATAAACTCACTTATATTATTCATTGGAGGAGTTAACCAGAGTAAAAGAAAATGAGAATTGAGATCTTTTATGATTTATTCTATTATTAGGTTATTATTCATTTTATTATTATTAACAAGGTGAATTTGTCATTAGAAATTTGTCATTAGAAGTTAATTTGGCTAATTTCATCACGTGTTGACTTTCAAAACCAAATTAAATTACTGTAATAAAAAGGAGTAACAATTTTTTAATTATTTTTTTGTTTCTTTTGCAAATCTTAAATCCTCGTTAGTGTATGCAATTGGTACTGCGGTTGAAGCTAAAGCATACACAAGGTTCTAAAACTCACTACTCGCTCCCAGGTCGGTCGGGGACCTTCGAGCTTCCAGCCCGAGTACTCGGCGAGTACTCGGCCTTCGAGAAATTACTCGGTTTTTTTTTTTTTAATTTTTTATAATATATAGACATTGTAGACAATGTAGAGACATGTAAAATTGTAAAGCAAATACTACAAAGTACCAAACAAGTAGTCAATCCATAATAACTAGTCAATCTTCATAGTTCAACTTCAAAGCAAATAAAAACACGTAGTAGCAAATAACTAGTCAATCACAAAGTTCAAAGTTCAAAACTAAATAAAACTAAGTGGCACGAAACTAGTGAGCAACTACTCCTCCATCTCCTCTTCTTCTCCATATCCCTCCATAACAAGGCCTTCATCGTCCTCACACTCAAAATCCTCATCTACCTCCTCATCGTCATCGGCATCATCTTCGGACACAAAATCATCTTCATGTAGCCCTCGTACTCCAACATTTCTACCACTTCTTCTAGGTTCAAGGTATTCATCCGCTCCCATGGCTTCTCCAATCAACTCATATGAAAGTCCCGAAATTGGATCAATTCCATCATCACCTCTTTCAACAATCCATCCTTGTGCATGTGTTGCTTCATTAACAAGTAAGACATCTCTTTTTTTCTCCTTCCTCCTCTTTTTATTGTTGATGAGTTTGGCATTGAATTGGACATAGACTAGATTGTTCAACCTTGTTGCATCTAGTCTATTCCTTTTCTTTGTATGTATCTACACACAATAGAAAAATCCTAAGTTAATATACGTATATAGATTATAGAGAGTGAGATGCTTTCTAGTTGAAGAGTATATGTACTTACTCCCTCAAAAGTGCTCCAATTTCTCTCACACCCCGATGAGTTTGAAGTCAAAGAGAGAATTCTAGTGGCCATTTTTTTCAAATTGGGTATATGATTGCCATAGTTAGACCACCATCCAACTAGACATGAAAGAAGCACAATTCTATTAGCACTAAGTTACTTGATAAAAATTAACAACAAAAAAAATACTAAGGAAAGTAATTATTCATTTACCCGGATCATAGTTGTCATGGTTAGACTCACATCCCTTTGCGGCTATAGCTTTTCCAAATGCACCCTCTTTGTTTTTGTACTTGATCAACTCCACATTAATAACTTGATCTTGCATATCAAAATCATCGGGAAAGAAAGCTTCAACACAATCAACAACCCCATCCATAATACTTGCATCATCTTTCATGGTAGAATCCTTGAAGAAGTAAAAAGGATTCAACAAGTAGGCCGTCAAATGCAATGGCCTATCTAACCGTTCATAGGCTTTCTCATCAATGACCTCAAGTATCGGCCGGTAGCTAGGCTCATGTTGCTTGTATACCTCTTTGATATCTTCTTTAGCTTGTTTGAGCTCTCCATACACAAAGCCCATTGAGGGCTTCCAATCCCCATCAACAAGTCTAAGAATCTTAAATGAGCAAACACTTTTAAGCATAGGCTTACCTTATTCCAAAATCCCGGACTCGAAATGATTGCATTTGCCTCTTTCCCCTTTCCCTTTTTAGCCCATTTAGTATCATCCCATTCTTTGCTACCAACCATATGCCGCAAGTCATGTTTCTTATCCATCAAACTTTGCAAAGTCAAGAACGCGGTAGCAAATCTCGTAGCACCCGGCCTCACTATGTCTCTTCTCTTTGTATATTTTCTCATCATAGCCAATGTCTTATGATGAGCATACACAAATATAGTGAATGTTTTTGCCTTCTCAATTGTTTCTTTGAAACTCTTTTGCTTGCCAATTCCTTCAAGCATGAGATTGATAGTGTGGGTGGCACATGAGGTCCAATATATGGTAGGTCTCTTGACCTTTAACAAATTCGCCGCCGCCATATTGTTGGATGCATTGTCCGTCACAACTTGAACAACATTTTTGGGGCCAATCTCATCTATGAACTTGTCAACATATCCAAAGATATACTCCGCCGTGTGCGATGTCTCCGAATCTTCCTTAGACGAAATAAAAGAAGTTCCTTGCTTGCAATTAACACATAAGTTCATAATGCTTCTCCTTTTTCGATCGGACCAAGCATCGGTCATGATAGAGCAACCCGTTGAAGCCCACTCTTCTTCTTGCTTCTTGAGTATGGTTTTGGTTCTTTCTACCTCTTCCTTCAACAATGGCTCCCTTAGTTGGTATTGGGTTGGAGGTTGGTACCCCGGGCCAAATTGACCAACCGCTTCAACAAACCGTTTGAAACTATCATTGTCGATAGCATTGAATGGAATAGCCGTTTCATACACCCATCGAGCCAAGTATTGACTCACCTCATGACTTTTCTTCTTTGAAATTGCATCATTTAAGTTTTGTTGCCTCATTTGCTTACTTGCACTCAAATTGGGATTGATGGCCGTTGCAAATTTATCCATGGGACCAACATGATGGGGCTTCTTCTTTGATCCTAGAACTTCCATTTCATCATCTTCATCTTCATCTTCATCTTCATCTTCATCTTCTTCATCTAGTATGTGCACTTCCTCCCTAAGATTTATTTCCGCCTCCTTCTTCTCTCTCTTTTTACCTTTTGTATCTTCAAGAGCTTTCTTACACTTCTCTTGATCTTCCTTGGTTGACTTAGGGCAAGGAGCAACATTGCCCCTAATACGAGCAACGTGTTCTTTCAATCTATGAATCCCTCCACTGTATTCCTTCAAACACAAAAGACATTTTGTTCTATCCCTATTGTTAGGATTCACAAGAACGGCATATTCCCATCCAACATCGCTTGAATTTCTTTTCAAAGTACTACACTCGGAAGTGTTAGACGCCGCCGAAGATTGGGATTGAGCCATTGATATTTGATACTAGCCCTACAAAATAACACGTAACATGATAACACATATAAATTAAATTGGGTTGTGGTATTATGTGGTATTAAGTAAAAAAGTCAAAAAACACTAATTATAAACTAATTAATAAACACTAAATATAAATAACATTGGGTTGTGGTATTATGTGGTATTAAGTAAAAAAGTCAAAAAACACTAATTATAAACTAATTAATAAACACTAATTATAAATAAACACTAATTATTAATTGTCTAGTTTATTTTATTTTATTTTTATGTGTTATCATATTTTTATGTGTTATCATGTTTATAATTATAAATAAACACTAATTTTTATTTTATTTTATTTTTAATTGTCTAATTGAACTAATTATAAATTGATTTGAAATTAGCATAAATTATAAACTAGAAATTAGCATAAATTAGCAGCAAACAGTGGTATATAAATTGCATAAATTGAACTGAAATTGAACTAACACGTCATACCCCTCCCATATAAATAAACAGTGAACCAGTCAGTCAACAGATAACTTACATTTGTGAGGGAAAAAAAAAAAAAAAAAAAAAAAAAAGAACAGTCAATGGTCGACAACAACATTCCACCTGTCACCTGTGGTCTGTGGCCTGTGGGTATAAGTTTTAAACACCTGTGTGAGGTGTGTTACTGTTTATCCTCGTTAGTGTGTGTGTGAGAGAGAGAGATAGAGAGAGAGAGAGAGAGAGAGAGAGAGAGATAGATACCAAATAAAGGTAACGACGATCGGAGCCGGAGATGACGATCGGAGATGAGACTTGAGAGACGACGATCGGAGCTGAGGCGACGACGATCGGAGCTGAGGCGATGACGATCGGAGATGAGACTTGAGACTTGAGAGACGACGATCGGAGCTGAGGCGACGACGATCGGAGCCGGAGATGAGACTTGAGAGACGATCGGAGCTGAGGTACTATGCTCAAATTTGAGAGCCGCAAAGTTCAAGTTCTGTGCTCAAATTTGATTTAGGTCAAGTTCTGTTCTTTTCTCCAAGATCTGTATATAAAGGTAACCTCCAAATACACTTAGGCCCCTCAAAATTGTAAAAATTTAGTTTAAATTCCGATTTTTTCCGACTTTGGCCGACTTTTTTCCGGCTTCTTCTCAACTCGCTGCCTTGCCGAGTAGTCGCGAACCACCGCCTCGCCGAGTAGTCGGCGACTAACGCCGACTCATACCCGAGTTGACCTTCCACCGAGTAACTCCACCGAGTAGGGTATAGTCGCCTCGGTGGGGTACCTTCCAGCGAGTTCTCGGCGACTTCTCGGCCGAGTCAACCGACTTTTAGAACACTGAGCATACATTGTATAACTGCTTAATTACATGATTATTAAATCACAAAATAATTATATCACATTATCGGCTATGTGATAAAAAAATCAAGGCTTTAATATCAACCCATGCCAAATATTATTAGAAAAGATTAGGAGAGTGGAATTGAGATAAATTAGGAAAGATTAGGAGAGAGAAATGTTAGGAAATTAGGAGAGATAATTATTAGGAAAATCAGGAGAGAAATATTAGTAAAATTAGGAGAGACTTGAATTTCAGGATGGAATCATAAGTATTCAAATCTCATAGGATAGAATCATAATGATCTTTTTTTGTACAGGATGTCTAATTAACTCTACCATAATTTAACAAGAATCTAATTTTCATTGACGTGCATGTTTAATTCATGGCCTATCTAGCTAGCATGCTTTTTTATAGATAAATTAGAAGACTCTGTAAATAGGGACGGCTCTGGAAATCTAATTTTAGTAGGGCACGTTAATAATTAATCCTTACTAATCACAATTGTTAAAATTGGTTTTTCCTAATCAAGCATGATAAGATTATGCTAAATTAAGATATTCATTACTAACTATAAAATTTATAATGCAAAATTTTTATAACAGGATCAAAAAATGAGCACACAAATCTTAGACCAAACTTGTAGAGTATGTTTTATGTTGATATTTACAAGTCTTTAGAATGATCGAGATAGTTTTGTTAATGACTTTCTTTTAAGATATTTCTCCAGAACGATTAAAAATGAAGAAAATCAATAGATAAATCTCCAAAAATACAAATAGTTTATTAACCAATAATTATAAATGAACTAGTCAACAAAAATTGAAGTGTAAAATTAATTCTACGTTATATATATATATTTTTATATATATAGATATATAAGCGTTTAAGTAAAATATAGTATGAAACTTCTATATTTATGCGCGCTAATTGTATAATACTAATAATATTTTTTTAGTTGCAAGTGGGGAGACGTGACCCGTCTTTATCCGTCCCTATCTGTAGGGTTACTAAGTGAACCAAACAACTTGAGTTCAGCTCAAGTTTTGGCTCATTCAAGCTCGTTAAAAAACAATATAAGTCAAGCTCAATGACGTTTTATTGTATAATAATGAATTCAAGTCAAGCTTGAGCGTGTAAGTGTTTGTCTTTATAGGTTAGTGAACAAAGGGATATTTCGTAAATATTCTAAAGATAGAGGTTAATCAGCAAATATCGCAAAAATAAGAGATCTGACTTCCATTAAGATTTTTCATGAATACGCTTCCAATAGTCTTGTATCAAAATTATACAATTCTTCAATGAGATAATGAAATTCTTCAATACGCTTCCAATAGTCTTGTATCAAAATTATAAAATTCTTCAATGAGATAATTAGGCCATATAATTTTGGAATTTTATGAGCTTAAGCTTAAACTTAAGCTTCAAAATTTGAAACTTGAGCTTTAGCTCAAACTTGAAAACTCGAGATTAACCTGCATGTTCCACAAGCCAAGCCAAGCCTATCATGAACATAACTTCAAACGTGAGCCAAGCTTGAACAATTGGACTCTAAAAATTTTCAATCTCAAGCCAAGCTTGAACCCATGTAATAAGGACTCAGGCCAAGCCTAAGCAATACATGGCAAACACGCGTGCAAGAAAATCCAGAATAAACTAGGAAACATAAATAATTAACCTAGAAACCAAACGATAAAACTTGAAAAATATAGTAATTAACATAATATTTTCAAATATTACGCTAACAAATATCATTGATTGCTCCCATGCATCTTTCAATAGGAAAATTATGTATATATATTAGAATAGGAAGGTACAAAACTATATACATATGCCTAGCAATTTTACTTGAAGAAACAGAACACTCAAAAACCATTAACAAGTGCATCATTCCAAACGGATCAATGGAAGGGAGCTCAAGAGCAGAGATTATTGAAAAGGGATCAAAGGAAGGGAGCTCAAGTGCAAGGCTTATTGAGCGGAGAAAAAAGAAGAAGGAGAAAACGAATAAAATGGAGAGCATTGCAGAAGGGATGACGGTGTCGACGTTTGTAGATGATGCTTATCTAGAAGAAAACCAAACCAAAGATTTAGAAAACCAAATAAAAGATTTGAAGTCCATTGAGAGCAATTTTATAGAAGTGAAGGCGCTTTTAGGTGATGCTAATCCAGAAGAAGAGGAAAAGAAGTGTTGCACTATTTTGTGACTTTGCGATGGTTATATATATACATTATTTAGCTACCATTATTTTTTGGAATTCATGGTATTTGATTTGATTTGATTTCCCTAATATTTTGGGAATTGTTTTGCATTTGTTTGGCTATTAGAATCATATGCAGTTATAAAAGAGTGATTATTTGATATTTTGATGTTAGTGAAGTTTGAAGCTAGAGTTATATTCAGTCAACTTGCATCTTAAAAGATTGCCTTTCATTTTCTTTTCATTTCTTTTTTGTTATAAAGAGTATCTCGATAGATCTGACTAAATCTCTCCATCCCCCTCTTAGATAGAGGTGTCAAACAGGTCGTGCCGTGCCGGCATAACCCATTTCGGATACGCACCGATATAGCGGTGTGAGTAACAAATCGCATATGAACCGGCCGGTTCCCGATACGTCTCGGTGTATCGGCCGAGACGGAATCCGATACAAACAGTATCGGCCGAGACAGTGAACATAAAACAAAGTTGATGGCCGGACAGTATTCTTGGCCTTTTTTTCAGCTTTCTCACCAATTTTCGGATCTGGTCCGTGAAAAAAATCATACCATAACCCTTTCCCCTATTCTACCTTTACCACTTTCTCACAAAGTCAGCAACATTTATCAAGATTAGTTTTATGTCACGTGCTTCGCACGTGACTTGCTCATTGGTTATTGGGTTTTGTTAACGTAGACTCAATAGGCACACAATAAGCACACAAAAACACACACACACACACTCCAATACACCTTTTACACTTTTAATACACTTTCACATATTCCTATACACTTTTACACATTTCAATATACTTTTTTCAACCTTAAAGTGTGCCTATTGGTCACAAAATAGCATTTTCCTGAGTTATTATAGTTTAATTATTAGCATCCCTTATTTTGACAAATTCGTACGAAACTCAGTCTTCAGACTATTCTATTTCAAGAATTGCAAAAAAATACAAAAAAAAGATCGTGAGATCTCAAAGAAGATTTGTATGTTATTTATCAACCGGCCACAAATTTATAGTCGCTTGTAAAATACGATGGAATTCCAATCCACTGTTATAACTATTCTGTTCTTCGCAAGCCACCTACTGCTATTCATGGAATATTGAGTTTCTATGGGCCACAGTAAGTTAGCATATGTACAATCATGTGAAACAAATAGGCATAAGGAAATAATTACAATGCTAAGAATACCTGACTCAAAATAGTGTGAATTACAAGACATTTTATGTATTGACTTATGCCCAATACTTCTCTCTTCTCTCTGGATTATTACAACTTCCAAAAAGGAGAAAGGCAAAGAATTAGGGATATGGCATGCAATTCTAGGGATCACATTAATCAAGTAGAATATCATCTAGCCATGCATTGATTCTCGCCTCACTGTTTAACCAAATAAATGCGGCCATAATCCCAACATCTACTCGGATGTGAGATTATTGATGTACAATAAAGCCATAAAAGGACCCATGTAAACAAAGATAGCGTTGGGATTTAATAGTTGTGTTGGCTGTGTTTGATTAGATAATTTAGTACTGTAACTGGGGAAGCATGCTTTCATAATCTCTCCATTTAAAGTGCTTTTAAGAGTAAGGGAAATGGCCTAGGCCCTTCCCTGGTTAATAAGATTATTGTTGCACTTCACTCCACGAGAACGATGACAGACTTGCTGAACATGATGGCTGCATTTTCTGCCAATGATCAGGTCCACAATTACCATTTTGGCTTGACATCAAAATTAATCATGCTAAACATTTCCAATGTTCCCATGTGCACAAAAGTGAAGGAAGTATCAAGTTGCAAGGTACCTTGCTAAGAAAGTAATCAGCACCAACAATTTTCCCAAGAAATTGTCAACCCAAATGGCATTTATTTGCAAAATGAGGACTCTAAGCCTTGAATAAACAGGACCAACACAAGGAGAGAACCAAAGACGATACGAAACGTATCCTGAACAGAACAGGTCAAGAAGATTAGCATTTTAACCTTCCTAACTGCTGAGTAATTTTAAATACAAAGATCCTTACAATCAAAATCTAAATTCCAATTGTATTATCCATGAGGTTTCTGAAAAAATACAGGAACCGCAGATGACACATGGTGTTCAGTGATCAAGCTACATTTCAAAAAATTTACAATGGATATCAAAGCAGTAATGGAATTCGGACATGGAAACAATATTTGACCACAATTCAATAAAATAAATAAAAGCAGTACTTCAAATCTAAAGGATTCCTCGATACTCCCATTAACATATTGCGTAAAGCAATCAGGAAGCCTAGGCACTGTTTTCAAGGCCCACACAAGAATCTTTGCATGCATGTTCGTGCCGAAGATATCAAAATCCCATGGATTCAAGTCACTGCCAACTTCACTGCTCAATAAAACAGATCATAGTACCAACTGACTTAAATCTTGGAGACCACGAACTCCTTTAAGAAGTTGATTCCAAAATAAATACACTAAAAGCTTAACCATCTCTGTCTAGCTTGCTCGCATCAGTTGACAACACTCAAAGCCATAAGTATATTACACCCACCTTTCATTAAACACATGCCATAATCGGTTGACAACACATAGACAAAAACTAATCTGTGCAAAGGTAGCCAACGAAGAAAATAATCAAACCTCAACATCATTTCAAAATACCTATAAGAAAAAGCTTTCCACAAATACCAAACACCAATATTTAAACTAAAAAACAAACGTTTTTTAATCTAGTAATTTTGCACAATCCCTAAAATATCAGAGTGCCACCAGGACAAAATAGCGCTACTCAGTTTCTCATTTTCTTCCACAGTTGAACCAAACATGCGAAATCGCAAATCATCAGAACAGCAATCAGATCAAAATCACAAAACAAAAAGGAAATCAATCAAAATAAAACGTAAACCATGTAAAAAGCAAGGTCTTTCACTTACCCTAATAATGAAACCGAAACCAGAGAAATGGAGGAACTGATTCTTTCTATCTTCTTTGGGGAGAGCTTTTTATAGATTGATAGCCGCTACAACAGTAATTCAAGGACGGTTAAAGGACCACCAATAGCACTACGCCGACGGCGTTGCTTCTCGCCAAAGTCAAATACGAAGCTTCCACGGAGCTGAAAGTAACAGTCGCGTGAAAAACAACCACTTCAATTCAACCTAAAAGAACATACTTTCATATTTTTAAACAAAGCCCAATATCAAAAAAGTATAAATCATGGTAACTCATAAAGCGTACCTTTTTGTGTGCTAGAACAAGTGAATGAAAAGAAATGAACACTAACCGACTGCATTCTTGTCTTGAAGGATTTTATCCTTTGCATCCTACGTTGAACACCACCTAACCAGTCATACACATCGATCAATATTTGGGCTTGTAAAGAACTCATATTAAAATTTGACATCCTAACTTTCTATTCCATATGATGCTAACTATTCTTATTAGTTTAACATGCATAAGCATGGTAAGACACATACACAGTGCACATATTCTTCCTTTTGGGTATATAATCTCTAGACTCTTTGGGAAGCCCCGTATTTTGTGTTCTATTTGCTTAAGATGTAATCTTTACCTTTCCTCAGCATCAGGTATAAGTAGTTTCAACTTACATAAACGACATACTCTAGTCGTGTTAACCTTTTTTATCTTTGAGTTAGACTTATAGTCCGAGTTTTAGGGTTTCTATTAGGCCACAAACAATTAGGGGCCCTATAGTAGAGATTCTGAAAATTAAGAAGAGGCAATAACTACCCTTATCGCTCTCTTCAAGTTCTCCCTCCCTTTTTAATTGGGAAACATTTAGTTTAATGTTCCTAGATGTGACCAAGCAAAGAAATTAAAGCAAAAAATTTGAAAACGAAGAGGCAACCACCGTTTTTCTTCCCCAGATACAGAAAATTGGAAGATGGCATGAAATTAATGTGCTGAAAAAATGGAAAATGCAGCAATAAGAATATTCACTCCCGGCATGATCCAGTGAAATCGAAGAGGCAACCATAGTTTTTGTTCCCCAGTGATTCGTCTAACTCAGTTCTGATTTAGAGCATCTCTAGTGCACTACCTAAAAAATGTTTGCTAAAGTGTACACCTAAGCACATGTGGGACCCTATTTTGTGTGCTAAGAACTTAGTTAGCTAGCTAAGGAGAAATGCACTTTAATGGGGCTCCCTAATAATATTCATTATCTTTTAGAGTGGGACCCATTTAAGTGGTGAGGGGTGCCAAGTGGTCCCATAAAATTCTCCTCTCCTTCCCTTCTCTCTATCTCTCTCCTTAAGTCACTCCCCAAATTTAGGTAGTCACTTAGGGCACTTTAGGCAGTGAGGGGTGCCACCTAGGATTTTAGGGAGCCAATTTTTGTGCACTAGAGACCATTTTTTGAGGTTTTTCTTAGCTAACTAGTTAGAGCACTTTAGGTAGTGATTTTAGGTAGTGCACTAGAGATGCCCTTAGGGTGGAAATTCATTCTTCAAAATGTAGTAAATACGATTTAAGACAATTGTAATCCAAATCTTGTTCGTCTGAATTTATTCTTCAAAATGTAGTAAATGCGATTTAAGACAATTGTAATCCAAATCTTGTTCGTCTTACTTCTTATTGGCAATATATTGCATCTTAATTTACAGATTTTCCATAATTTTTGTTAGCTGAAGATTGTCACAAAAGATTCTGAGAGAACGACGTACCTGAGTTCACCAGAATTGAAGCTTTCTCCCTTTTTTCTATTCATACAGCCCAACTCTATTTATACCGCTCCGCTTTAACAGTGAATCGCCGTTTCCACAGTACCTGAAGGACACTTCAAGTACAGAGGTGCCCTTATTTTCTGCCTTCACTTCCGTCGAAGTACAGTGCTGCTTCTGCCGCTTGAACCGCTTCGCTTTTGCGAAATCACCTCCTTGCTTGCCGACAAAGAAGAGGTAATTAGGGTTTACCAGTACCAGACAAGTACGACTTTCTCTCACTGTCATTGTGCTAGGGGCTATGGGTGTGTTACTTCTTTTTTCTACACCCTAATCGATCATGCTGTGGGGGTGTGTGGCTGAACGGAAAATAAGGGGCTTCCGTACTTTTAGTGCAGAGGGATGCACGGAAAAGTCGTGTTATTTTTCAAATCAAAAAATGAACTACTTCCGTAAATCATTTTTCGAATTTTTTTGCACCAAGTTAAAGTACTTGACGAGTACTTTAATTCAATGCAAAAAAAATCAAAAAATGATACACAAAAGTACTTCATTTTTAATTTGAAAAATGGCAAGAGAGAGAAAGTGGGGCTCTTATTTAGAAACGGAGGGAGTAAATGGCAGACGAAACTGCCCTAAAAACTGCCCCTCTTGGCTCTTTTAATGTATAGGTTAGAAATAGGAAGGGGAGAGGGGTTAGGGGAGAAGGATTGAAGAAATGGCGGATTTATCAGACAAAGGTGTTCAATCTTCTATGCTACAACTGGAGGAGAGAACCATTGTAACACGGTAGTGACTCCATCTCAGATTCTCAACCAAAGGTATGTTTCATTTCCATAAATTGATGTCTCCATCTCAGATTCTCAACCAAAGATATGTTTCATTTCCATAAATTGATGTTTATACTTTGTAGATCTGGCCCTGTTCCAAACGTGGGTTGCTCCAAACTTGGGTTGCTCCATAAACGTTGGTTGCTCCAAACTTGATTGAACTTCACAACAGCACCAGACCTCCCTCTTCTTGCGAGAGAGAGAGAGAGACGTGCTATCAGAACGGCCGGCGTTGCTCTGGCGAAATGGGTAAGGGGATTTGGGAAAGTGAAATGGGTCCGGGGTGGGTGATATGCGGTAGGTGTTGTGCGCTGTGTTGTGGGAAAAACTATGTCATTTTGCTTGATTTTTGTGCACACTTCCAAAGCTTCCAAGAGCCTTGTTTGGAGGAAGAAAAACATTACAAAGTGCCTAAACTGTAAACCTAAAGTGCCTAAACCCAAAGTTCCTAAATCCAAGTGCCTAAACCCATTATACTCTTCCCCAAAGAGCCTAAATCCCCTAAAATTGAACCCCAGAATTAAACCCCACACTTAACTCTCCAAATAGAGCCCTTGGATATGCTAAGAAAATAAGCAAAACGACGTAGTTTTGCCGCACAACACCTACCGCACAGCGCCTCCCCCAAATTCGTTAACAAGGGTCATTAAAAAGTATAGTTTATAGTAGTTAGGCTCAACTGTGGTTGGTTTAGTGTTTGTAAGACCCGAAATCGGATCGCTTTTTGATTTACTATTACTGTGAATAAATTAATTAAATCGATTAATTTAATTAAACTCTAATCTATTTGATTATGCAAGATAATAAACAGCAAGCATAACACACAGATATATGTGGAAAACCCCAAGGCGGGGAAAAAACCACGGGAGAGAAGAGAGCACTATACGCAAAACGCGGAAACAAAGTTTCTTACAACCACGCTATGAACTCCTTCATTATTGGCTAAGAACTTCTTTGCTGACTCCTCATGAACCGCTGGTGCACCGACCGGTTTACCAGTACAGACCACGGTTTACCAGTACCTTCTATTCGTACAGACCAAGGTGCGCCGATGGTGCACCGACCGGTGTCGGGGACTCACTTTTGGGTCTCACACGGAAAATCCGAACCGTTTTGGATGAAATGGGGTGATTTTGGATCAAGCACTTAGGGTCGTCCGATTGTCTCGATTCTCGCGTAGGGCCCCTCGGGAAACGATTTTAAGATGATCTAACGGTTTGGATTTTCCGTATGGGACCCAAAAGTGGGTCCCCGACGCCGGTCGGTGCACCATCGGTGCACCTTGGTCGGTCCCTGTAGGAATTTCGGAACACAATAGATGAGTTTCTTCTTTCATTTTTTTCTCTCTAAATTTCATTCTTCTCCCGTAAATTCTCTTGGTAGATTCACATTAGTACTCTATTTATTGTGCTCATTTAAAAAAAAAAAGGTAGTGGGTCTTAATTTGTTTGCACGGCATGTATCATTTTTTCTCTCTAAGAAAAGTGGATAATTTAGGAACGGTATTTTTTGTTAACGTACATCTAAAATTTATTACTCTACTGCTAGCCTATTGAGCTTGAAACTTGTTATGGCTTGCAATTGCGTGTTGTAAAAACGCTATGGTGTGCTTATTTTCGTATTATAACCTTATCGTGGTGGTTTGTTTCAATTATATGTGATAAGATTGGTTAAAATATGACTAAGTAAGCTAATGGGAGACAAAAAAAAAGAGTATACAATCAAGTTTTCTACATATTCAAATGATTTTAAAAAATTCACGGTCGAGACAACCGATTCCCGCAACGTATCGCCGATACGCCCCGATACCGATACACCGATACCGTGACCAATACCGAGATTTAAACTATGCATACTGATAGGCGCGTGGAAAGCTTGCTTTTGAGCGCCTAAGTAGGGTGGTTTAGCATGTTAGACGTGCGATTTAAGCTTTATTTTCCATTTGATATATGCACGTGGTGTTTTTGTGTGTTGAGCTTAATTTGCAGGTAATCTAGGGATGTGGGCGCAAATTTCGAGATGTTTGGAATGCACGTAGGTTGAGGAGGCTAAGTAAGAATGAAGTGGATTTCGCGTGAAAGTGATCATAATCCGTCGGGAGCGCTACACTAATTCTTTGGAGTGCTCAAGATTGACACAAAAGGTCCAAAAAGTGAATAGAAGGTTCTTGAGCGCTACACCAAAATCGGTGTAGCGCTACCGGTTTGTTAGAGATCAATGGTCAACGGAGCATCGAACGGTCAACGCAGAACTTAACGAAGTGGTAGCGCTACCTAGGTTTTGCGGTAGCGCTACCGAGAGGCTAGCAAGGCCTTTGAACGTCGTCGTCTTGGTCTTCGCGTGGAATGTTGTCGGATTTTCGTTCGTTTTTCATGAGGATTACGAGGATTAGTATAAATACTCTGGTTAGAACTCAGATTAGGGTTCCACGTATTATTTTCAGTTTTTTTACTTTTTGAAGTTTCGGCTACGGTTTTTCAGCATTCAAGCATTTAAGTTTACGTTGGATTTTCAGATTTCCGGATTTCAGATTTCAGTTTGGTATTGATTATCAAGTTCTTTGTTCTCTTGCAATATGCGGTATCGTTTTCTATTTTTTATCTTATTCTTCAAGCATGTCTAGATCTAGGTTTCATTTAATTTCTGCAGTTATTAAAATCATGAGTGAGTAGTCGTTCAGAGTGCGGATGCGGGGCGAAGGCGCTGCGCAGTTAGGCTAATCGATGTTTCACCTCGGCGCACGGAATCTGGTGACAGGTGGTGCGCATTTGTTAGGGATCTTTTTCTTATTCTAAAATCAGAAAAAAGAGTAATTGTGGCCCGAGTAAACATCGGTTAGGCTAGTCGCGGACGCTGGGTTCCCTCAGCTGTGCTCTCTTTATTAATCCTCATTAAGTAAATTAGTCCAGTAACTTAGTTGATAAATCTCATCAAACCAAGGGGTGGCTACCTAAGAGCCAGGTTAAACTACAATTCCACACTTTTGAGTCAACACCGTTAGTCGTCTCTGTGGTTCGACTCTGGTACTTCCGGATATTGTGCTGCATTGGTCGAGAGTCCTACGCTTGGGATGCGTCTTTAGTTTTAGTCACCTGGTCGGTCAAGCACATACCATGCCGGCCCATTTACTAAACCATTTTGTGCCGTGTCGTACCATCCCGTTTACTTAATCGTGCCGCGTCGTGTCGTGCCATTTCGTAATTGTGTCGTGCCCATGCTGGAACATCTCCGAGTTTCGTCAATTTTTTTCTATAATTTAGCCGAGTTTTGTCAGAAAAAAATTGCATATCTAATGACTATAGCTATATTGACTTATTAAAAAGTATATAAGATATAATTCTGGATTTTGCTACATACTTTTTTGTCACTACATGTTAGTTTTTTATCACAACAAAGTTATGTGACAAAAATATTTTTGACGCCATTTTGTCACAACAAGCCCATAGCAATAAGTTTGTTGTGACAAAATTTCAAACTCGTCACAAGAAATCAAAAGTTAAGGTGACAAAAAGAGTTTCTCACAAAAACGTTCAATAGTAGTGACAAAATATTTTGTCATAATATGTAACTATTTTGTTGCCTTTAGGTTAATGTTCGTCTCAGTAAAATATTTCTACTAGGAATAAAAATATAATGGTGACAAACAATTGTGTCACAAAAATTCCACCTTCGTCGTAAAAAAATTGTTGAGGAAAAATAATTTGCTATAATTGGTACTCTAATTTTGTCATTAAAAACTTGTGGTGAGAAAATATCTATTCCTCACAAAATGGAACAATAGAAACAATTATTTTGTCACAACATGATCATAAATTTCATCACCATTAGTCCAACTCGTCACAAAAGGACAGTCCAGACACACCATTTGTGACAAAAAAAATTAGTTCCCGCAACAAAGCTATACAAGTCAAACTTCATACGTGAAGAAAATCAATAACTAAGGCAAACTTCATGGGATGATAGTCGAATTTTTCCTAAAAACTATTCCACAAATCTAAGTGACCCAAAGTTTTTCTTTTCTGATGGTGAAATCAAATTGCTTACTACTTGCACTGATGGTGTTACATATCTTTACCGTGGCATCTCTTTCAAAACCAATTTAAATTTCTATGATAAAAAAGTGTAACAATCTTTTAATTTTTGTTTTGGTTTCTTTTGCAAATCTTTCATCACCATTAATTTTTGTTTTGGTTTCTTTTAAAAAAGAGTATATTGAAGAGGAATATGTTGAAGTATGTGGAAGAATACGTTGTGGGCTGTTAATTGCTGGACCCGATCATAATCTAAATTAATTAAAGTAGTACGGTAATGGTGATTCCATTTGTTTTGGATACTTGCAACCCTTTTAGGAGTCCGTCAAATTTAATTTTTGATTGATGCCTTGGTCTGGTTTGGTAGTCATGGTACTTTGCTTATTGTGCGTCTTAATTTAAATATGAAATAAATAAATAAACAAAAATAAGCTACATTAATAAGCAAGAGTTGCCAAAGAGTTACAGAGGCAGGTGGATTGTCTTATTGACTTGTTGGTAAGTGACTGGTGACATATGCATGGTCGGATGAGGCACGGATGAACCCAGGGGGAGCCAGTAGGGGCGGTCACAAGGAGGAAAAAAACTCTCGTATTATATAGAAAAAATGAAATTTTCCAATGAATTATATGGCATCACCCCTGTATAGTATTTTAGGGAAAAAAATCGTCCCTACGTAGTGAAATTTCTGGCTCCAGGGACGGATGAGGTATATATTCAATGGACAGCCTCCGTGCTTCAACACATCTCCATAGGTCATTTCAAACTGTGAAGAAGGAGGTCCAACCTAGCAGCTTGAAGGCGTTGCGTTACGCATCTGATGATAAAGAAGTATGACAATTGTATTAACGTGACGGAATGGGTCAAAAATGACTTATATCTAAAAAATTTATAAACTCACTTATATTATTCATTGGATGAGTTAACCAGAGTAAAAGAAAATGAGAATTGAGATCTTTTATGATTTATTCTATTATTAGGTTATTATTCATTTTTATTATTATAAACAAGGTGAATTTGTCATTAGAAGTTAATTTGGCTAATTTCATCACGTGTTGGTTGAATAGGTTCGATGGTTGTCGTTAAAATGAACATTGAAACCATAGGAGATTATAGTTAAATTCTTAAACACAAGGAGTATCAGTAATTAAGGCAGACTTCATGGGGTGTTGGTGAAATTTTCATTAAAAAAACGATTCAAACGTGAGCCAAGCTTGAACAATTGGACTCTATAAATTTTCAATCTCAACCCAAGCTTGAACACATGCAATAAGGAATCAGGCCAAGCCTGAGCAATACAAGGGAAACACGCGTGCAAGAAAAAGGGAAAAAAGAAAATAAATGAGGCCAAGCCTGAGCAATACAAGGGAAACACGCGTGCAAGAAAATCCTGAATAAACTAAGAAACATAAATAATTAACCTAGATTAAACCAGAAACAGAATGATAAAACTAGAAAAATATACTAATTAACATAATATTTTCAAATATTACGCTAACAAATATCATTGATTGCTCCCATGCATCTTTCAATAGGAAAATTATGTATATATATTAGAATAGGAAGGTACAAAACTATATACATATGCCTAGCAATTTTACTTGAAGAAACAAAACACTCAAAAACCATTAGCTAGTGCATCATTCCAAACGGATCAATGGAAGTGGGTTCAAGAGCAGAGATTACTGAAGAGGCATCAATGGAAGGGAGCTCAAGAGCAAAGATTATTGAAAAGGGATCAAAGGAAGGGAGCCCAAGAGAAGGGCTTATTCAGCGGCGAAAAGATAAAACGGAGAAAAGGCCGACGATTCCAACGTTTTTAACAGAAAATGATGATTTAAAGTTCGTTGAGAGCAATTTTATTGATGAGAAGACGCTTTTAGGTGATGCTTCTCTAGAAGAAAAGCGAAAGTGTTGTTGCACTGTTTTGTGACTTTGCAATGGTTATATAATTTAGCTACCATTATTTTTTGGAATTCATGGTATTTGATTTGATTTCCCTAATATTTTGGGATTTTTTTTTGAATTTGTTTGGCTAGTAGAATCATATGCAGTTATAAAAGAGTGATTATTTGATATTTTGATGTTATTGAAGTTTGAAGCTAGAGTTAGTATATTCAGTCAACTTGCATCTTAAAAAGTGCCTTTCATTTTATTTTCATTTGTTTTTTTGTTATAAAGAGTGTCTCGATAGACCTGACTAAATCTCTCCATCCCCCTCTTAGATAGAGGTGTCAAACGGGTCGTGTTGTGCCGGCATGACCCATTTAACTTCGTGTCATGCCATGTCGGCCCGTTTACTAAACCATGTTGTGTCGTGCCGTTCTGTTTACTTAATCGTGACGGGTCATGGCGTGCCATTTTGTAATTGTGTCGTGCCCAAACTATAACATCTCCGAGTTTTGTTAAAAAAATTTCGTATAATTTAGCCGAGTTTCGTCAGAAAAAAATTTGTATATCTAATGACTATAGCTATATTGACTTATTAAAAATATATAAGATATAATTCAATTTTTTTTGTATAATCTAGTCAATTATCGGTGTATTGAGATTCACAAAATATTGACTTATTAAAATTTGTATAACATTTAATAACATAGAAAATTCATCATTAAAAAATTAATTTTTTTTGGTACATTAAAAATTTGTATTTGTTGTGTCATGCCTTGGGTTATGCCCCGTGCCGTGCCACGTCTAGCCCATTTCCATGCCTTGCCCATCTAGACCGTGTCGTGTTGTGCCATGTCCATCTAAAACTGTGCTCGTGCCATGTCGTGTCACAATTAAACGTGTCATTTGACACCTCTATTCATAGAGGAGGCCCCAATTATAAATTGCTACCGAGAGGAATCGACCGTGCGACTTTGGGGTGATATCCCATTGAGGCAAACCGACCTACTACTACGACAACCCTTTGGAGTTTTTAAAAGGTGATTGCATTATACAGTTATGATTAAAGCCTTTTTGGGGGCCGCTCATGAACAATTTTGAATTTTTTGAGTTCCATGCTGGATTTGGGTTTTTCAGAAAAAGGGAAATCTTTAATGGCCGGATTCAGTGACGGCTCTAGGAATTTTAATACGGTATTCATGATTCACCTTATCTGTATTAGCTCTATGAACTAGTCATATAGACAAAAATTCTAAAATATTGGTGTAAATAATGAGACCAAATAAATACACTAATAATTATTGTAGAAAGTTGTGTTGAATAGGTTTGCACTGATCGTCTTTTTGGACATATGCTGTAGTTTTTTGAGATATATAGTTGGTGTAATTCAGAGAGAAGCTAGAGCACGCGCGATATCGATACCAATGGAATTTTTTCTTTATATATTTTTATTTTGTCATTAAGAATTGTGGAGTACTTTGTTTTTAGCTAATGTACCTATAAAGTGTTCAATCGTAAATTATTTACAACAAATTTTGGATTTTGCTACATACTTTTTTGTCACTACATGTTAGGTTTTTATCAAAACAAAATTATGTGACAACAATATTTTTGACGCCATTTTGTCACAACAAGCCCGTAGCAATAAGTTTGTTGTGACAAAATTTCAAACTCGTCGAAAGAAATCAAAAGTTATGGTGACAAAAAGAGTTTCTCACAAAAACGTTCAATGGTAGTGACAAAATATTTTGTCATAATATGTAACTATTTTGTTGCCTTTAGGTTAATGTTCGTCTCAGTAAAATATTTCTACGAGGAATAAAAATATAATGGTGACAAACAATTGTGTCACAAAAATTCCACATTCGTGGTTACAAAATTGTTGAGGCAAAATAATTTGTTATAATTGGTACTCTAATTTTGTCATTAAAAACTTGTGGTGAGAAAATATCTGTTCCTCACAAAATGGAACAATAGAAACAATTATTTTGTCACAACATGATCATTAATTTCATCACCATTAGTCCAACTCGTCACAAAAGGACAGTCCAGACACACCATTTGTGACAAAAAAAATTAGTTCCCGCAACAAAGCTATACAAGTCAAACTTCATGGGATGATAGTCGAATTTTTCCTAAAAACTATTCCACAAATCTAAGTGACCCAAAGTTTTTCTTTTCTGATGGTGAAATCATATTGGTTACTACTTGCACTAATTGTGTTACATATCTTTACCACGGCATCTCTTTCAAAACCAATTTAAATTTCCATGATAAAAAAGTGTAACAATCTTTTAATTTTTGTTTTGGTTTCTTTTGCAAATCTTTCATCACCATTAATTTTTTTTTGGTTTCTTTTAAAAAAGAGTATATTGAAGAGGAATATGTTGAAGTATGTGGAAGAATACGTTGTGGGCTGTGAATTGCTGGACCCGATCATAATCTAAATTAATTAAAATTAATGGTGATTCCATTTGTTTTGGATACTTGCAACCCTTTTAGGAGTCCGTCAAATTTAATTTGTGATTGATGCCTTGGTCTGGTTTGGTAGTCATGGTACTTTGCTTATTGTGCGTCTTAATTTAAATATGAAATAAATAAATAAATAAATAAATAAACAAACAAAAATAATCTACATTAATAAGCAAGAGTTGCCAAAGAGGTACAGAGGCAGGTGGATTGTCTTATTGACTTGTTGGTAAGTGACTGGTGACATATGCATGGTCGGATGAGGCATGGATGAACCCAGGGGGAGCCAGTAGGGGCGGTCACAAGGAGGAAAAAAACTCTCGTATTATATAGAAAAAATGAAATTTTCCAATGAATTATATGGCATCACCCCTGTATAGTATTTTAGGGAAAAAATTCGCCCCTGCGTAGTGAAATTTCTAGCTCCGGGGACGGATGAGGTATATATTCAATGGACAGCCTCCGTGCTTCAACACATCTCCATAGGTCATTTCGAACTGTGAAGAAGGAGGTCCAACCTAGCACCTTGAAGGCGTTGCGTTGCTCATCTGATGATAAAGAAGTATGACAATTGTATAAAGTCACCTATATTATTCATTGGATGAGTTAACCAGCGTAAAAGAAACTGAGAATTGAGATCTTTTATGATTTATTCTATTATTAGGTTATTATTCATTTTTATTATTATAAACAAGGTGAATTTGTCATTAGAAGTTAATTTGGCTAATTTCATCACGTGTTGATTGAATAGGTTTCGATGGTTGTCGTTAAAATGAACATTGAAACCAATAGGAGATTATAGTTAAATTCTTAAACACAAGGAGTATCAGTAATTTAGGCAGACTTCATGGGGTGTTGGTGAAATTTTCATTAAAAAAACGATTCCACAATTTTAAGTGGCCCAAAGTTTTTTTTTTCTTCGATGGTGAAATTATGTTGGTTTATTGCTTGCATTGATTTTGTTACATATCTTTACCGCTACATCTCTTTCAAAACAAAATTAAATTAATGTAATAAAAAGCAGTAACAATCCTTTTTTTTTTCTTTTGCACATCTTAAATCCTAGTTATTGTATACAATTGGTACTACGGTTGAAGCTGAAGCATGCATGGTATAATTGCTTAATTATATGATTATTAAATCACAAAATAATTATATCACATTATCGGCTATGTGATAAAAAAATCAAGGCTTTAATATCAACCCATGCCAGATAAATTAGAAAGATTAATTAGGAGAGAGAATTATTAGGAAATTAGGAGAGAGAATTATCAGGAAAATCATGAGAGTAAACATTAGGAAAATTAGGAGAGAGAAAGGTTGTTTCGGAGTTTATTTGAATTAGGAGAGAAAAAGGGTGTTTTGGGTTTTATAGATATATAAGCGTTTAAGTGAAATATAGTATGAAAGTTCTATATTTATGCTAATTGTATAATACTAATAATATTTTTTTTAGTTGCAAGTGGGGAGACATGACCCGTTGATAGGCGCGTGGAAAGCTTGCTTTTGAGCGCCTAAGTAGGGTGATTTGGCATGTTAGACGTGCATTCTAAGCTTCATCTTCCATTTAATATGTGCACGTGGTGTTTTTGTGTGTTGAGTATGTTTTACAGGTAATTTAGGGTTGTGGGTGCAATTTCGTGACATTGGAAGTACATGCACGTAGACCGAGAGTGAGAATTGCACGGATGTTGCATGGAAGTGATCATAATCCGTCGGGAGCGCTACACAATTTCTTTGGAGCGGTCAAGTTGGGCACAAAAGGTCGAGAAAAATGAACAGAAGGTTCTTGAGCGCTACACCAAAAGTGGTGTAGCGCTACCGGGTTGTTAGAGTCAATGGTCAACAGAGGAGCAGCCGGTCAACGTGAAGGATAAGGCAGCGGTAGCGCTACCCCAATTTATTGGTAGCGCTACCGGTTCGTTAATTAGGCCCTTGAACGTCGTCGTTCGGTCGTTCCGCATAGAATGATTCCGGATTTTCTTCGTTTTTCTCTAGGATTACTAAGTTTAGTATAAATACTCTTGTTAAAACCCAGATTAGGGTTCCACGAATTATTAGCAGGTTTTACTTTTCGAAGTTTTCGGCTACAGATTTCAGAGCTTTCAACATTCAGCGATTCGCATTCAAGTTTATTTTGAGAATTTCAGCTTTTGGGTTGGTGTTGCGTATTAATATTCAAGTTCGATTTTTCCCTTGCAATCTACGGTATCGTTCGCTATTGTTTTTATATTTAATTCTTCAAGCATTTTAGGTCTAGGTTTAATTTGATTTCTGCAGTTACTAGAATCATGAGTGAGTAGTCGCTTAGGGTGCGGTTGCGGGGCGAAGGCGTGCCGTACATCTAGACTAATCGATGCTTTACCTCGGAGCCGAATTAACTCAATTTTTGGGCAATTTTAGGAAACAGAAACTTTTCTAACAAACAAAACCCAGGCATCGCCGGTATTCAAATGCGCGTGGATTCTGGTGACAAGTGGCGCGCATTTGTTAGGAAGCCTTTCTTTTATTCTAAAATCAGTGAAAAGAGAAATTGTGGCTCGAGTAATTATCGGTTAGGCTAGTCGCGGACGCCGGGTTCCCTCAGCTGTGCTCTCTTTACTAATCCGCATTCATTTAAATTAGTTTAGTAACCTAGTTAATAAATTTCATCAAATCAAGGGGTGGCTACCTAAGAGCCAGATCAAACTGCAATTTCACACTTTTGAGTCAAGCACTTAAGTCGTCTCTGTGGTTCGACTCTGGTACTTCCGGAATATTGTGCTACACTGGTCGAGAGTCCTACGATTGGGACGCGTCATTTTTAGTTTAATTCTTATACACCCGGTCGGTCAAGCACCCGTCTTATTCCGTCCCTATTTGTAGGGCTACTAAGTGAACCAAACAGCTTGAGTTCAGCTCGAGCTTTGGCTCGCCTTTTGGCTCATTCAAGCTCGTTCAAAAATAATATAAGTCAAGCTCAATTACTTTTTCCTTTATGGTTGGAAAATGCTACAATACACATCCCTTATTTGGGTGTGTATGATACACACTCCTATAAAAAAACTACAATTTTTTTTTTGTAAAAGTTACAAATTTTTTGCAAAAGTTACAAATTTTTTTATAAAAGTTACGAGACACACCAAAATGTTGCGAATTATAGAAAAAAATTTATGAATCATATTGCATAAAAGTTACGAAAAACTATAAAATGTTACGATTGCCGTGGAGGTGGCATAATCTGGATCGTACAATAGGTGCATATGTTACACCCAAATAAGGGGTGTGTATTGTAGCCATTTCCTTTATGGTTTAGTAGTAATGAATTCAAGTCAAGCTTGAGCATATAAGTGTTTGGCTTTATAGGTTAGTGAAGAAAGGGATATTTCGTAAATATTATAAAGATAGAGGTTAATCAACAAATATCGCAAAAATAAGAGATCTGACTTCCATTAAGATTTTTCACCAATACGCTTCCCATAGTCTTGTGTCAAAATTATAAAATTCTTTAATGAGATAATGAAATTTAGGGCTTCTGGCTTTAATTTGGCCATTTAATTTTGGAATTTTATGAGCTTAAGCTTAAACTCAAGCTTCAAAACTTGAAACTTCACGAGCTTTAGCTCAAGCTTGAAAACTCGAGATTAACCTGCATGTTCCAGAAGCCAAGCCTATCATGAACACACATAACTTCAAACGTGAGCCAAGCTTGAACAATTGGACTCTATAAATTTTCAATCTCAACCCAAGCTTGAACACATGCAATAAGGAGTCAGGCCAAGCCTGAGCAATACAAGGGAAACACGCGTGCAAGAAAATCCTGAATAAACTAAGAAACATAAATAATTAAACTAGATTAAACCAGAAACAGAATGATAAAACTAGAAAAATATACTAATTAACATAATATTTTCAAATATTACGCTAACAAATATCATTGATTGCTCCCATGCATCTTTCAATAGGAAAATTATGTATATATATTAGAATAGGAAGGTACAAAACTATATACATATGCCAAGCAATTTTACTTGAAGAAACAAAACACTCAAAAACCATTAGCTAGTGCATCATTCCAAACGGATCATTGGAAGTGAGTTCAAGAGCAGAGATTACTGAAGAGGCATCAATGGAAGGGAGCTCAAGAGCAAAGATTATTGAAAAGGGATCAAAGGAAGGGAGCCCAAGAGAAGGGCTTATTCAGCGGCGAAAAGATAAAACGAAGAAAAGTCCGACGATTCCAACGTTTTTAACAGAAAATAATGATTTAAAGTTCGTTGAGAGCAATTTTATTGATGAGAAGACGCTTTTAGGTGATGCTTCTCTAGAAGAAAAGCGTAAATGACTTTGCAATGGTTATATAATTTAGCTACCATTATTTTTTGGAATTCTTGGTATTTGATTTGATTTCCCTAATATTTTGGGATTTTTTTTTTGCATTTGTTTGGCTAGTAGAATCATATGCAGTTATAAAAGAGTGATTATTTGATATTTTGATGTTACTGAAGTTTGAAGCTAGAGTTAGTATATTCAGTCAACTTGCATCTTAAAAGAGTGCCTTTCATTTTATTTTCATTTGTTTTTTTGTTATAAAGAGTGTCTCGATAGACCTGACTAAATCTCTCCATCCCCCTCTTTGATAGAGGTGTCAAACGGGTCGTGTTGTGCCGGCATGACCCATTTAACTTCGTGTCATGCCATGTCGGCCCGTTTACTAAACCATGTTGTGCCGTGCCGTTCTGTTTACTTAATCGTGACGCGTCATGCCGTTCCATTTTGTAATTGTGTCGTGCCCATACTGTAACATCTCCGAGTTTTGTTAATTTTTTTTGTATAATTTAGCCGAGTTTCGTCAGAAAAAAATTTGTATATCTAATGACTATAGCTATATTTACTTATTAAAAATATATAAGATATAATTCAATTTTTTTTTGTATATCTAATTTTTTTGCAGAGATTACTGAACAGGCATCAATGGAAGGGAGCTCAAGAGCAAAGATTATTGAAAAGGGATCAAAGGAAGGGAGCCCAAGAGAAGGGCTTATTCAGTGGCGAAAATATAAAACGGAAAAAAGTCCGACGATTCCAACGTTTTTAACAGAAAATGATGATTTAAAGTTCGTTGAGAGCAATTTTATTGATGAGAAGACGCTTTTAGGTGATGCTTCTCTAGAAGAAAAGCGAAAGTGACTTTGCAATGGTTATATAATTTAGCTACCATTATTTTTTGGAATTCATGGTATTTGATTTGATTTCCCTAATATTTTGGGATTTTTTTTTTTGCATTTGTTTGGCTAGTAGAATCATATGCAGTTATAAAAGAGTGATTATTTGATATTTTGATGTTACTGAAGTTTGAAGCTAGAGTTAGTATATTCAATCAACTTGCATCTTAAAAGAGTGCCTTTCATTTTATTTTCATTTGTTTTTTTGTTATAAAGAGTGTCTCGATAGACCTGACTAAATCCCTCCATCCCCCTCTTTGATAGAGGTGTCAAACGGGTCATGTTGTGCCGGCATTACCCATTTAACTCCGTGTAATGCCATGTCGGCCCGTTTACTAAACCATGTTGTACGTGCCGTTCTGTTTACTGCTTGACCGAAATCCTAGACCTAAATTAATGGGTTGCCCCAAGCGTAGGGCTGAGACCGGTGTTGCATAATACGCGGTAAGACCGGAATCGAATCCACAGAGACGGTGGAGGATGCTTAACTAAAAACTCGGGTTGTGAAATTTAAAACGGCTCTTAGGTAGCCACCCTTAATAATTCGATGGGGGAATTAACTAAACCTAAGAGAATTTGGTTTTGCTTAGACTATTTAAAAGCAAGTACGGTCGTAGGGTTCATAACACCAGTGACAAGGCCCAGACAGTTTCGCTCCGTTCGGTGTTCTAAAAACGTTTGATTTTAGAGAGAAAAAGGTACCCCGAAAGATGCGAATCCTCGTGGTCGCCGTTTACCCATGTACAGCGAAGAACGAGTTTTGGTCCCCCGTTCCCCGCGTTACATGGGCTCCGACAATGCCCGGATTCGTCCACGGAAGTTCTTTAATAACCTAAAATTGCTTGTCCGTTTATTAATTCTGAAAACAGGAGCGAGAACATACCCAGCCCTGGCCACGGCGTGTAAATCACCCCGCGACCATACCTATGGAACTACTCACTCATATTAACTTGAATCAACAACAAGATTTCAAAACAAAACATGCCCATATAACTCGGAAGAGGAATAAACTAAAAGATCAACCAAAAACTGAGATTAATGTATACTAGAAAGAGTTACCGGAAACAATACTTGAATATTCGAGACAAAACTTCAAAAACTCCAAGCGGAAAGACCCCCGGAAAAGTAGCATCTCCAAAGGAAAAGTCGGCTACTAAAATGGAAGAAGAACAATGTAAAGTTCGAACCCTAATTCGTCCTCAAAACGAGGTATTTATGTCTTTCCCGAAGCCCAAACACGTGGTAAAATCACCGGCCCATTTAAGCTAGTCGGTATCGATACGGGCAAAGCCCTGTATCGATATGGGCAAAGCCCTGTATCGATACCCATCGGTTCTGTTCGCTTGCTGATGCCTAGGTATCGATACAGGCATTTACCTGTATTGATACCGGGACCTTCATAATGCTTTTTCAGCTTGCTTGTTCGTCCTTCCTTGGGTCCCACCGGTCCCCAACTTGCCCTATGCCCGGTGTTTTCGGGTACCTTCCATTAGCGCCAGAACATCACGAATATCTGCAATTAAAACCCAAAACACAAAACCAACCACGTGCACGCATTATACGGAAAATGAGGATTAAACGCACATCTAACACGCTAATTCTACCCTACTTAGGCGCTTATATCCATGATATTGCGCGCCTATCACACCCCCCAACTTGAAGGTTGCTAGTCCCGAGCAACGAAAAGAATAAAAATAAATGAAAGGATAGATCTTTTAAACCCCCGGGCGGCCCCGGTAGGACGAGTGAAGTCTCGTGAGGGTTTTCAGCAATGATAACCCACAAAACACAAAGGACTCGGACATTTGAATGCAACTCAACCCAATCAATAGTTTCTCGAAGCACTACAGTGTCTGTCAGCCAAACCAAAGGCAAGACATTTCATCCATGGACAAAGTTAAACAAGTGAACTTCGCAGCAAACTTAGCACAAAAATTAATCCTCTCACCTACGATCGGATAGGGATTTATCACATAACATGCGTGTAAGTGAGAATCACACATAGAAATTCACTAATCCCGAAAACAGTTCACACAATATCAATAGCCCGGTGTGTCTCCAAAAACTCACCCCTTCCCCTAATGATTAATCTTTTTTTTTTCTTTTCTTTTTTTCTTTCTTACCACTTTTTTCTTGTGGTCATGCAATGCCTGGATCTGTCGGGCTTTCTAGTTGACCCATGTAACGAGCTTTAGGTCGGTCATCCCCAAGCCAGATGGCATTAGGGTACCAGGTTTAAAGAGACCCCTCAGACTTAATTGCTCGAGTCAAAAAGGCTTTAGGGAGAGACCCAAACTAACCACATTTAACCAATGCCTTCACAAGGTCTATCCATCTTGTAATGCGAACAATACGGTGGGAGCAAACCCCGATTGCCCGAATACTCAATGAACGCCCGGATAAGCAATACCAATTTAGCGCACAATGTAGGAAAGGGGTTCCAATTATTCCGTGGGCGCAATCAACTAACACCGAAATATCAATAATATGTAAACCAAATTCAAGGCTAGTGAATGCTCAGAGTGGGACAGTGCGCGTGAAAAGCATGAACTCAAGTGATCAAACACTATCCGACTATAGATGATACGGCTAACTGGGTGCTTCCTAAACATCATGTTCACGAGCTTAAGTCTATTCATGAAATCGTATCGAGACTCCGACTCGCACAACAACCACTAGCGCTAATTAACAGTCATCAACCAAGAATAGTTACACCCAAACATCCAAATTCCCCTTCTTTTTTTTTTTTCAAGACTCTAAATTTAAATAAGACAAGTGTAATCCCTCCCCCCAACTTGAATAAAGCAATGTCCTCATTGATTGCACAAACACTAAAAGAGAAGGACATAAATAAAGAGAGAGGAAAGAGATCACCTCAAACTAGCGGACAACACAAGATAGATGTAAGTGGAGAAACGACCCCCCAACTTGGACAAATCAACCTGCATGTGTTAGTCTGCAAGACACTATACAAAAGAAAAAGAAAAGAAGGAAAAGAAATGCTACTAAAGACTCTGCAAAACATTGAAATCCACCACTTTTGTCACGTGAAAGGCACGGGTACTACTTTTCTCCCTAATTGTCTCACTTAAATTTGTGTAGAGAATGTCATCATAACAATCCCGGGTAAGTCATGACTCAACAGGTTAAATCACTTAAGGTTTTTCCTTAAAGAAATCAGAGCCAATCGTCTTTTATGACTATCCGAGACATGGCAATAAGATTGTTAGAAACTCAGATACACAAATTTAAGGCTAGAAATTAGGTGGCTATACCGGACCATAAAAAAAACAAAAGAAATCCGCACACAACGGTAAATAAAATGAAAAAGAACTAAAAAGAATTTTTTTTTTTTTTTTTGAATTAATTTTAATAGAGAGAGAGATTTTTTTTTGGAACGTGGAATCCGAAAATTAATCAAATCCACAAAGATGAATCCCATGAATGCACCACCCCACGCTAAGCTTTGCACTAAAAATTGAACTCGGCCAGACCAACAAGAAAAGATACTTCGAGTAAAGCAATTGCCGAATTGTTTTAAGAAATTGAAGTGCCTCTAAGTGCTCACGTGAACCCAAATTAATTTTCGAGTTGTGGACATAATTTGCAATAGAAGGAAGATAAACAAAATCGTTATCATCAACACCAAGAAAATCAACATGTTCCACTACCGTCGACTTCGACTCTTCTACCAAAACCTCATCCGCCAAGTTTGGTTTCTCAACTAATTCCTCCTTAACAAAGTCTTGGTCCCCCAAAATAAGAGACTCACTCCCACACCCATACTTCCTATCTTGCTCGTCCATTAAGGACTGCAAATAATCAATCTCAGCGTCCCACTCCTCAGTAGTGGGAGATTGTTCGATCGGACCATCATACAGAGGGCAGTGAGCTCCTCGTTCTCTAGACTCATAGGAACGCAAAAGGAAAACGTAGGCAGCGCGGATCAACAGTGGAAGATACATGAGAGGGGGATCGACCTTTACATTAGACTCAAGGGTGAAACATTGAGCAGTTAGCTCCTCATCCCCTCCAAACTCAGAAGGTTCCACCAAACCATCATCCACCCCACCCTCAATGACAAGGTGGTCAACTTCCTCTTCTCTCTCTTCCCCAGCAATAAGCTCCTCATCCCCTCCAAATTCAGAGGACTGTGGTAAGACCAAGTCAATCTGCTCAACATCGTTAACCAGACCTACTTCCTCTTCCCTAGGAGTAAACTCCTCATTCCCTCCAAACTCGGAGGGTTCCTCCAAACGATCATCAACCCGTCCCTCAATGAGAAGTGGGTCGACTTCCTCTCTTCTATTGACTTGAGGCGGAGAGGGAAATGTCTCCCACTCCTGTTGGACTTGTCCCACTGCCTCTGTGAGTTGAGTCAACTGGGACCTAAGGTCCTCAATTGCTTGGGTGGTTTCCGCGGTAAGGGTCATCTGCGATCGCACAATAGTTTGTACCATCTCCTCAAACTCCTCATCATGAGGGGGATAAGTCAGCTCTGGGGGTGGGCCAGTAGAATAAGGATCAAACCCTTGCGGGTCTTGGAAAAGGGAGCCAAATTGGGTCATGTGGTCCTGGGCAGGTTCGAACGACTGTATTTCTTGCAGAGGCAAAGGCAGTGCCTGTGGTGGCACTGGGGGTTCGGAATACCCCCATGAAAAAGATGGGTGGTGGGACCCCCCTAGATTGTACGTATTTGGATATGGATCCCACCGCTGATTAATAACACTCACCCCAGCCTGATTACTTCGATAAGCTTCCTTGAGTGCATAAAAAGCGGAGCAGGTATAAACAGAATGCCCCCAACACTCACACATCTCACAGAATTCTTCCATTCTCACTTCATTCGCCCAGTTGTTTACTTATTACCTTTTCTTTTTTTTTTTTTTAACTTTTCTCGACTCAAGACACTAAATACTTACCACTCGACTGACTCCAGACGACTCAACCTAGAACCAAAAAGATGCTAAAAGCAAAAGACCTTTTTTTTTTTTTTTTTTTTTTTTGACTCAGATAAAAACACAAAGATACTAACCCGAATTCTTAACACCTCTTGCCGTCCCCGGCAACGGCGCCAAAAATGCTTGACCGAAATCCTAGACCTAAATTAATGGGTTGCCCCAAGCGTAGGGCTGAGACCGGTGTAGCATAATACCCGGTAAGACCGGAATCGAATCCACAGAGACGGTGGAGGATGCTTAACTAAAAACTCGGGTTGTGAAATTTAAAACGGCTCTTAGGTAGCCACCCTTAATAATTCGATGGGGGAATTAACTAAACCTAAGAGAATTTGGTTTTGCTTAGACTATTTAAAAGCAAGTACGGTCGTAGGGTTCATAACACCAGTGACAAGGCCCAGACAGTTTCGCTCCGTTCGGTGTTCTAAAAACGTTTGATTTTAGAGAGAAAAAGGTACCCCGAAAGATGTGAATCCTCGTGGTCGCCGTTTACCCATGTACAGCGAAGAACGAGTTTTGGTCCCCCGTTCCCCGCGTTACATGGGCTCCGACAATGCCCGGATTCGTCCACGGAAGTTCTTTAATAACCTAAAATTGCTTGTCCGTTTATTAATTCTGAAAACAGGAGCGAGAACATACCCAGCCCTGGCCACGGCGTGTAAATCACCCCGCGACCATACCTATGGAACTACTCACTCATATTAACTTGAATCAACAACAAGATTTCAAAACAAAACATGCTCATATAACTCGGAAGAGGAATAAACTAAAAGATCAACCAAAAACTGAGATTAATGTAAACTAGAAAGAGTTACCGGAAACAATACTTGAATATTCGAGACAAAACTTCAAAAACTCCAAGCGGAAAGATCCCCGGAAAAGTAGCATCTCCAAAGGAAAAGTCGGCTACTAAAATGGAAGAAGAACAATGTAAAGTTCGAACCCTAATTCGTCCTCAAAACGAGGTATTTATGTCTTTCCCGAAGCCCAAACACGTGGTAAAATCACCGGCCCATTTAAGCTAGTCGGTATCGATACGGGCAAAGCCCTGTATCGATACCCATCGGTTCTGTTCGCTTGCTGATGCCTAGGTATCGATACAGGCATTTACCTGTATCGATACCGGGACCTTCATAATGCTTTTTCAGCTTGCTTGCTCGTCCTTCCTTGGGTCCCACCGGTCCCCAACTTGCCCTATGCCCGGTGTTTTTGGGTACCTTCCATTAGCGCCAGAACATCACGAATATCTGCAATTAAAACCCAAAACACAAAACCAACCACGTGCACGCATTATACGGAAAATGAGGATTAAACGCACGTCTAACGCGCTAATTCTACCCTACTTAGGCGCTTATATCCATGATATTGCGCGCCTATCATTTACTTAATCGTGACGCGTCATGCCGTGCCATTTTGTAATTGTGTCGTGCCCATACTGTAACATCTCCGAATTTTGTTATTTTTTTTTTGTATAATTTAGCCGAGTTTCGTCAGAAAAAAATTTGTATATCTAATGACTATAGCTATATTGACTTATTAAAAATATATAAGGTATACTTCAATTTTTTTTTGTATAATCTAGTCAAGTTTCGGTGTATTGAGATTCACAAAATATTGACTTATTAAAATTTGTATAACATTTAATAAAATAGAAAATTCATCATTAAAAAATTAATTTTTTTTGGTACATTAAAAATTTGTATTTGTTGTGTCATGCCTTGGGTTATGCCCCGTGTAATGTTGTGCCACGTCTAGCCTACTTTCATGTCTTGCCCGTCTAGACCGTGTCGTGTTGTGCCATGCCCATCTAAAACTGTGCTCGTGCCGTGTCGTGCCACAATTAAACGTGCCATTTGACACCTCTATTCTTAAAGGAGGCCCCAATTATAAATTGCTACCGAGAGGAATCGACCGTGCGACTTTGGGGTGATATCCCATTGAGGCAAACCGACCTACTACTACGACAACCCCTTGGAGTTTTTAAAAGGTGGGGGCCACTCATGAACACTTAACAATTTTGAATTTTTTGAGTTCCATGCTGGATTTGGGTTTTTCAGAAAAAGGGAAATCTTTAATGGCCGCATTCAGTGACGAGTCTAGGAATTTGAATAGGGTATTCATGATTCACCTTATCTGTATTAGCTCTATGAACTAGTCATATAGACAAAAATTCTAAAATATTGGTGTAAATAATGAGACCAAATAAATACACTAATAATTATTGTAGAAAGTTGTGTTGAATAGGTTTGCACTGATCGTCTTTTTGGACATATGCTGTAGTTTTTTGAGATATAGAGTTGGTGTAATTCAGAGAGAAGCTAGAGCACGCGCGATATCGATACCAATGGAATTTTTTCTTTATATATTTTTATTTTGTCATTAAGAATTGTGGAGTACTTTGTTTTGAGCTAATGTACCTATAAAGTGTTCAATCGTAAATTATTTACAACAAATTCTGGATTTTGCTACATACTTTTTTGTCACTACATGTTAGTTTTTTATCACAACAAAATTATGTGACAAAATATTTTTGACGCCATTTTGTCACAACAAGCCCGTAGCAATAAGTTTGTTGTGACAAAATTTCAAACTCGTCGCAAGAAATCAAAAGTTATGGTGACAAAAAGAGTTTCTCACAAAAACGTTCAATAGTAGTGACAAAATATTTTGTCATAATATGTAACTATTTTGTTGCCTTTAGGTTAATGTTCGTCTCAGTAAAATATTTCTACGAGGAATAAAAATATAATGGTGACAAACAATTGTGTCACAAAAATTCCACATTCGTGGTTACAAAATTGTTGGGGCAAAATAATTTGTTATAATTGGTACTCTAATTTTGTCATTAAAAACTTGTGGTGAGAAAATATTTGTTCCTCACAAAATGGAACAATAGAAACAATTATTTTGTCACAACATGATCATTAATTTCATCACCATTAGTCCAACTCGTCACAAAGGGACAGTCCAGACACACCATTTGTGACAAAAAAAAATTAGTTCCCGCAACAAAGCTATACAAGTCAAACTTCATACGTGAAGAAAATCAATAACTAAGGCAAACTTCATGGGATGATAGTCGAATTTTTCCTAAAAACTATTCCACAAATCTAAGTGACCCAAAGTTTTTCTTTTCTGATGGTGAAATCATATTGGTTACTACTTGCACTGATTGTGTTACATATCTTTACCGCGGCATCTCTTTCAAAACCAATTTAAATTTCCATGATAAAAAAGTGTAACAATCTTTTAATTAATTTTTGTTTTGGTTTCTTTTGCAAATCTTTCATCACCATTAATTTTTGTTTTGGTTTCTTTTAAAAAAGAGTATATTGAAGAGGAATATGTTGAAGTATGTGGAAGAATACGTTGTGGGCTGTTAATTGCTGGACCCGATCATAATCTAGATTAATTAAATTAGTACGGTAATGGTGATTCCATTTGTTTTGGATACTTGCAACCCTTTTAGGAGTCCGTCAAATTTAATTTTTGATTGATGCCTTGGTCTGGTTTGGTAGTCATGCTACTTTGCTTATTGTGCGTCTTAATTTAAATATGAAATAAATAAATAAACAAAATAAGCTACATTAATAAGCAAGAGTTGCCAAAGAGTTACAGAGGCAGGTGGATTGTCTTATTGACTTGTTGGTAAGTGGCTTGTGACATATGCATGGTCGGATGAGGCACGGATGGACCCTGAGGGAGCCAGTAGGGGCGGTCACAAGGAGGAAAAAAAATCTCGTATTATATAGAAACAATGAAATTTTCCAATGAATTATATGGCATCACCCCTGTATAGTATTTTAGGGAAAAAATTCGTCCCTGCGTAGTGAAATTTCTGGCTCCGGGGACGGATGAGGTATATATTCAATGGACAGCCTCCGTGCTTCAACACATCTCCATAGGTCATTTTGAACTGTGAAGAAGGAGGTCCAACCTAGCAGCTTGAAGGCGTTGCGTTGCTCATCTGATGATAAAGAAGTATGACAATTGTATTAACGTGACGGAATGGGTCAAAAATGACTTATATCTAAAAAATTTATAAACTCACTTATATTATTCATTGGATGAGTTAACCAGCGTAAAAGAAAATGAGAATTGAGATCTTTTATGATTTATTCTATTATTAGGTTATTATTCATTTTTATTATTATAAACAAGGTGAATTTGTCATTAGAAGTTAATTTGGCTAATTTCATCACGTGTTGGTTGAATAGGTTTCGATGGTTGTCGTTAAAATGAACATTGAAACCATAGGAGATTATAGTTAAATTCTTAAACACAAGGAGTATCGTAATTAAGGCAAACGATTCCACAATTTTAAGTGGCCCAAAGTTTTTTTTTTTTTCTGATGGTGAAATTATGTTGGTTTACTGCTTGCATTGATTTTGTTACATATCTTTACCGCTACATCTCTTTAAAAACCAAATTAAATTAATGTAATAAAAAGCAGTAACAATCTTTTTTTTTTCTTTTGCAGATCTTAAATCCTAGTTATTGTATACAATTTGTACTACAGTTGAAGCTGAAGCATGCATAGTATAACTGCTTAATTATATGATTATTAAATCACAAAATAATTATATATCACATTATCGTCCATGTGATAAAAAAAATCAAGGCTTTAATATCAACCCATGCCAGATAAATTAGGAAAGATTAATTAGAGAGAGATATTAGGAAATTAGGAGAGAGAATTATCAGGAAAGTCATGAGAGAAAACATTACGAAAACAAAAATGATAGATATTTACTCGGAGAAAAAAAATATTACCACTCCCCCTCTCACATGTGGTGGGAAAACCGTGGGACCCACATGTGATGGGTCCCACCACATGTGAGAGGGGGAGTGGTAGGGAGTTGTTGGGAGGGAGTGTATGTATCATTGTTCTTAGGAAAATTAGGAGAGAGAAAGGTTGTTTCGGAGTTTATTTGAATTAGGAGAGAAAAAGGGTGTTTTGGGTTTTATAGATATATAAGCGTTTAAGTAAAATATAGTATGAAACTTCTATATTTATTCTAATTGTATAATACTAATAATATTTTTTTAGTTGCAAGTGGGGAGACATGAAATCTTATTCCGTCCCTAAATTTTAGGGCTACTAAGTGAACAAAACTTGAGTTCACCAAGCTTTGTTTTGGCTCATTCAAGCTCCAAAAATAATAGACCGTCAAAATAATATAAGTCAAGCTCAATTACTTTTTCCTTTATGGTTGGAAAATGCTACAATACACATCCCTTATTTGGGTGTTTATGATATTGTTCCTATAAAAACTACAATTTTTTTTTTGTAAAAGTTACAAATTTTTTGCTAAAGTTACAAATTTTTTTATAAAAGTTACGAGACACACCAAAATGTTGCGAATTATAGAAAAATGTTATGAATATATTGCATAAAAGTTACGAAAAACTATAAAATGTTACGATTGCCGTGGAGGTGGCATAATCTGGATCGTACAATAGGTGCATATGTTACACCCAAATAAGGGGTGTGTATTGTAGCCATTTCCTTTATGGTTTAGTAGTAATGAATTCAAGTCAAGCTTGAGCATATAAGTGTTTGGCTTTATAGGTTAGTGAACAAAGGGATATTTCGTAAATATTATAAAGATAGAGGTTAATCAACAAATATCGCAAAAATAAGAGATCTGACTTCCATTATGATTTTTCACCAATACGCTTCCCATAGTCTTGTGTCAAAATTATAAAATTCTTTAATGAGATAATGAAATTTAGGGCTTCTTGCTTTAATTAGGCCATTTAATTTTGGAGTTTATGAGCTTAAGCTTAAACTCAAGCTTCAAAACTTGAAACTTCACGAGTTTTAGCTCAAGCTTGAAAACTCGAGATTAACCTGCATGTTCCAGAAGCCAAGCCTATCATGAACACACATAACTTCAAACGTGAGCCAAGCTTGAACAATTGGACTCTATAAATTTTCAATCTCAACCCAAGCTTGAACACATGCAATAAGGAGTCAGGCCAAGCCTGAGCAATACAAGGGAAACACGCGTGCAAGAAAATCCTGAATAAACTAAGAAACATAAATAATTAACCTAGATTAAACCAGAAACAGAATGATAAAACTAGAAAAATATACTAATTAACATAATATTTTCAAATATTACGCTAACAAATATCATTGATTGCTCCCATGCATCTTTCAATAGGAAAATTATGTATATATATTAGAATAGGAAGGTACAAAACTATATACATATGCCTAGCAATTTTACTTGAAGAAACAAAACACTCAAAAACCATTAGCTAGTGCATCATTCCAAACGGATCATTGGAAGTGAGTTCAAGAGCAGAGATTACTGAAGAGGCATCAATGGAAGGGAGCTCAAGAGCAAAGATTATTGAAAAGGGATCAAAGGAAGGGAGCCCAAGAGAAGGGCTTATTCAGCGGCGAAAAGATAAAACGGAGAAAAGTCCGATGATTCCAACGTTTTTAACAGAAAATGATGATTTAAAGTTCGTTGAGAGCAATTTTATTGATGAGAAGACGCTTTTAGGTGATGCTTTTCTAGAAGAAAAGCGTAAGTGACTTTGCAATGGTTATATAATTTAGCTAACATTATTTTTTGGAATTCTTGGTATTTGATTTGATTTCCCTAATATTTTGGGATTTTTTTTTTGCATTTGTTTGGCTAGTAGAATCATATGCAGTTATAAAAGAGTGATTATTTGATATTTTGATGTTACTGAAGTTTGAAGCTAGAGTTAGTATATTCAGTCAACTTGCATCTTAAAAGAGTGCCTTTCATTTTATTTTCATTTGTTTTTTTGTTATAAAGAGTGTCTCGATAGACCTGACTAAATCTCTCCATCCCCCTCTTTGATAGAGGTGTCAAACGGGTCGTGTTGTGCCGGCATGACCCATTTAACTTCGTGTCATGCCATGTCGGCCCATTTACTAAACCATGTTGTGTCGTGCCGTTCTGTTTACTTAATCGTGACGCGTCATGCCGTGCCATTTTGTAATTGTGTCGTGCCCATACTGTAACATCTCCGAGTTTTGTTAATTTTTTTTTGTATAATTTAGCCAAGTTTCGTCAGAAAAAAATTTGTATATCTAATGACTATAGCTATATTGACTTATTAAAAATATATAAGATATAATTCAATTTTTTTTTGTATATCTAATTTTTTTGCAGAGATTAGTGAAGAGGCATCAATGGAAGGGAGCTCAAGAGCAAAGATTATTGAAAAGGGATCAAAGGAATGGAGCCCAAGAGAAGGGCTTATTCAGCGGCGAAAAGATAAAACGGAGAAAAGTCCGACGATTCCAACGTTTTTAACAAAAAATGATGATTTAAAGTTCGTTGAGAGCAATTTTATTGATGAGAAGACGCTTTTAGGTGATGCCTCTCTAGAAGAAAAGCGAAAGTGACTTTGCAATGGTTATATAATTTAGCTACCATTATTTTTTGGAATTCATGGTATTTGATTTGATTTCCCAAATATTTTGGGATTTTTTTTTTTTGCATTTGTTTGGCTAGTAGAATCATATGTAGTTATAAAAGAGTTATTATCTGATATTTTGATGTTACTGAAGTTTGAAGCTAGAGTTAGTATATTCAATCAACTTGCATCTTAAAAGAGTGCCTTTCATTTTATTTTCATTTGTTTTTTTGTTATAAAGAGTGTCTCGATAGACCTGATTAAATCTCTCCATCCCCCTCTTTTATAGAGCTGTCAAACGGGTCGTGTTGTGCCGGCATGACCCATTTAACTCCGTGTCATGCCATGTCGGCCCGTTTACTAAACCATGTTGTCCCGTGCCGTTCTGTTTACTTAATCGTGACGCGTCATGCCGTGCCATTTTGTAATTGTGTCGTGCCCATACTATAACATCTCCGAGTTTTGTTAATTTTTTTTTGTATAATTTAGCCGAGTTTCGTCAGAAAAAAATTTGTATATCTAATGACTATAGCTATATTGACTTATTAAAAATATATAAGATATACTTCAATTTTTTTTTGTATAATCTAGTCAAGTTTCGGTGTATTGAGATTCACAAAATATTGACTTATTAAAATTTGTATAACATTTAATAAAATAGAAAATTCATCATTAAAAAATTATTATTTTTTGGTACATTAAAAATTGGTATTTGTTGTGTCATGCCTTGGGTTATGCCCCGTGCCATGTTGTGCCACGTCTAGCCTACTTCCATGCCTTGCCCGTCTAGACCGTGTCGTGCTGTGCCATGCCCATCTAAAACTGTGCTCGTGCCGTGTCGTGCCACAATTAAACGTGCCATTTGACACCTCTATTCTTAAAGGAGGCCCCAATTATAAATTGCTACCGAGAGGAATCGACCGTGCGACTTTGGGGTGATATCCCATTGAGGCAAACCGACCTACTACTACGACAACCCTTTGGAGTTTTTAAAAGGTGGGGGCCACTCATGAACACTTAACAATTTTGAATTTTTTGAGTTCCATGCTGGATTTGGGTTTTTCAGAAAAAGGGAAATCTTTAATGGCCGCATTCAGTGACGGCTCTAGGAATTTTAATAGGGTATTCATGATTCACCTTATCTGTATTAGCTCTATGAACTAGTCATATAGACAAAAATTCTAAAATATTGGTGTAAATAATGAGACCAAATAAATACACTAATAATTATTGTAGAAAGTTGTGTTGAATAGGTTTGCACTGATCGTCTTTTTGGACATATGCTGTAGTTTTTTGAGATATAGAGTTGGTGTAATTCAGAGAGAAGCTAGAGCACGCGCGATATCGATACCAATGGAATTTTTTCTTTATATATTTTTATTTTGTCATTAAGAATTGTGGAGTACTTTGTTTTGAGCTAATGTACCTATAAAGTGTTCAATCGTAAATTATTTACAACAAATTCTGGATTTTGCTACATACTTTTTTGTCACTACATGTTAGTTTTTTATCACAACAAAATTATGTGACAAAATATTTTTGACGCCATTTTGTCACAACAAGCCCGTAGCAATAAGTTTGTTGTGACAAAATTTCAAACTCGTCGCAAGAAATCAAAAGTTATGGTGACAAAAAGAGTTTCTCACAAAAACGTTCAATAGTAGTGACAAAATATTTTGTCATAATATGTAACTATTTTGTTGCCTTTAGGTTAATGTTCGTCTCAGTAAAATATTTCTACGAGGAATAAAAATATAATGGTGACAAACAATTGTGTCACAAAAATTCCACATTCGTGGTTACAAAATTGTTGAGGCAAAATAATTTGTTATAATTGGTACTCTAATTTTGTCATTAAAAACTTGTGGTGAGAAAATATTTGTTCCTCACAAAATGGAACAATAGAAACAATTATTTTGTCACAACATGATCATTAATTTCATCACCATTAGTCCAACTCGTCACAAAAGGACAGTCCAGACACACCATTTGTGACAAAAAAAAATTAGTTCCCGCAACAAAGCTATACAAGTCAAACTTCATACGTGAAGAAAATCAATAACTAAGGCAAACTTCATGGGATGATAGTCGAATTTTTCCTAAAAACTATTCCACAAATCTAAGTGACCCAAAGTTTTTCTTTTCTGATGGTGAAATCATATTGGTTACTACTTGCACTGATTGTGTTACATATCTTTACCGCGGCATCTCTTTCAAAACCAATTTAAATTTCCATGATAAAAAAGTGTAACAATCTTTTAATTAATTTTTGTTTTGGTTTCTTTTGCAAATCTTTCATCACCATTAATTTTTGTTTTGGTTTCTTTTAAAAAAGAGTATATTGAAGAGGAATATGTTGAAGTATGTGGAAGAATACGTTGTGGGCTGTTAATTGCTGGACCCGATCATAATCTAAATTAATTAAATTAGTACGGTAATGGTGATTCCATTTGTTTCGGATACTTGCAACCCTTTTAGGAGTCCGTCAAATTTAATTTTTGATTGATGCCCTGGTCTGGTTTGGTAGTCATGCTACTTTGCTTATTGTGCGTCTTAATTTAAATATGAAATAAATAAATAAACAAAATAAGCTACATTAATAAGCAAGAGTTGCCAAAGAGTTACAGAGGCAGGTGGATTGTCTTATTGACTTGTTGGTAAGTGGCTTGTGACATATGCATGGTCGGATGAGGCACGGATGGACCCAGAGGGAGCCAGTAGGGGCGGTCATAAGGAGGAAAAAAACTCTCGTATTATATAGAAACAATGAAATTTTCCAATGAATTATATGGCATCACCCCTGTATAGTATTTTAGGGAAAAAATTCGTCCCTGCGTAGTGAAATTTCTGGCTCCGGGGACGGATGAGGTATATATTCAATGGACAGCCTCCGTGCTTCAACACATCTCCATAGGTCATTTCGAACTGTGAAGAAGGAGGTCCAACCTAGCAGCTTGAAGGCGTTGCGTTGCTCATCTGATGATAAAGAAATATGACAATTGTATTAACGTGACGGAATAGGTTAAAAATGACTTATATCTAAAAAATTTATAAACTCACTTATATTATTCATTGGATGAGTTAACCAGCGTAAAAGAAAATGAGAATTGAGATCTTTTATGATTTATTCTATTATTAGGTTATTATTCATTTTTATTATTATAAACAAGGTGAATTTGTCATTAGAAGTTAATTTGGCTAATTTCATCACGTGTTGGTTGAATAGGTTTCGATGGTTGTCGTTAAAATGAACATTGAAACCATAGGAGATTATAGTTAAATTCTTAAACACAAGGAGTATCAGTAATTAAGGCAAATTTCATGGGGTGTTGGTGAAATTTTCATTAAAAAAACGATTCCACAATTTTAAGTGGCCCAAAGTTTTTTTTTTTCTGATGGTGAAATTATGTTGGTTTACTGCTTGCATTGATTTTGTTACATATCTTTACCGCTACATCTCTTTCAAAACCAAATTAAATTAATGTAATAAAAAGCAGTAACAATCTTTTTTTTTTCTTTTGCAGATCTTAAATCCTAGTTATTGTATACAATTGGTACTACAGTTGAAGCTGAAGCATGCATGGTATAACTGCTTAATTATATGATTATTAAATCACAAAATAATTATATATCACATTATCGGCCATGTGATAAAAAAAATCAAGGCTTTAATATCAACCCATGCTAAATAAATTAGGAAAGATTAATTAGGAGAGAGAAATATTAGGAAATTAGGAGAGAGAATTATCAGGAAAATCATGAGAGAAAACATTAGGAAAATTAGGAGAGAGAAAGGTTGTTTCGGAGTTTATTTGAATTAGGAGACAAAAGGGGTGTTTTGGGTTTTATAGATATATAAGCGTTTAAGTAAAATATAGTATGAAACTTCTATATTTATTCTAATTGTATAATACTAATAATATTTTTTTTAGTTGCAAGTGGGGAGACATGACCCGTCTTATTCCGTCCCTATTTGTAGGGCTACTAAGTGAACGAAACAGCTTGAGTTCAGCTCGAGCTTTGGCTCGCCTTTTGGCTCATTCAAGCTCGTTCAAAAATAATATAAGTCAAGCTCAATTACTTTTTCCTTTATGGTTGGAAAATGCTACAATACACATCCCTTATTTGGGTGTTTATGATACACACTCCTATAAAAAACTACAATTTTTTTTTTGTAAAAGTTACAAATTTTTTGCTAAAGTTACAAATTTTTTTATAAAAGTTACGAGACACACCAAAATGTTGCGAATTATAGAAAAAATGTTATGAATATATTGCATAAAAGTTACGAAAAACTATAAAATGTTACGATTGCCGTGGAGGTGGCATAATCTGGATCGTACAATAGGTGCATATGTTACACCCAAATAAGGGGTGTGTATTGTAGCCATTTCCTTTATGGTTTAGTAGTAATGAATTCAAGTCAAGCTTGAGCATATAAGTGTTTGGCTTTATAGGTTAGTGAACAAAGGGATATTTCGTAAATATTATAAAGATAGAGGTTAATCAACAAATATCGCAAAAATAAGAGATCTGAGTTCCATTAAGATTTTTCAACAATACGCTTCCCATAGTCTTGTGTCAAAATTATAAAATTCTTTAATGAGATAATGAAATTTAGGGCTTCTGGCTTTAATTAGGCCATTTAATTTTGGAGTTTATGAGCTTAAGCTTAAACTCAAGCTTCAAAACTTGAAATTTCACGAGCTTTAGCTCAAGCTTGAAAACTCGAGATTAACCTGCATGTTCCAGAAGCCAAGCCTATCATGAACACACATAACTTCAAACGTGAGCCAAGCTTGAACAATTGGACTCTATAAATTTTCAATCTCAACCCAAGCTTGAACACATGCAATAATGAGTCAGGCCAAGCCTGAGCAATACAAGGGAAACACGCGTGCAAGAAAATTCGGAATAAACTAAGAAACATAAATAATTAACCTAGATTAAACCAGAAACAGAATGATAAAACTAGAAAAATATACTAATTAACATAATATTTTCAAATATTACGCTAACAAATATCATTGATTGCTCCCATGCATCTTTCAATAGGAAAATTATGTATATATATTAGAATAGGAAGGTACAAAACTATATACATATGCCTAGCAATTTTACTTGAAGAAACAAAACACTCAAAAACCATTAGCTAGTGCATCATTCCAAACGGATCAATGGAAGTGGGTTCAAGAGCAGAGATTACTGAAGAGGCATCAATGGAAGGGAGCTCAAGAGCAAAGATTATTGAAAAGGGATCAAACGAAGGGAGCCCAAGAGAAGGGCTTATTCAGCGGCGAAAAGATAAAACGGAGAAAAGGCCGACGATTCCAACGTTTTTAACAGAAAATGATGATTTAAAGTTCGTTGAGAGCAATTTTATTGATGAGAAGACGCTTTTAGGTGATGCTTCTCTAGAAGAAAAGCGAAAGTGTTGTTGCACTGTTTTGTGACTTTGCAATGGTTATATAATTTAGCTACCATTATTTTTTGGAATTCATGGTATTTGATTTGATTTCCCTAATATTTTGGGATTTTTTTTTTGCATTTGTTTGGCTAGTAGAATCATATGCAGTTATAAAAGAGTGATTATTTGATATTTTGATTTTAATGAAGTTTAAAGCTAGAGTTAGTATATTCAGTCAACTTGCATCTTAAAAGAGTGCCTTTCATTTTATTTTCATTTGTTTTTTTGTTATAAAGAGTGTCTCGATAGACCTGACTAAATCTCTCCATCCCCCTCTTAGATAGAGGTGTCAAACGGGTTTGTGCCGGCATGACCCATTTAACTTCGTGTCATGCCATGTCGGCCCGTTTACTAAACCATGTTGTGCCGTGCCGTTCTGTTTACTTAATCGTGACGCGTCATGTCGTGCCATTTTATAATTGTGTCGTGCCCATACTATAACATCTCCGAGTTTTGTTAATTTTTTTTTTGTATAATTTAGCCGAGTTTCGTCAGAAAAAAATTTGTATATCTAATGACTATAACTACATTGACTTATTAAAAATATATAAGATATAATTCAATTTTTTTTGTATAATCTAATCAAGTTTCGGTGTATTGAGATTCACAAAATATTGATTTATTAAAATTTGTATAACATTTAATAAAATAGAAAATTCATCATTAAAAAATTAATTTTTTTTGGTACATTAAAAATTTGTATTTGTTGTGTCATGCCTTGCGTTATGCCCCATGCCGTGCTGTGCCACGTCTAGCCCACTTCCATGCCTTGCCCGTCTAGACCGTGTCGTGCTGTGCCATGCCCATCTAAAACTGTGCTCGTGCCGTGTCGTGCCACAATTAAACGTGCCATTTGACACCTCTCTTCTTAGAGGAGGCCCCCATTATAAATTGCTACCGAGAGGAATCGACCGTGCGACTTTGGGGTGATATCCCATTGAGGCAAACCGACCTACTACTACGACAACCATTTGGAGTTTTTAAAAGGTGATTGCATTATACAGTTATGATTAGAACCTTTTTGGGGGCCGCTCATGAATCACTTAACAATTTTGAATTTTTTGAGTTCCATACTGGATTTGGGTTTTTCAGAAAAAGGGAAATCTTTAATGGCCGCATTCAGTGACGGCTCTAGGAATTTTAATAGGGTATTCATGATTCACCTTATCTGTATTAGCTCTATGAACTAGTCATATAGACAAAAATTCTAAAATATTGGTGTAAATAATGAGACCAAATAAATACACTAATAATTATTGTAGAAAGTTGTGTTGAATAGGTTTGCACTGATCGTCTTTTTGGACATATGCTGTAGTTTTTTGAGATATAGAGTTGGTGTAATTCAGAGAGAAGCTAGAGCACGCGCGATATCGATACCAATGGAATTTTTTCTTTATATATTTTTATTTTGTCATTAAGAATTGTGGAGTACTTTGTTTTGAGCTAATGTACCTATAAATGGTTCAATCGTAAATTATTTTCTTTATATTTTTTATTTTGTCTTTTTAAATGAATTGTGGACTTTTTGACTTTATTTTTAAATTGTCTATAACTTTCAATCTATAATATATTATGTACTTTTGAAAAAATTGTATTTTAGAACTCATTGATTTCTATAAAACAAGATCCATATTGCATATTTTATGTAATATGGATTGAAAATTATAAACAACTTTTTTGTCATCATCACTTAAATAGGGTTAGTTTTTATCACTACATGTTAGTTTTTTATCACAACAAAATTATGTGACAAAATATTTTTGACGCCATTTTGTCACAACAAGCCCGTAGCAATAAGTTTGTTGTGACAAAATTTCAAACTCGTCGCAAGAAATCAAAAGTTATGGTGACAAAAAGAGTTTCTCACAAAAACGTTCAATAGTAGTGACAAAATATTTTGCCATAATATGTAACTATTTTGTTGCCTTTAGGTTTAATGTTCGTCTCAGTAAAATATTTCTACGAGGAATAAAAATATAATGGTGACAAACAATTGTGTCACAAAAATTCCACCTTCGTCATTAAAAAATTGTTGAGGAAAAATAATTTGTTATAATTGGTACTCTAATTTTGTCATTAAAAACTTGTGGTGAGAAAATGTCTGTTCCTCACAAAATGGAACAATAGAAACAATTATTTTGTCAACATGATCATTAATTTCATCACCATTAGTCCAACTCGTCACAAAAGGACCGTCCAGACACACCATTTGTGACAAAAAAAATGAGTTCCCGCAACAAAGTTATACAAGTCAAACTTCATACATGAAGAGTATCTCTAACTAAGGCAAACTTTATGGTGTGACAGTGGAATTTTTGCTAAAAAAAACTATTCCACAAATCTAAGTGACCCAAAGTTTTTCTTTTCTGATGGTGAAATTATATTGGTTACCACTTGCACTGATTGTGTTACGTATCTTTACCGCTACATCTCTTTCAAAACCAATTTAAATTTCCATGATAAAAAGGAGTAACAATCTTTTAATTTTTGTTTTGGTTTGTTTTGCAAATCTTAATCCTCGTTAGTGTATGCAATTGGTACTGCGGTTGAAGTTGAAGCATGCATTGTATAACTGCTTAATTATATGATTACGAAATCGAAAAAAAATAATATTATATCACATTATCAGCTATGTGATAAAAAATCAAGGCTTTAATATCAACCCATGCCAAATATTTATTAGAAAAGTAATTTAAAAAAGAAACTAATTGTAATTGAAGTGAGTGTTTAATTCATGGCCTAGCATGCTTTTATATTGATAGATTACAAGACTCTGTACCCAGGGAACGGCTCCAGAAATCTAATTTTTGTGGGGTACCATAATAATCCATACTAATCACAATTGTGAGAATTGGATTTCCTAGTTAAGCACAATATATAAGATATGCTAAATTAAGATATTCATTACTAAATATAAAATTTATAATGCAAAATTTTTATAACAGAATCATAAAATGAGCACACAAATCTTAGACAAAATTTGTATACTTTACGTTGATATTTACAAGTCTTTAGGATGATCAAGATGATTTTTTTTAGATATTTCTCCAGAACAGTTAAAAATGAAGAAAATCAAGAGATAAATCTCCAAATATACAAACAATTTATCACCCGATAATTATACTTGAAATAGTCAACGAAAGTTGAAGTGTAGAATTAATTCTACATTTTATATTTCTGATACATATAGATATAAGTGTTTAAGCAAAATATAGTATGACAGTTATATATATATTTATGCTAATTGTATAATAATAATAATAATTATTATTATTATTAGTTGCAAGTGGGGGGACTGACCTGTCTTAATCCGTCCCTTTTTGTAGGGCTACTAAATGGACCAAACAGCTTGAGTTCGGCTCGAGCTTGGCTCGACTTTTTGGCTCATTCAAGCTCGTTCAAAAACTATATCAGTCAAGCTCAATTACTTTTTATTGTTTAGTAATGAATTCAAGTCAAGCTTGACCGTATAAGTGTTTGGCTTTATAGGTTAGTGAACAAAGGGCTATTTCGTAAATATTTTAAAGATAGAGGTTAATCAGCAAATATAGCAAAAATATGAGATCTGACTTCGATTAAGATTTTTAACCAATACACTTCCAATAGTCTTGTATCAAAATTATAAAGTTCTTCAATGAGATAATGAAATTTAGGGCTTCTGGCTTTAATTAGGTCTTTTAATTTTGGATTTTTATGAACTTAAGCTTAAACTCAAGCTTCAAAACTTGAAACTTCACGAGCTTTAGCTCTAGCTTGAAAACCGAAGATTAACCTGCATGTTCCACAAGCCAAGCCTATCATGAACACATAACTTCAAACGTGAGCCAAGCTTAAACAATTAGACTCTATAAATTCTCAAACTCAAGCCAAGCGTAGACACATGAAATAAGGAGTCGGGCCAAGCCTGAGCAATACAAGGGAAACACGCATAGCAATGAAATCCAGAATAAACTAGAAAACATAAATAATTAACCTATACTAAACATGTAGAATAATAAGACTTGAAAAATATAGTAATTAACGCAATATTTTCAAATATTACACTGACAAATATCATTGATTGCTCCCATGCATCTTTCAATAAGAAAATTATGTATATATATTAGAATAGGGGGGTACAAAACTATACACATAAGCCTTTCAATTTTACTTGAAGAAACAAAACACTCAAAAAACTATTAACAAGTGCATCATTCCAAATGGATCAATGGGAAGGGAGCCCAGTAGGAGGGGTTGTTGAAAAGGGAAAAAAGAAAGGGAAAGAGAGCCCAATAGCAGGGACTTATGCTTATTTATCCAAAAAGTAAAAAAAAAATAGCAGGGACTTTTGAACCGGGGAAAAATAAAAGGAAGAGCAATAAGTCAAAGGTGAAGCTCAAAGATGATGCTTATCCAGAAGAAAACCTAACACAAGATGCAAGGGATCCATTGAAGGAGAGAGAGGAGCTCAAGGAGAAGTCCATCAGTCAGAGCAGTGGTGACCCAAAATCTTGCACTATTCTGTGATTTTGCGACAGTTATTTAATTATCTATTTATTTATTTAGCTACCATTATTTATGGGAATTCAGGATTTGATTTCCCTAATAATTTGGGATTTTTTTCCCCCCATTTGTCTGGCTATTAGAATTACATGCATTTATGATAGAGTGATTATTTCACATTAACCCTTCAGTTTGGAGGCATTATAAATCGATGTGAATATCACGAACAGTCCCATAACGAAACGAGTCATTGTTGTTAACATCAGCCTGAGATGTGGTGTGAATTGTGTCTATTTTGAGTTTCTATTTTAATGATTTCGTGCACTATTTGTTATACTTAATGGTGTTACTGTTACATGTCTTTTGATTGGCTTGTTTGGAGGACATAATTTGGAGGGATATAAAAGGAGGATGGGGTGATTGGAAATATGTAAGAACCGTGGAGGTCCATATAAGTTTCACTTAGGGGTTGGGGGTTGGAATAACAAGAAAATCAAGTTTTAGGCATTTAAATCTTGGGTCACTTTCACTTAACACCTCTTGAGGTTTGCCTTAGTTACGGGTAATGCCTTAGTGGCGGATATCCCTTACATATACGATAAAACATGCAATAAGCTCCTTTTTTTTGTTTTTATATGCTTTTCACTTTGGTCAGAAATACAAATTTATTACTTGGTAAAAGAATAAAAATTGAGATCTTTTTATTATTTATTGTAGTACTACTGTATTAAACAGGGTAAAAAAATGAGAACCGAAATCCTTCTATCATTTATTCATTTAGTAATAAGCACGGTGAATTCGTCATTAAAAGTTATTTTGGCTATTTCCATCACGTGTTGGTCGAATATTTGTTGAATGGGTCTCGTTAGAATGAAGTGGGCGTTTGGCTGACTCTTTTTCACCTTATCCCATTCTCTTTTTCTCTTTTTTAGTGTAGCACCTTCCCACAAAACTCGTTTTTCATTTTTCACAATCTAAGCCAAAATCCAAAAATAGCTCCTGACCTCCTTTTCCCATTCTACTTCTAATTTTGATTTTCCTTAAATTTCTACTCTCCCATTCTACCCCTCATCCCTTGTTTACTTTACCCTTCCTATCTTGAGTATTCCCTTTTTCCACCGCAACAAACGACAGAGAGAGGAGAAGGTAAATGACGACCCATTCACAGATATATACATACAAAAAGATATCCATACATACCTGTATTGATTTCCAATAATGAAGCCTTCTACACTGATCGATTAAAAAAAAGACTAACCCAGTTGAATCAGACCCAATCTAACTTGGTCTAGAATTGCAATCAATTAAATCAAATTAAGAAATCCGACCAAGAAAATAGACGAAGTTTTGGTTTCAAACAAGAAAATTACAGTTGAAAGTTTTACAGAAATCCGAACAAGAAAATTACAGAAATCCGGGCACGGGTAAAGCAGAGTTTTGGTTTTGCAAAGATCTGCATCGCGGTGGTGTAGTTGAAGTTTTGATCGCCGATGGGGGTCTTGAAAGCTCGACTGGGGATGGGGATCATCACATGCACACGGGGGAGAGAGAGAGAGAGAGAGAGAGAGTTGCACAAAATACAGAGAGCATAGGAGTAAATTGGGAGAAGATAATAGCGTTTATTACCCTATAGTAATAAATAAACAATAAATAAATAAGGATAAAATAGTAAACAATCAATTTATAACTCATTTTCACAATTATTCTCCCAAATACTACTGCTTTTGTAAAATTCATTTTGCAAATTTCTCTCAAACACTTCTACAAAATTCAAAACACATTCTGACCATAATCCAAAAGCCAAAAAGTTGAAAATAAAAAATCGAAAAGTAGTCTCCCAAACACCCCCCGAACATTGAAACCACTTTGGTACATGAGGAGTATCGGTAATTAAGGCAAACTTGGGGTGGCGTCAGTGAAATTTATCATGATTGAGCAATAGCCCATACCTATTTAAACCCTAATTAAACTTTAGGGGGTGGTTGATCATTCCTTCTGTGTACAGTGTGGGGAAACCCTAGAAAGAGAGAGTAAGGAAGTGTAAGGAAATCTGCAATACTGTCGCCAATCGAAATTCGCTCATACAATGGCTTCCAACTCAACCCCGTTGAATCTAATTGAAGCCATTAGCTCAGTCCCCGACGAATCCGAGCTCGATCGGTCCATTGCAGTTGCCAACAAGGCCGCCGACGCGGCCGGCGAAGTGATTCGCAAGTACTTCCGTAAACCCTTCGACATTATCGAAAAGTAGGACTCGAGTAAGTTTTCTGAATTTTCAGAAGAACTTACGTTTTGTAATATTCTGTCTTAGATAGTCCCGTGGTGAGGCAAAAACCCAAGACCAAATGCCATTCTTGCTGTGCCTCAAATGCTCCAGACCGTTCATCCCAAGCATTCTATATGAAACGAACAATGCCTTCATATTTTGAAGACCATGCATTGTGGCACATGTCTGAAAAGTAATTCTGAATTGACTCCATCTTCAATTTGGTTTAATTAGCTCCTGTTATTTGCTGATTTTTCATTCGCATAACAAAAAAAGCTACAAGTATGCACGCTTGCGTAAATTCACATAACAAAAAAGCTACGAGTATGCACGCTTGCGTAAGCCCATGCACGTACATCTTAACCGTCCAAAAGCTTTTTCGACGGTCCAGATTTTAAATAAACTCTTCGTGCAAAGAGTTTATTTAAAATCAGGACCGTTGATTTTTGAGATGGATGGTTGAGATGAGTTATGTGCATATGGCGTACGCTTGTGTGCGTACCCATAGCCCCGTTGATTCACAAATTCACGCTTATACAAATTTGGCAGTCACTGGAGCCGCCACCAGGGATGGAGCCAGAGGGGGGCCAGTAGGGGCGGTCGCCCCTGCAAGGGAAAAAAAACATCTACTATTATATAGGGAAAACAAGAATTTTCCTATGAATTATATAGGCTCGCCTCTGCTAAGTATTTTAGAAAATAAATTCGCCCCTGCATAGTGAAATTCATGGCTCCGTCCCTGGCCGCCACGTTTACTCATCAAGAATCACGCACCATTTTATTCTTCCAAAATTTTTGGGTGCTCCCCAGGCAATGCTCCTACGCTGCCCCTGTTCGATAATGTGAGCCATTGCTTTTACGTTTTGGCTCCACAGGACAGAGGGGCGTTGAGGCATTGCTCCACAGGATCATAGAATAACTTCTTCTACTCTCACAAGGAAATGGGGGAATAATTTGCTTTACTGGCGCATAGGATTTGATCAGTGTTCTAAAAATCGGTCAATTCAGCCGACTAGTCAGCTTAAAGTTGCTAGTTGGAGGTCCCCCGACTAGTCGAACGCCTAGAGAGAAGTCGGCGATTAGTCGACCAAAAGTCAGCAGCCGACCAACCTTGACCGACAAGTGTCTTTTAGAACCTTAGATTTGATTTCAGTTTTCAAATGGGAGCAATTTATAAATTGAGCTGTTTAGATTGGTATCCAGACAGTTTTGTTAGCTTCAAATAAATTTGATGAGATGTTTTGTCTTGTGTCTTCCTGTAATTAAATTGGCATAAACGCATCCTGTTTATGTACATGTACAATAACTAGCAATTTTCTAAGTGAATAAATTTCAGTCAGCCTAGGTTACTTTCTTAATTTTGGCCTAAAGTTTTATTATTATGTTTATTTTTGTTGTTTTCACATGCTTATCTGTATGTATATGTATCCATATTGATTCTTTCTGACCAAATAAACAATAAAAGGAATAAAAATTGAAAAATTTTATCGAAACGGTCCCTTTAGCTTGACCTGTGTCTAGATTTGGTCCCTCTTGTTTCAATTTCACTCTAACGAACCATGTAGTTTCAATTTTGGTCGAATTAGATCCAATCAATAACAAACATCATCAAAGATGAAGGAAATCTCAATTTGAGTGTTTTTTTAGGGGCAGTCCTGTCATTTCCCTCCCTCCACCCTTTTACCAAAACCCTAACATTTTACCCCCTTTTATACCCAATTTGTTAAAACTAGCGGTGAATTTTGAAAGTTTATTCAGATTGAAGATTTGATCGGGGATTAAGCCGGAAAATTGGTAAAAATCATGGGTGAGTAACCAAATTGGGTATAGCAGGAGGGATTTCGCCCGGCGAGTTTATTGTTCGAAACTGATAAAATAGTGAGTCTCACCGAAAATATTCGACAGAAGCTCGCCGCTGAACAAGTTGTCACTCAAATCAAGCATGTACAAAACCGGCAAGTTGAACAGACCAAGGGGAATCGTTCCACTCAAGTAATTCTTCATGACTCGCACCCGATTTAAAGATTCGCTGTATTTAACAGGCTAGGTTGTTTCAAGAAGTTAACTTTGAGTTTTGAGCCAATCATCTCCTTTGGAAGATGGGTTGCATAGACTCAAACCAAGTATCATATGTAGCTCTCATAAACAAAAGTTGAGCATTTCAGATATCCTATTAGGTGTAGTAATGAACTTTTCCATCCTTGGCTTTTCAATGCAAAAATTGGAGTTGATCGAACACTGGTATTGTTTCAAGCAATGGCTATTTTACTTACAGTATTGTAGAAATATTCACCACTGGTTGTTTATAATTATGATGGTTAATGGGTTCACATTAACGGGTTGACACGTACGTGTGTAGCACAATGGTGCCCACCTAATTCATCTAAAATGACGAGCACTGCCAAGAGATTGTTTTGTTCCAAAAGCTAAGCATGCTTCCTATTCAACAAATTAGGCTAAGAAATGAATTAACCAAGAAATGGATTTCAATCAAATCCAATGGATTTCAATCACGAGGTGCATGACAGATTCAAAGGAATCAACATAGGTACAACACCATTACAACAAAAATTACATATGCAAAAGGAGGATAACTTTGAGTACACAAATTGCAATCCCAATAAAAATTAGAATATTGATTGCATTTCGTGTGGCTGAGATGTGTTCCCTTAAGTTGTTGAGGTCGATGTTAAAATCAGGGAATGGTCCGGTGAACTGGCGTGTCCTAACATCTGCCAAACCTTCCTCGGCCATCCTTGGTGGGGACCGACCCAACTGTTGAAGCTCACGATTATTGAATATTGGGTGCGCATCAATGTTTGTTGCTATTTTTGCTTTCTTAATTTAGAACTGGACATAAATCATAAATGGGACCTTCACCTATATACATTCATGTCAATTGCTTGGAACTAGAAATGTTTGGGATCTTTGAGCAGGTTTCGAAGAACAAATGGTGCCAAAACCTCGAATTCAACACAATGAGACAGATTTCTACAAACAGAAGAGAGGTGAGAGACGGCTTGATCTCCAGTTAATGTAAATTAAGATTACTAATAAAAGACACGCTTTTATTAGCTATTGTAAATCCACTCAAGCTAATTTTGTCAAATGAGAAATTCTCGATCTACTAGGGGAGACGAAAGAAGAACAAAACAACACTCTAGTATTCAATTACTGAAATATGGTTCCACAAATTAAGTTCCTAAGTAGTGTCACAAACACCAAAAGAGAGATCTTAACGTGGAGTCTGAAATCAGAAGAGGGATATGTGCAATTTTCCAATAATCCTCACCTGGTAAGTTTCTATCCAAACTAGCAATCAAGATATAAGACATACCAGATAATGCAAGAACTTCGAGGTTCGTCAGATGTTCAATACCTAAGGGCACCTTTGTCATCAAGTTGCAATTCGATATTCCAAGTTCTTTGAGAAGAGGCATTGACCCTGCCTCCACACTCACCCATCTTAATCCTTCAAAGTTAGAGAGATATAACTGAGCAAGCCTTTGAAACCCACCGGTCTTGAAACATAATTCATCTCCTTGATACGCTGAAAAAAGATCAAGGGAAACCAAATTGGGCAAATCTTGAAGTAATTGCAGCAGATCAATATCCCTTAACTTACTCCACCCCAAAAGTAGTGTCGTCAGGTTGTTAAGTGAAGGTATCCAGTGGTGTAGGTTTTGTAGGCGTCCATCTAAAAAGAGTGTCCGGAGTAGTCGAGGAGCTAAAGACCAAGAATCTAGATCAATGATCTCATTTTATCTTTTGCATGAACACACAATGAGTAAAGGCTGCTTAGCTTCTCTAGGGATGAACATAGCACCTTCCCATCTTCATGTGCTAGTCTTAACAAGTTCAACCTGCCCAGTTGAGTCAACTTTCCTAGCTCGATGAGCATAATTTTGTTGCTACTGCCATTGTTTGCCTCCATAGAACATAGTTTCTGCAAGGATTTCAAGCTTCCTATTCCCTCCAGGGCTTTGAATCCAAATTGACACATTTCCTAAACTATGCTTGGATAACCGTTTCAAAATCATTCAACGTCGAAGAGCTTTTACAAGACATGATCCGGCAGTTATTTGAAGAAGTCAAGCAACCACCCCCAAAAGGGGTAGACAATATGGACAGAAACAACCTGAAAAGCATAATTAATGATTTCATGTTGAAGAAGAGGTATGTGCTTGTTTTCGACGATGTATGGAATATTCAAGCGTGGCAATTTTTAAAAATTATATTTGCTGAGTGCAATTGTGGCAGTCGAATAGTACTAACAACAAGAAATGTTGATTTAGCATATCTCGCTAGTAAAGAATATCATGGAACTATTTATAATCTCGAACCGTTGTCTCCCAAAGATTCATGGGACTTGTTTTGCATAAAGGTATTTCTAGGGAATTCTTGTCCCTCATTTTTGAAAATCTTTCAAGAGTCATCTTGAAAAAATGCGATGGTTTACCAATTGCAATCGTAGCAATCGGTGGTCTATTATCTGCAAAAGGGAACAGACTGGATGAGTGAGATAGGATTTACCGTGGCCTTGGAGCGGAACTGGAAGGAAATGACAAACTCAAGAGTTTGAATAGGATATTGTCCCTTAGTTACTTTGATTTGCCATACTATTTGAAGTTATGTTTCTTTTACTTGAACATATTTCCAGAAGACTGCTTTTTTGATCACTGGAGATTAATTCGGTTGTGGGTGGCGGAAGGATTTGTCAAAGGGAAAGAAGGAATGCAAATAGAAGAAGTTGTTGAGGGCTACATCAACGAGCTAATCAATAGAAGTTTAGTTCAAATTGCAGAGATGAAGACAGATGGAAGGTTCGAAGCCTATCAAATCCATGACCTTTGGCGTGAAATGGTTGTTTCCAAGTCGAGAGAGCAAAACCTTGTGTCAATAAACAATGCCGAGAATGTGCGGCGCTTAGCAGTACACAATAGTATGGGAGACATACAAAGCAATGACTTCACTCGACTTTGTTCTTCGCTTGTTTTTAGCGTAGAAGATCCGTTGTCCATGTTGTCTAAGGTTGTGTCATTAAGCAACGGTGCACGGCTACTAACGGTGTTAGACCTGGGAGGTACACAGTTGCAAACATTTCCCAATGAAATTGTGAAACTAGTTCATCTCACTCTTCTAAGTTTAAGGGAGACCAAGGTTAAAACTATCCCGAAGTCGATTGGAAACCTCAAGAAATTGGGCAAATCTTGAAGCAATTGCAGCAGATCAATATCCCTTAATTTACTCCACCCCAGGAATTGTGTCGTCAGGTTGTTAAGTGAAGGTATCCAATGGGGTTGGTTTTGTAGGCGTCCATCTAAAAAGTGTGTCCGGAGTAGTCGAGGAGCAAAAGACAAAGAATCTGGATCAATGATCTCATTTTCATCTTTTGCATGAACACACAATGAGTAAAGGCTGCTTAGCTTCTCAAGGGATGAACATAGCACCTTCCTATCTTCTTGTGCTAGTCTTAACAAGTTCAACCTGCCCAGTTGAGTCGGCTTTCCTAGCTCGGTGAACATAATGTTGCTGCTACTGCCATTGATTGCATCCATAGAACATAGTTTCTGCAAGGATTTCAAGCTTCCTATTCCCTCCAGGGCTTTGAATCCAGATTGACTAGGAAAATAATTAGCGGCACCGCCTCTTTTGTAGCGATACAGTAAGAGATGCCGAAGATGTTTGAGCTTCAGAATCTCATTTGGCAACTCTGTAACCTCTGTTTGCTTGAGATCCAATGTTTCAAATTTCTCGAGGTTTCCAATCAACTTCAGGATAGTTTTTACATTGGTCTCCCATAAACTTAGAAGAGTAAGATGAACTAGTTTCACAATTTAATTGGGAAATGTTTGCAACTATGTACCTCTCAGGTCTAACACCGTTAGTAGTCGTGCACCGTTGCCTAATGACACAACATTAGACAACATGGACAACGGATCTTCTACGCTAAAAACAAGCAAAGAACAAAGTTGAGTGAAGTCATTACTTTGTATGTCTCCCATTCTATTGTGTACTGCTAAGCGTCGCACCTTCTTGGCATTGTTTATTGACACAAGCCTTTGCTCTCTCGACTTGGAAACAATCATTTCACACCAAAGGTCATGGATTCGATAGGCTTCGAACCTTCCATCTATCTTCGTCTCTGCAATTTGAACTAAACTTCTACTGATTAGCTCGTTGATGTAACCCTCAACAACTTCTTTTATTTGCATTCCTTCTTTCCTTTTGACAAATCCTTCCGCCACCCACAACCGAATTAATCTCCAGTAATAAAAAAAAACAGTCTTCTGAAAATATGTTCAAGTACAAGAAACATAACTTCAGATAGTATGGCAAATCAAAGTAACTAAGGGACAATATCCTATTCAAACTCATGAGTTTGTCATTTCCTTCCAGTTCCGCTCCAAGGCCACGGTAAATCATCTCCCACTCATCCAGTCTGTTACCTTTTGTAGATAATAGACCACTGATTGCCACGATTGCAAGTGGTAAACCATCGCATTTTTTCAAGATGACTCTTGAAAGATTTTCCAAAAATGAGGGACAAGAATTCCCTAGAAATACCTTTATGCAAAACAAGTCCCATGAATCTTTGGGAGACAACGGCACGAGATTATAAACAGTTCCCTGATATTCTTTACTAGCGAAATAGGCTAAATCAACATTTCTTGTTGTTAGGACTATTCGGCTACCACAATTGCACTCGGCAAATATAATTTTTAAAAATTTTCACGCTTGAATATTCCATACATCGTCGAAAACAAGCACATACCTCTTCTTCAACAGGAATCATTAATTATGTTTTTCAGGCTGTTTCTGCCCATATTGTCCACCCCTCTTGGGGGTGGTTGCTTGACTTCTTCAAATAACTGTGGGATCACGTCTTGTAAAAGATCTTCGACCTTGAATGATTCTGAAATGGTGATTCAAGCATAGTTTTGGAAATGTCTCTTCATTGCTGCATCATCATAAACCTTTCTAGTTAGGGTGGTTTTGCCCAATCCACCCATTCCTGCTAGGGCTGAAACCGGTTCGGTTCGGTCCGGTTCTTGGCCATTTTCGTGCGAACCGGCAAACTCGGTTCGGGAGGTGAACTGAACCGAAACCGGTTATATCGATCTCGGTTCGGTTCGGTTCGGTTCGGTTCGATTCAGCCGGATCGGGCCGGTTCGGTTCGGGAAAAAAAAAAAAAGGGGAAGATATGAAACCCTAGATCTGATTGAAAAATCCAATGAGAATAGAACTAAGAAATTCCAAACACGAACAAAGATGATAGAAATTTACAAATTTACAAAGTTATAGACATATCATATGTATATATACCAGATCTACTTGATATATACATATACATGTTATTTCCAGATCTACTTGATATATACATATGTATATATACGACACACAGAGAGAGACATACAACTCACGAGAAAGAGTAAACGATGATGACGACGTCGATTGGGTGGCGGTCCGGCGTCGGCATCGTTGGGTGACAAAGGACAGAGTTGGCGACGGCGGTTGGGTGACGGATAGAGAGGACGACGGACAGATCTTGTTGGTGGCGGCGCTACATCGCCTGGGTTCTCTCCCTCTCTCATAACTGAGGTGAGATTTCGATTATGTGAATTGTGAAGTGTAGCGTTTTATATATGACTAAGTCTAAGGTAGTAATAAATAATATCTTTCCCATTGAAAATACAAACGGGTTGCTAGCCAAGTTGGTAAGGCTTTGGCGTCCTACGCATGAGGTCGGGTGTTCAATCCCCACCTCAAGCGTTTTTGAAGGTATATTATTTAATACCGGTTCCAATTCGTACCTCAATTTGGGTTTTTCCTAAATTTTTCCTCTTTTTCTTCTTCTTCTTCTTCTTCTTCTTCTTCTTCTTCTTCTTCTCTCTCTCTCTCTCTCTCTCTCTCTCTCTCTCTCTCTCTCTCTGATTGATTATGATCAATCATCAGCTGAAACAAACAGAAAAGAGAGAAAATATCTCTTGCAAAATTACACCCCACCCCTTCAACTATCATTTCTATTAACTTTAAGCCCTGAACTCATAATTACTCCAAAATGCGAATTAAAATCTAAACACCCGGAACGGGTATTACATTCTCCATCCCGAAATCATAGTCGGGTTTGGTAAATGATAAGTTAAAAATAAGATTTTTTTTAAAGAAAAAAGTTTGGAATTTTTTCGTGAATTAGAAGAGCTCATTAATATCTTGCTACTTTGTCAAAAAAATATTTTAATTTTTCCTTTGAAAGTTAAAGTTTTTTAACTTCTCATTTTGCGATTTAACCAGCTTTTTTTTTTTGTGGATGGAGGGAGTATTTGGTGATGGAATAAGTTGATGATGTTGGTATTTGGTTGGAAACAGTATATAGAGGGACCAAAATATATAACTTTCATTACAACTCAGCTCATGATACCTATCAATTCGAATTGTTGGAATTCGAATTACTATACGTTTGCTGAATTATAATTTGCTCGGTGACTTCTCATTATTGAACAAAGTCTTTGGGATTCACTACAAGAAAGTTGGGATACTCCAACGGCCAAAAGCGTTGGTAAAAATGCCTTAAAACACTGTTGTAGACCTGCAAGGTCTATACCAACGCTTGTATATAGCCGTTGGCGTGTACCCATTGCTATATCCCTTTACCAGCGCTTTTTGGCAACCGTTGGTATAGGATGTATTTTACCAGCGCTTTTGCAACCACTGGTGCAGACTATGTTTTACCAATGCTTTACAAACGCTGGAGTAGACTCAGTTTTGCCAGCACTTTTGGCCGCTGGTGTAAACTTTGTACAAACTTAGTACACACTTTTAGCAGCGGCTAAAAACGCTGTTACAAGTTTGTTTTTTTTTTAAACTAATTAATAATTATATTAATCACATATGCAGTCTTATGGATGAGGTGGAAAAAAGAAAGCATGTGGAGCTAATTAGTACGAACAGACGGATGAGAACAATTATAATCAGCAGAAAAAGCCACAGAACCTAATGTGTAGAAGGCTCAATGCCACGCAAATATGGCATGAAAGTATTGAGCAATGAACTGCAGAAATTACCCAGTCCCTAGTGCCGCGTGCTCTCTCCATCCCATACTCCATTCCAACATATAATCCATCTATAGTTCCTGTCAGTGAAAAACATAAATCTTAGAGCATTAAGCACTCACACTGCTAAATAATATCAGCAGTCAAAGAACTGCTCAATCTCACACTTGATGGTTACAGATATGTTGACACTTACCCCAATAGGCACCTTCCTTGCACATTTTCTTCAACTGCAAACACCAAACCAACCCATTAGTAACATAGAGGGTTTAATTAGCTTGAATTAAGACACCTTGAATAGTACAACCTGACTAAGAAATACACAAATATCAGCGGGAGTTTAACTATTGTGCTTCTAATTCGTGTGTAGAATTAACGAGGAAAGAGTAAATCCGTTGAAATTCAAACCTACTCTGCAAAGATATAGAAGAAATTCACATCATGCACGTGTTGTCCTAAGGATGGTGACCAAACTTCAGTCACAAATCATTTAATTTCTTTAAAAAAATTTGCCAATTGTTTGTGCAATCCAGATCCATTTTTCCCGCAATCTAGATCCATTTAACTGGAACAACATACAGCATCCTCGCCTGAAAAAGGTAATCAATACCAGCAGGAAGACATATATTGTCACTCACTGATAAATAGACAATTAACCGTTATTCATTTCAAATCCACAGAGCGTATACAACTAGTCACTTCCTTCCAAAATGAAATTCATAATAAGTACAGCAATATTTATGACGACATCAGGTCATCACCTTTTAAAAAACTACAGACTAAATACAAAATCATCCCATGCAACAAAATTTATTCACTGTCCAATTCCATCTAGAAATTACTAGTTGCCGCAAACCAATGCCATAGTTCAAAGCTATCTGGTTTGCAAAAACAGAAATCTCCTCAGCTGGATGCAGCTGAAGTGTTCAACATTGTTTGGAGGAAATTTTCAATGAAAATTGAATCCCAGTTATGACTTGGTCAAGCTTCAAGCGACCATTTTCTCTTTACTTCAAAAAGAAATAATAGGCAATCGAATGCAATGGCAGTCTCTTGTGATCAGAACGTGCTTAAGCACCCATTACCATATCACAAAACCAACAATCAATCAAGCCAATCGAAAGGTTCTCTCATCGGATCCTTATGTTACAAGATAGAAAAGAACACAATAGATTGATATAGTTCTTACCTCTTTAGATCAAACAACCCCAGCTCCAATTAGGTTTCACTGGAAGAAAACAACTATTAACAAGTTAGGGCAATCAAAAAGGTCATTTTAATTTACGGATAAATTGATTATCCTGTTACAGAACGAGTGCACTTCAAGCCAAAGATTTGGTCCTGCTCATTTTAATTTACGGATAAATGAGCGGTTTCGATTTCGATTTGGTCCTGCTACCATCTGTCGGGGCCCGACTTGAAAACGTCCTCGCCGGTAGAGGTGGACCTCGACCTTGAGGACATTGGTTCGAACTGATCTCGTTGTCGATAGTAGTGGCGAAGACGTGTCGGTGGTGGTCCTGGTGGAAGCCGACCGTAAAGGGAGGAAGATAGAGCTGTAGCTTTAGGGCTTATAATTTTAGGGCTGTAACTTTACCGAGAATGGAGTTTTGGATCTTCTATGAATTAGCATCAAAACAAAACAGAGAGCTGAAAAATCAAATCACCCGCCCATTTGATTACACCGGGTAAGGCGCGCACCGAATTACTTTCAGTGAGTAGTTATATTTTGGCCACTGATGGGTTAATCAATGGACAATGGTGACCAATTAGTCAGTAATTGTCTCGTATTGTGTGTGATTGTGTGTGCCACGTGCATGGCATTAACATGCATACAAAATCCTCTTAAATTTACGATGATCACTCGAGAGCCTTTCGAGTTTTTTTGAAAAATCGGAATCGTCTATATTTTTTATAAGAAAGAATATATTATTCATATCAAAAATTAAGTAAATTTATTATCTCTGTATGCTCAATCCGAGTTAACAAATATTTTCTACTATTTATTCCCACATCTCGAATCCCCCGATGAAGGGTCTTTCAAAATCCGATTGACCCGAAATTTGGTGAGGTTTATTAAAACACCAAGACGAACAAAATAGTAGGTGTGGATCGTCGTACTTGTGTTGCGGTCATGTGGCTAACGTACATTAGACTATAGCAGTATATATTGGTCATAACTAAGTAAGTTTAATGTATAACATTGAATGGTGGGTGCAGACAAGTTTTCTTGAATGTTTGATCTAAATCGATACGATTTAATATCTTATCAATTCTATCATTCTCCTCGAAATCGATGATCATCTAATGTCTGTAACCACACGATCGGATCACATTTAGTGCTTCCAACGACATTTGAACACTATAATGCACCAGTTCAAGGCCACCTGATAAATCTATTGAAAATCAGAACCGTTAGATGTGTTTAAAACGTGTTTATAAGGTCCAATGCGAAGATTTGGCCAAAAAAACTACCCAGAAGGGCTTGATCGGAGCAATTTTTCATGTAGTTGTTTTATGAAAAATTGATCCGATCAAGCCCTTCGGGTAATATATTTTTTGCAAATCCTCCTTCAGGACCTTAAAAACACGTTTTAAACACATCTAACGGGTCAGATCGTCGAAATTTTGTCTAAAAATTGGAGGTCTGGATTTTAACACCTTATGAGAACCTTCATATGAAGTTTATTGCTTATTTAGTTAAATAAACTTAGTATTTTTATAAATTAACTTCTATAATATAATTTATATAATTTGATTAATTTTTTTATTTGTTAATTTCTATAATTTAATATCTATAGTTTCTGAATATTTGTGCGGAACCTTGTCGTAACTTTTTTTAACCCATTTTTTTAAAAAACAATTTGTAATTTTTTTCCTTTTTTTGTCCAACTCTCTCTCTCTCTCTCTCTCTCTCTCTCTCTCTCACACACACACACACACACACACACACACACTCTCTCTCTCTCTCTATTTGTTTTTATTCACGACTTTATGTTTCTTTTTTTAACTTGATATAATTCAGTGATTCACTAACACAAAAAAAATCACCAAAAGAAATTCATATATATTTTTTCAAAATATTTATTGGATAAAAGGCAATATATATGTGTGGTATACATTTTTTCTCATGTTTGAATTTTGATTCAAAATTTATTAATCATATAAAATATTTTAAAAGCTTATTGTCTTCTTTTTTTATCCAAACTCTCTCTCTCTCTCCAAAATAAATAAATAAATTTGTAACTTCTTTTTCCCTTTCGTTTCTTTTTTTTTTTTTTTTTTTTCATGACTTCATTTTTTTTTAACTTGATATAAATATATAATTCAATAACACAACCAAAAAAAAAATTCCTTTTTTGGGATTATCAAAAAATACATAGAAATAAAGTATTTAACAACATTTTTTTTCCCCAAGCCTCGTGTCGTGCTTTGCCCGGCCCATGCGGTGCCCACTCCCATACCGTGACTGTCTAAAACAGTGCTCGTGTTGTGCCATGCCGTACCCGTGCTAGCCTAACATACTTCACACCTGTTTACATATAAAATTAGCAAATCCAATAGTTGATTGACACGTAATCAGAAATGTCAAACGTTGGCAATTACTTGTCAATAGAGATACATTGGATTATTGAAGAAGAATTGAATTAATATGGTGTCGTATTGTTCCTCAAATCAAATTAGCAGTTATTGGCAGTTACAAGTCAAGGACGAAATAGAAACTGACTTCGAAGCCACGATATTAATTGCTAGGCACATAAACTCCACGTGTAAATCTATAAAATGGAATAGTTGACAGTTAGAGTACGTGGAGTACTTCTCGAAAAACAGTTATTCTTTTAACGTGTAATCATTTGAATTAGTTGAGCAGTTATGCAGATTTCAAATCAAAACTTCAGGAGGAAGAATCTGAAGAAATTCAAATTCAAACGTGGGGAAAGAAAGAAACTGCCAACTCAAAGAGCAGAAGTTAGAGTTCGAAGCAAGCCAAGTTCAAATTCATTGAGCGGGAAGTTCAAACTACAAACGGCGTCTATAAATAGAAAAATTGAAGAGTGAAAAGCCCCCGAACAAATCTTCAACAAAATGACTATCAAAAATGATGCTTGGTTTGTTCATTGACAAGTAGTTTTAGGATTTCGAACTCGGTTCGAAATAGATTAGAAGTAGATTAGGAAGTAGTTAGGATTATTCTCGATTGTTTCATAACAATCACCCATTTTCGGTTGTTCTTGTAACAATCACCCAGTTCGAAGTTCTGTTACATTTGTATTTGAAGTTGAAGACAATTTCGAAGTAAGTTTATCTTTGATTCATCAATCGAAGTACCTTGTTTCTTTATTGTTTCTTTAATTTCCTGAGTTATTGGTTTGCATTTCTTCACTTATAAAGAAAAATCCTCTTAATTGAGGTAATTGAACCAATAAAACACAATCGCCTGATTAGACTTGGTTTTTCCAAAGTTAATCTGAGGGAGGAGATTGAAACTCTCTCTGGCACGCTCGCACGCGATTATTTTATCACAAAGAAGTAAAAGAACCAGTAAACATTTTTTGGCACGCCCGATGGGACCCTTGAAAGTGTTGAATGGCTCCAAAACTTAGGAAGCAAACAGATGATTCTCAAATTGGCCAAATGCCAGAAGATGAGAATAACATTAATCCTAGAGAGAATGACAGGTTGAAAGACCTCAAATAGGTCAGGAAACTTATATTGGTCAAGATACAAATGTTGGAATTGGCCAAAATTCTCGTATGAACACTAGGAACAATAGAACAGTGCAAATTGATGACCCAAAGAATCCAGATATTGGAGGAAGTGTGTTGTCTAGCCAATTTGCTGAAATGATTGCTACATTTAAGGAACTGGCTCAAACCCAGAAGCTTATGTTACAAAAATTAGAAGAGCAATCAGGACTTAAAAGTAATCCTCTGCCTTCATTTGAGAAGGACAAAGAAGAGGCTAGCACAAGCAAATTTAAGTCAAGACCTGGAAAAGAGCCTATCAATGTAGATGAAATACCAGAATCTTGGTATGAACCTGCAAATGTTTATAACTCTCAAGTCCCCAAGCCTGGGAGAACATACAAACAAACCACTCATATCCCATTCGAACCTAGTTTTGATGGTGTAAATGAGGATAAAGGTTATAAAAATGATGACTACGGGTTTGAAGGATATGGTAATTCTACAGGAAATCATTTTTTTGATAGGGCTAGTTCAAAAAGGCCTAATGTAGAATTTAGAGTTCCTAAGCATCCAGGAATACCAGAAATGGGAAGAGTGCATTCGAATCACCTTTATGAACCTTTTACAAGGCAAGAAGGAGATTACAGACAGCCCCAACCTTTTGAAAACCCTCCTGATAGGTTTCCAGAAGATCATATGACAAGAAATGTGAATAGGGAACCACACATTAACTCAAATGTCCATTTTAAAGGAAATCCCACCCTTAGAGATGAAATATTGGGCCTTATGCAAGAAGTTTATGGACCTCTGAACCGAGGAATACAAACTCAAGCTTATAGAAAACCTTATCCAGAATGGATAGATAGGCAGTTCGAAGTCCCTAGGGGGTTTAAAATTCCTGATTTTACACTGTTTCATGGGGATGGGAAACAATCAACCACAGAACACATTGCTAGATTTACTGCTCAGTGTAAGGAATTAGGTAATAATGGTTTCAGTAAGTTGAAATTATTCTCTAATTCTTTGACAGGAACTGCCTTCGAATGGTATTCGAATTTACCACCAGAGTCAGTTCCAAGTTGGCAAAGGATGGAAGAATTATTCCATGCACAATTTTACCTAACTGAGCCTGAAGTCACTATGGCTGATTTAGCAAGGTTAAAACAAAAACCTGATGAAAAGGCTGCCCAATTCATTACTAGGTTTAAAAGGGCTAGAAACAAATGTAAACTTCAATTACCAGAAGTGGAATTTGTTAGGATAGCACAAGATGGTTTAAGTAGAGAACTTAGAAACAAGTTCGATTCTACTGAATTTAGGGATTTGGTTGATTTAACCTACAAAGCATCTAGATATGAATCTTTGTTAGAAGAAGATGTTGATAGGAACAATTCTTCTTATTCTACTTATTACAAAGAGCCCACTTACGAAATTGATGCTGCTGAAATTATTGAACATGATCCTTGTGTGTGTGATTGTTTGGTTCGAAAAGATTCTTCTATAGCACCAAGGAATAATAAGAAAGCCATTAGCAAAGTATATTCATTTGATGTTTCCAAAGCAAATGAAATTTTTTATTACCTTTTGAAGAAAAAGTTTATCAAATTTCCTGATAATGTTAGACTTCCAACTTTGGAAGAAATCAAAGGGAAGAATTATTGTAAATGGCATGCTTCTTGGACTCATTCAACTAAAAATTGTAATGTTTTCCGTGATAGGGTTCAAGAACAGATCAAGAAAGGAAGGATCATGTTTCCAGAAAAGGCTATGGGAATTGATACTGATCCATTTCCAAAGATTGAAGAAGTAACTGCTAACACTAATGTGCCAACATCATTGGCTAAAACTGTTCGAGAAGTGTGGCAGAATAAACAAGTTCATGTTGAAATGAATTCCGTGCAAATTGGTAGAGGAAGGCCAAATGTTGGTCAACTTCGAAATGGGGCTTACGGAAACAATAAGCCAAGACACACACCAGAGAGTTCATCTCAAAGGGGATTCAAGCAGTCTCATCTTCCTATGCTCGAAGCTTCCTTTTTGGAATGTTTATGCATGGAATGCAGAGCCAATTATTTGGTTTTTAAAGACTTGGATCGACAGGGGGTAGATTTCTTTCCAAAAAGGATGGAAAGAAAGGCCTTAGATCGAAATAATGAAAGAAGACCTTGGGTAAGCCCAAATGAAGGAAGAAATGAGAAGCCTTGGTTGGTTTCTAAAAGAAATGTACCTTCTAGCCCAGTTCCACCAACTTCGAAGAGAGATTATCCTCCTTTGAAGAAGGTTAACACTGGGAAGGCCCCTATGGGTCAGGAAAATGAAGGGCAGGGTGAACAATTTTCCTTGGTAAAGGGGGTTCCTGATTGGTTTTTAAAGAAAATTAAACCAGAACTCTTCCAGGGATACAAAGCTCCTTCTAAGGTTGGAAACAAAATGGTCAAACCTCCAAATACCTCTGTTGGTCAATGGGTAGTGGTTCGAGATCCAAAGACCAAAACACCTCAAATGATTCCTATGTTGACAAGAACTCAGAAGAGGAAATTGCAAAGGAGGTATACTAGTTTCCAAATGGAAGAATATGCCTCTAAGGAAGATCCTAATGAGGGTGATAAGATCAACCCAAGATTTAACAGACTTCGAAGAGAAGACTCTGAGGAATCTCTTCGAAGAGGGTTTACTCAAACCGAAATAGAAACATTGGAGAGTTTGCCTGCAAGGATGGATAGTGACATGCCTCAGAATAGCCCAACTTCACCAAATTCCTTGGCAAGCTATCAATCTGGTTTTTAGAAGCCATGATAGTGGAACAGGAAGGAGGTAAAGGCATAAGTTCATCACCTGTTGAAACATCCTCTCCCATGGAAACTTCTGCAACAGAACTGTCTGAAAAAGTGGGTATAGCAGAAGAAGAATCAGATATACCAGTGCAGGAAAAAAGGACCATCCAGTTTGGGACTTTACCTGAAGTTCAAATTAACATGGTTTCTCCTTCGTTCATTAATTTTGGACCTTTTGGACCAGACTACTCACCAGTTCGAAAGGCATTACAGCCAACAGTTGCTCCTATGGAGGTCATTGATGTATCAAGTGATGATGAATATGATCTTACGTATGACAATGGTTGGAATGATGGTTGGGGAGCTTTGATTTCAAAGATTCAAAAAGAGGAAGAAGAGGAAGATTTCATGGTCATGGTTAATGCTTTAGAGGAACCAGAAGTAACATCAAAGGAAAGAGCAATTTTTGCTCTAGAAACTGAAAATGATTCTAAGTATCCTTTGATTGTTGATTTGAATTGTGCTAATCTTTCTTATCCTTTCAGATCACCTTCAAGTGATATGAGGCACCATTTGAAACCACTGTACATCTCTGCAGAATTCGATGGGATTTTGTTAAACAGGGTTTTGGTTGATAATGGTGCAGCAGTAAACATTCTGCCTTCAAGGACTTTGAAAAAGTTGGGGAAAGAAAAGGTTCGATTGATCCCAACAAGCACATCTATTGCTGGCTTTACTGGTGAAAGTAAAAGTCCTAAAGGAATTGTTTCTATACGCCTGAAAGTTGGCCAAGTGGAAACTAATACAGCCTTTTTTGTGGTGGATACATTCACAAGTAAGTACAATGCTTTGCTTGGTAGGGATTGGATTCATGTCAATGGTTGTATTCCATCTTCGATGCACCAAACTCTGATGATTGTGAAGTATGAAAATGGGAAAGAAGTGGGGGTCGAAGAGGTGAAAGCAGACCCACATCCTTTCAGTACTTCAGCAAATTGTGCAGAGGCTGAAATGTATAAACCTGAAATCATTCCTCTAAGTGAAATTGCACAACCTGCCACCCCTCCATCCAATGTATTGGAAATTGGAGAATTGGCAGAGTTAAAATCTAAGCTTAAACAAGCAGTTGATTATGAATCAGACAATTCACCAGATGAGGCTGCTTGGATGTGAGTCCAAGACAGAGTTCGAAGAGGCCAACTCATTGGCCTTAGTTAAGTTTATGGCTCTAGAAATAGAGCAGAAGTTACAGGAAACAGATGATTGGGAAGAATTACTGGCTGAAAAATCTGACTGGGGGTTAAAGCCATTTGAATTCGAAAAAGCCTTTGTTGGTTATGTCGATTCTCAAGATCCTTTAGAAGAAGTGGAATTGGGAGAAGGGATTGTTCCAAACACTGTTCAAATCAACAGAGAACTTGATGCTGCTTCGAAGGCAAGGTTGATCACAGTGCTTAAAGAGAACAAAGAATGCTTTGCTTGGAGCTATAAAGAATTGACAGGTTTGAATAGAGATTTGGTTGAACATAGATTGCCTATTAAATCTAATTTCAAACCTTTCAAACAACTTCCAAGAAAAATGTCTCCTGAAACCATCTTATTGGTTAAAAAGGAAATTCAAAATCTTTTAAATGCTGGTTTTATTAGAATTGCAAGATATGTGGAATGGCTATCAAATATTGTTCCTGTTATTAAGAAAAATGGGAAGATTAGGGTTTGCATTGATTTTAGAAACCTAAACATTGCAACTCCTAAGGATGAATACCCAATGCCCGTAGTAGACATGCTGGTGGATAGTTCTGCAGGCCATAAAATCATGTCTATTATGGATGGACATTCAGGATATAATCAAATTTGTATAGCTGAGGAAGATGTTCATAAAACTGCATTTAGAGCCCCTGGCAATCTTGGGACCTTCGAATGGGTCAAAATGCCTTTTGGGCTGAAAAATGCTGGTGCTACTTATCAAAGAGCAATGAACACTATTTTTCATGAAATAGTTGGGGGTTTTCTAGAGTGTTACATAGATGACATTATTGTCAAATCAAAATCTATGGATGAGCATGTAGAACATTTGAAAATAGCTTTTTCAAAGATGAAACATTATCAACTGAAGTTGAATCCTGCTAAATGTGCTTTTGGAATAACAGCAGGTAACTTTTTAGGATATCTAGTCCACAGCAAAGGTATTCAAGTTGATAGCAATAAAGCTAAAGCTATTATTGAAGTAAAACCTCCTTCGAATAAGAAAGAACTTCAAAAGTTTCTTGGTCAGTTAAATTTTCTTCGAAGATTTATATCCAATACTGCAGGAAAAACTAAAGTCTTTTCTTCTCTGCTAAATTGAAGGATGGAGAAGACTTCGAATGGACAAAGGAGCATGATGATGCTTTCAAGGCCATCAAGGAGTATTTGATCAATCCACCAGTGCTTGTTCCACCTTCAAAAGGAAGGCCTGTCAAGTTATATTTAGCAGCAAATTATGACTCAATAGGAGTTCTATTGGCTCAAGACAATGAAGAAGGAAAAGAACAAGCTATCTACTATTTAAGTAGGTTTCTTAATGATTGTGAAAGTAGATATTCTGCAGTAGAAAAATTATGTTTAACTTTGTTTTTTGCTTCGAAGAAACTCAGGTACTATATGATGCCTAGAGTAACCTATGTAATTTCCCAGACTGATGTTATGAAGTATATGTTGTCTCAACCTGTACTTAGTGGCAGAATTGGGAAATGGATTGTGTCCTTAATTGAATTTAACCTAGAGTATGTTCCTCAGAAATCAATTAAAGGACAAGCTTTAGCTAATTTCTTGGCTGATCATCCAAATGGAATTGAGACTCCTGAAATAGCAGATGTTGATACAGTGACAATAAAGCCATGGAAAATGTGGTTCGATGGTTCGAAAACATCTCAAATGGCTGGGATTGGGATTGTATTGGAATCTCCACAAGGCTTGAAAACCAAATTTGGATTTCAGATAAATGAAGGAGAATGTACAAACAACCAAGCAGAATATGAAGCCTTAATTATGGGGTTAGAGCTTTTGCTTACTTTAAAAGTTGACATAATTGAGGTATTTGGAGATTCTCAATTAGTTATAAATCAGGTGAATGGAGAGTTTGGTTGCCATAGTAGTGGTTTAAAACCTTATCACCAATATGTGAAGTTATTAATTGAGCAATTTCATATGATTACTTTGACTTATGTTCCAAGATTCTTTAATGGAGAAGCGGATGCAGTAGCTCAAAGAGCATCAGGATTTAAATGTATCACTGATGAAAGCAGAGAATTTTGTCAATTGACTTTAAGGAAATATTTACCAATGCTTAAAGATAGGTATACTGATTTCGAAGTGTGTGAAATCACCACTCCACCTGGTTCGAATGACTGGAGACAATCATTGATTGATTATTTGACAAAACCTGATGCTAAAACAGATAGAGCAACAAGACTAAGATCTGTTAATTATATCATGTATAATGGAGAATTGTTCAAAAGAGGAGCAGATGGACTTTTACTCAAATGCTTGAACAAAGTCGATGCATTTAAAATTATGGCAGAAGTCCATGAAGGTATCTGTGGTGCTCATCAAGCAGGAATTAAGATGAGATGGCTAATTCGAAGGTATGAATATTATTGGCCTTCTATTCTTAAGGATTGTATTGATTATGCAAAGGGTTGCCAAGCTTGTCAAAAGACAGGGCCTCTTAAACGATTGCCAGTTACTGAATTACAATACGTAGTTAAACCTTGGCCATTCAGAGGATGGGCAATGGATATGATTGGTATGATTTATCCTGCTTCTAGAAAAGGAGATAGATTCATTTTAGTAGCCACTGATTACTTTACTAAATGGGTTGAAGCTCAAGCCTTTGAGAGCGTGTCTCAAGAACAAGTCATGGAATTTATCAAAGGCATTATTTATAGATTTGGATCTCCAGAAACTATAACGGTAGATAATGGATCCATTTTTGAAGGAAGAGCAGTAAAAGCTTTTGCAGCTACCCATGGAGTTTCTTTAATTAATTCTACTCCTTATTATGCTCAATCAAATGGCCAAGCAGAATCAACCAATAAGATTATCAAAAGAGGTATTCAAAGAATGGTTGATAAAAATCCAGAAGAATGGCCAAGCTTACTTTTAAATGTGTTATGGGCATATCGAACCACCAAAAGGACCAGTATAGGGACTACTCCTTTTGCTCTGACTTATGGACATGATGCTGTTTTGCCTATGGAGATTGTGGTAAGGTCACAGAGAGTTGCTTCTCAAAACGACCTAAACATGGGAGCATACCACCAAGCAATGCACATGGAGCTTGAAGAAATAGATGAGGAAAGAATTAAAGCTCTGAATCAAATTTTATTACAGAAATTGAGGGTAGCCAGAAGTTATAATAAAAAAGTGGCTATTCGAAGCTTTGATATAGGTGATTTAGTCTGGAAAGTGGTGTTGCCTATCAAGGAAAGAAAACAAGGACTTGGAAAATGGGCTCCAAATTGGGAAGGACCTTTCCAAATCTATAGAGTTCTTAAAAGAGGGGCATACCATTTGAAAGATTTGAATGGTTATGTTCATAGAAGAAAGATTAATGGAAGATATTTAAAGGCTTATGTCCCAACCATTTGGGAATCCTTTAGTAGAAGGTAAAACTTAAAGAGCAGTGTATCTTCCATTGTTTGAGCTGTTCAAGATAAGTCATAACAACAAGCAAGTTATATAGTTGAACTCATAGTTCAATTGATGAGATCAGCATTTCAAAGCAGTTCAAACAATCATGAAATTGGAATATCACAAGCATTTTATTCATTGATCAAAAGATTGTACAATTGTATCTTTTAGGTCACTCAGTACATGAGCACCTCTGGTACAAACAAAGTTATAAATTTCTTCTTGATCAGTAGTTCGCTGCAATTGACTTTTAAGGTCTCTTATGTTTACAACATAAGAAGAAGCTTTGTTCAAAGAAGCTTGCATGTTGGTAGTTGTTTGAGAAATTTCCCCTTTAACCTTAAGCAAGGCTTCCTCTAAGCCAGCATACAAAATTCTTAGTAGACCATTCTACAAAATTTAGTGCTTGATCTTTGATGAGCTGACTTTCTTCTAATATCGGGTAACATGGCGTAAATTTGAGTGGAAGATCAAAGAATGCAGGGCCTAGGATATGAGTATCGACCTTATTAGGGTTCACGATGAAGGTTTGATCATGTAAGGATTCATCCGTGGGTTTCGATTTGGCTTCATGAACTAATTTTCTTAGGGCAAAGGAAGAAGTGCCTATTGAGTTTGAAGTTTCAGAGGCCATGGTTGCAGAAGTACAAGAGAGAAAGCAAAAGAGCAAAGTGTTTTGAAAATTTTTGAGCACACAGCGAAAATTCTAAGCCCTAGATTTATACATTGCGATGAAACAGTGCGTCGTTTCGGGTCAGGTGTTTATTAAGGGTAATTGGGCCTAAATCATTATTGAGCCCAAGTTTGAATTTAGACTTTGAAATGGTGTTTTGCTTTAATTATTTCAAAATCATCATGTTTCTAAAACCATTTTATTGGTTTAATACTATAAAAACACATTTTTATAAGTTCGGACTGGTTTAAAAACATTTTTTATTGCTTCAAAAAGCACTGAAAGGTGTAAAATTAAGCCATAAAGAGAACTAAGTTTTCGAAGACATTTTTTGGTATTGGGAATGTTAGCCATGATTTAATTAAAGAATTCGAAGCAGCAAAAGGCACATCAACACTCATTCAAATCCCTTGAACAACGATGTTAATGTGGGGGGTATGTTTACATATAAAATTAGCAAATCCAATAGTTGATTGACACGTAATCAGAAATGCCAAACGTTGGCAATTACTTGTCAATAGAGATACATTGGATTATTGAAGAAGAATTGAATTAATACGGTGTCGTATTGTTCCTCAAATCAAATTAGCAGTTATTGGCAGTTACAAGTCAAGGACGAAATAGAAACTGACTTCGAAGCCACGATATTAATTGCTAGGCACATAAACTCCACGTGTAAATCTATAAAATGGAATAGTTGACAGTTAGAGTACGTGGAGTACTTCTCGAAAAACAGTTATTCTTTTAACGTGTAATCATTTGAATTAGTTGAGCAGTTATGCAGATTTCAAATCAAAACTTCAGGAGGAAGAATCTGAAGAAATTCAAATTCAGACGTGGGGAAAGAAAGAAACTGCCAACTCAAAGAGCAGAAGTTAGAGTTCGAAGCAAGCCAAGTTCAAATTCATTGAGCGGGAAGTTCAAACTACAAGCAGCGTCTATAAATAGAAGAAATTGAAGAGTGAAAAGCCCCCGAACAAATCTTCAACAAACAGCTATCAAAAAATGATGCTTGGTTTGTTCATTGGCAAGTAGTTTTAGGATTTCGAACTCAGTTCGAAATAGATTAGGAAGTAGATTAGGAAGTAGTTAGGATTATTCTCGATTGTTTCATAACAATCACCCATTTTCGGTTGTTCTTGTAACAATCACCCAGTTCGAAGTTCTGTTACATTTGTATTTGAAGTTGAAGACAATTTCGAAGTAAGTTTATCTTTGATTCATCAATCGAAGTACCTTGTTTCTTTATTGTTTCTTTAATTTCCTGAGTTATTGGTTTGCATTTCTTCACTTATAAAGAAAAATCCTCTTAATTGAGGTAATTGAACCAATAAAACACAATCGCCTGATTAGACTTGGTTTTTCCAAAGTTAATCTGAGGGAGGAGATTGAAACTCTCTCTGGCACGCTCGCACACGATTATTTATCACAAAGAAGTAAAAGAACCAGTATTTGGTTAATAATACTTTTATATTTATTCACAAAAAAAATTATTTGGTTAATAATATTTTACTTTTTTGATTTATCTCGTCGAGACAAACCAATAATCCACAAAAATTCGACGCAAATCTGACAAATGATTTTTTTTAACAAAGACAAAAATTGATACATCTATATTATTTTTTGGGTAGTGATAATACCAAAACTATTTTTGATTGTGCCAAAACTCTGAATCCGGGGGAGGCACTGTGCGGTAGGAGTTGTGCGTCATGCTGTGCGGCAAAACTACACCGTTTTGCTCATTTTCTTAGTATATCCAAGGGCCCTGTTTGGAGAGTTAAGTGTGGGGTTTAATTTTTAGGGTTCAGTTTTAGGGGATTTAGGCACTTTGGGGTAGGGTATAGTGGGTTTAGGCACTTGGATTTTAGGCATTTTGGATTTAGGCATTTCAGGTTTAGGGTTTAGGCACTTTGGGTTTAGGCACTTTGTAATGGTTTTTTCTTCCTCCAAACAAGGCATTTGGAAGCTTTGGAAGTGTGCACAAAAATCAAGCAAAATGACGTAGTTTTGCCGCACAACAGCTACCGCATAGCACCCACCCCGGATCCCAAAACTCCAATGCATAAAGAACTTTTACACATTTAAGAGTTATGGCTGCAAAGCAAATTGGCTTTGAAAAGTGCACAGTTTGGGTGCTGATACTTTAAGACTTAGTTTTTGCAGATAGTTGTGGTTGTACTCAATAAAAAAATTATTTAAAACAACATTAATCCTGATAATATCCTCAAGTAATCCAAACTCCGATCTAATTCAAAAGAAGCGAGAAGACACCTCTATCATAATCTGCTAGTGGAGCAATAATAACCGTACCTTATAGAAAGGTACTCCTCAAAATGTGAAATTACGTTACCAGTAAAACATGTTTCTTTTTTTTTTTTTTTTTACTTTCAAATGCAATTTGACCGACTATTCTCATGACTTAGAAGACATTGAGAAAATGTCACGAGGCAAATTTCTCCTAAAAAAGCAAGGTGATCCTAAAAGTTAGTGCTTAGCCACCCTTCTGGCACAGTTCAAATTATGAAGCAAAGTCCCAGATGCCTGGTTACCAAAGTAATATGAAATATTTAAGCGTGAGGGCACCCTCACTTCATGTGCTAGCTTTTGGGGTTGAGTTCTACCCAAGACCGTGTAACACAAATACATAAGCACATCGTTTTCTGAATTAAAACTTCATTCATGCATTCTTTCAAACAGTTACCAAGCATTGTCCATTATACCAATATTTTACACTAAATTGATGAGATATTAATCCGTACTTGATCCAAAATCAATTCATTGTTCAAACTTGCAAGATGGGCTATCCAACACGCATCTCTTGCACATTTCATTTAACATGTAAAATGCAAGTAGAAATGGAAGCATATGGATGCTCACGAAGGCACATGCAATCACGGATTTTTTGATTTAAGGGTAGTATAAGTCACCCCATTCTCAACAAATGTATCAATCCAAAAATTGATGGAAGTCTGTGAAGGTAATATAGCTACCTGATATTTGCAAGGAAAACCCGTGCCACGTCCGAAAGATATTGCTGATGGCTACAAATTTTGGCAAGGAAAACCGGTGCCGCGTTTTGAAGGTGTCACATCTAACTTTTGAGTATTCAAGAAAATTGGAAGATCAATATGATTTATAGATAATTAAACCAAAACCAAATAGAGGAGTATGAAACAGGAAAGCCAAAAGTAAAAATAATTAGGAATTGATCAAATGAAATCCAAGAAGAAGCCTTGTAGTAAGAAAAATATCTCGAGAATATGAAACAATAGTATTTACAAACTTTGTCGAGACATTATAATGCCTTATACTGTAAAAACCTCCCAACTTACGACATTCATTCCTGTCGTTGGACTTGGACCGCCCCTACCTCGAACCCAACCGGGTAATGGATGGGTACTCAGGAGGTGTCGAACGGTCAGCAGGGGCAGCGCCAACTGTATGGCCGCGGTGTCAAATGAACCCACGTGGGTGCAAAATTCTAAATTTCCTGAGTGTAATTTTTCTAGTACTTTTTAAAACCTCTAGTGATATGTTACCACTGGAAAATAACTTTGAACCCATAGATTTTCGAGAGAAGATCCAAAGGCCTTGTAATTTGTCCACCTCATCATGTTTCAAAACTTGACAAAAAAAAGCTCGTATTCAGCTGACCGAAGACCGCGGAAACCCCGTTATGCTGACCGACGAACAAGGTCACCCAAGGCACCTGACCGGCGTTGCGACCACTGCCGTCGAGGCCCTTCCCCACCACAAATTGGTGTAGACTTCCTTACAAGAGTGTCAAATTGGCTTAGACTATTGGAATTATCATTATCATCATGAGATTTGCTACAGTGCGCACTTTTTAAAAATTACTCAATATGAGATTTTGTGACTCAAAATATGAGATTTTGTGGCTCTAAATATGAGATTTTGTGGCTAGAGATATGAAATGCGTTTGGTATGCACACTCATACGGATGTCCACAAAATCTCATATATGTCCACACAATCTCATATTTGGACCCATTCGGATTGCTACAGTAACTGCTACAGTGCACACAATCTCATATTTGAGCCACAAAATCTCATATTTAGAGCCACAAAATCTCATATTTTGAGGCACAAAATCTCATATTTAGAGCCACAAAATGTCATATTTTGAGCCACAAAATCTCATATTTTGAGGCACAAAATCTCATATTTAGAGCCACAAAATCTCATATAGTCAATGGTCAAAGGTGACACACGTCATACGTGGCACAATCTCGGCCGTCCATCCGTATGGGGTGTGTACCGTATGCCATCTCATATTTGGAGCCACAAAATCTCATATTTGGAGCCACAAAATCTCATATTTGGTGCCACAAAATCTCATATAATCTCATATTTGGTGCCACAAAATCTCATATTTGAGCCACAAAATCTCATATGGGGGGGATGTTTACCGTAGCATTTCTCTATGATCATAACTTCATACACTCCCCTTATAATATGTTCACGTTCTTTCTTTTTTTTTTATTCATGTTAAATTCCATATTTCTTCCACTTATTATTCAATAGTTATTATACATAAACACGTTGTAAATTCACATGAATAACAAAAGAATACAAATAAATAAATAAATAAATTTGTGAAAATGAATTTCCTTAATAGAAATGCTGGGGACTCGTAATTCACATATCCCAAAACGCGAATATATGACGTTGATCAACTTTGGTATAGTGTCGGTCCTCATACCCAAAAGAGAGGATTATATGTATCTTGAAGTATGTGCAAGAATATGTATTATTTAAACGGAAAAAAAAATTTCATTAATCTTGAACTTGTTACAAGACTAATAGGAGCAAAAAAATAACATCATGCACATGCTCAAGGAGAAATCATCTACTCACCCACACCAACGATCGGCAACAAACCAATCGAAGACACTCTTTAGGACAAAGTCAACCTAAAAAGGCTGAAGTCCAACCCCTATGGATCTAAAAATATCCAAAATATTACAATCTTCTCATAAAAACACCAAAGGGCCTAATAATGCCCGGATAAAAATGGGTCAAGTCTAACCAATAAAATCCTGAACAGCAATGAGCCAACGCCGCCACCTCCGCAGCCATACCGCATCCCTCCATGGCCACCAGACGAGATGATCCGCTGCCACCACCGTCGCCGGAACCCAGAGAACAAGCCCCTATTGCTGCCCCAAAGAACGGCACGAAAAGCCCTCCACGGCCACCCGAAACCAAAAATGCCGCCGCTCCAAGCCCGTGGAAAAATATGTTGTGGGCTGTCAATTGCTAGACCGATCATAATCTAGGGCAAATTGAAGTTGTCGTCATACCCAAAAGATATGGTATAAGTGGGTTTGTGCTACAATTACTAAATGTGGTTTTGTGGTACAACTAAACCAAGATGACCGAATATTCTCTTCATCAATTAAAGTTGGAATCCAAAGCTTCTTTTTTTTTTTTTTTTTTTTAATTTTGAATTAACTCACTCTAAATGTTGTTAACAATGCTTCATTGCATGCATGCTTTACTTCACTTTATTTTTACCAATTTGTGGTTGTAGTCAGAGGACGATGGGCAAGGTGGGAGGAGGAAGAAGAAGAAGGGACTGAAAGAGAAGCTAAAGGAGATATTGCCTGGAAAGCACAAAGACAAGCATGCCCCTCAGACCCATCAAACCGGTTCTTACCCGGTTCCCCTCAGCAGCACAACTCCTCCCGGGCAGCATCCACACGAGCACGAGAAGAAGGGTATAATGGAGAAGATCAAGGAGAAACTACCTGGTACCCACCACAATCACTAAAGGAGTAACACCATTTTATGGGTGGATGTTGTGATGTCTGTGTGTATGATAACTTTGGTACTGGGTATGAACACCATGCATGGTACTTGTTTGAAGTTTGCTTGAAGTAGTCATTGTAATAAGTGTTGTGAATTGCCTCTCCATTTGGAGATTTCGGTTTTCAATGGTTTGTTGGTGTCATGTCTTTCATCTTTTTTCATGGATTGTTTGGCGGACATAATTTGGAGGATGGGGTGATTGGGAATATATAAGAAGCATGGAGGTCTATATAAGTTTCACTTAGAACGGGGGGGGAAATAAACAGAATCAAATTTTTAGGCATTCAAATTTGGGGTAAATTTCACCGAAACCCCTGAGGTTTGCCTTAATTATGGTTATCCATCACGTATACAAAACAACAATGAACTCCTTTTTCTTGACACTCCAATCGTCAATTATCAATATTCATAAAAGGTTTTAATATTCTTTTTACTGGCACTCCAATCGACAATTATCAATACGACAATTGTCTTAACGTGACGGCATGGGGTCAAAAATGACTTATATCTAAACAATCTATAAACTCACTTATCTATATAAGTATATAACAATACAAAGCGGTTTTTGTCCCAGTTACCATATTACATTTCATATTTCTCTCTGCCAACTCACTCCCTCTCTCTCTCTTGTAGCCTTTTCCTCCACTGGCCCACACTACTAGAATAATTGATAAAGATCACACTAATAAAATTTGAAAGATTACGGTTTTGATGAAACCGTGATAAAGAAATACAAGGTGAGTTTTTAATGTCACTTTGCTAATAAAACCACAACGATTAATCATAATTATCACAGGTTTAAAAGAACTATGATTATAATTGCTTAATTAATCACATTTTCCTACAAGTGTGATAAAATGTGTTTATTTTTACCAGGCTTTGTTACAAGTGTGATAAAATGTGTTTATGTTTCCACGCTTTGTTACCACCATGTTAAAATGTATTTATTTTTACCACGCTGTGTTACAACCGTGATACAAATCTTTTTTATCACATTTTTTCCGACCGTGATAAAATGTGTTTCGCATATTTTAACCACACTTCGATTACAAGTGTGATAAAATGTATTAGTTTCACCACGCTTTGTTACAAACCATGATAAAAGTATGTTTATTTTAATCATACTTTGTTACAACCGTGATAAAATTACTTTTTTATCACATTTTTTCCGACCTTGATAAAATGTGTTTGCGTATTTTAATCATACTTTGATTACAAAGTGTGATGGACTATTAAATACTTTATTATTTATTTTAGGTTTTTAATTTTGTTGCCTTATGCATCACTTTTAGCGACGAAACAAATGTTTGTCGCCTTATGCAACGCCTTTGTCTACCAAAACATAAAGTTAGTCGCCAAAGTAGAATCTGAAATGGCGACAAAAAATGTTAGTCGCCTAAGAGAAAACATGCCACTAACTAATTTTTTTGTTAGTGTCTACTAAATTACTAGGTGTCGCCAAAGGCTAGTGTATGACGACCAAATTTACGTCGTCAATTGTATAATTTCTATAAATTAAAATATTATAATGTAATGTAAGTATAATATATTATGATATAATGCAATATATATTTTATGTAAAATATATTACATATTTGTTGTAATATAAAAGGGAATAAATGAAAAGATAATACATATACATTGTTTTTGGTAAACGTGACATGAAGACTTGGGTAGCCTAGTGGATGAGTGTTAGGATAAGAATTGGGAGGTCGGAGGTTCAATTCTTAGCAAATGCATGTTAGGATAAGAGTTGGGAGGTTGTGGAAATGATGTCACGAGGCACGTATGTCCAAACCATGATGGTATAGTTAATCCAATCACAATTTTTTTGTCCAAACCATGATTGTATAATTAATTTAATCACGATTTTTTTTAGCAAACCGTGATTGTATAGTGTTTTTAATCACGTTATTTGTCCAAATCGTGATTATAAAACTAATTTCATATATCACAGTTTTATCTTCAAACCGTGATAATACTGTTGATTTAACTACGGTTTATCGTGTAAACCATAATTGTATAATATTTTTAAAACACACTTTTTTACGATCTTTTATGATCTTTAACCACGGTTTGTTGTCCAAACCGTGGTCTTATTGTTTATCATCACGCCTTATGTGTTTCCATATCAGTTTGGACTTACATTTAATCACAGACATAAACCGATTGTAGTAGTGCCACCACACCTAAAATTTCAAACCACATTCTCTCTTACTACCTCTCCTCTAAAATTCAAAGGACCATAAAGAATGGACACGGACACGTGTGTCGATTGCTCAAGTCGTGCCTTCAGGCATGGGCACGAGGATGCACTAGTATTATCCTTGGAGGAGTTAAACAGGGTAAAAGAAAATGAGAATTGAGATCTTTTATGATTTATTATTTTATCTTATTATTGTTAACAAGTCGAATTTGTCATTAGAAATTTGTCATTAGAAGTTAATTTCATCATGTGTTGGTTAGGCTTTGATGGGATGTCGTTAAAATGAATATTGAAACCATAGGAGTTTATAGTTAAATTTTCGAGTGCGAGGAGTATCAGTAATTAAGGCAAACTTCATGGGGTGTTGGTCGGAATTTTTCCTAAAAAACTATTCCACAAATCTTCAGTGACCGACAGTTTTTCTTTTCTGATGGTGAAATTGTATTGGTTACTGCTTGCACTGATTGTGTTACATATCTTTACTCCTACATCTCTTTCAAAACCAAATTAAATTTCCATAACAAAAAGGAGTAACAATCTTTTAATTTTTGTTTTTGTTTCTTTTGCAAATCTTAAATCCTCGTTAGTGTATGCAATTGGTACTGCGGTTGAAGCTGAAGCATACATTGTATAACTGCTTAATTATATGATTACGAAATCGAAAAAAAAAAATTATATCACTTTATCAGCTATGTGATAAAAAATCAAGGCTTTAATATCAACCCATGCCAAATATTTATTAGAAAAGTAATTCAAAAAGAAACTAATTTTCATTGACGCGCGTGTTTAATTCATGGCCTAGCATGCTTTTATATTGATAGATTACAAGACTCTGTAACCAGGGAACGGCTCCAGAAATCTTATTTTAGTGGGGGCACCTTAATAATCCTTACTAATCACAATTGTTAGAATTGGTTTTCCTAGTCAAGCACGATAAGATTATGCTAAATTAAGATATTCATTACTAAATATAAAATTTACTCGTATAATGCAAGATTTTTATAACAGGATCAAAAAATGAGCACAGAAATCTTAGACAAAAACTTGTAGAGTATACTTTACGTTGATATTTACAAGTCTTTAGAATGATCGAGATGGTTTCGTTAATGACTTTCTTTTAAGATATTTCTCCAGAATGGTTAAAAATGAAGAAAATCAAGAGATAAATCTCCAAATAGACAAACAATTTATCAACTAATAATTATAAATGAAATAGCCAACGAAAGTTGAAGTGTACAATTAACTCAACGTTTTATATTTCTGATATACTATAGATATAAGTGTTTAAGCAAAATATAGTATGACACTTATATATTTATGCTAATTATATAATACTAATAATAAATTTTTTTAGTTGCAAGTCGAGGGACGTGACCTGTCTTATGACCTATCTTAATCCATCCCTTTTTTGTAGGGCTACTAAATGGACCAAACTGCTTGAGTTCGGCTAGAGCTTGACTCGACTTTTGGCTCACTCAAGCTCGTTTAAAAACAATATAAGTCAAGCTCAATTACTTTTAATGTTTATTAATGAATTCAAGTCTTCATCAAAAAAAAAAAAAAGAATTCAAGTCAAGCTTGAGTATATAAGTGTTTGGCTTTATAGGTTGGTGAACAAAGGGATATTCCGTAAATATTCTAAAGATAGAGGTTAATCAGCAAATATCGCAAAAGTAAAAGATCTGACTTCCATTAAGATTTTTCACGAGTACGCTTCCAATAGTCTTGTATCAAAATTATAATATTCTTCACTTTGATAATGAAATTTAGGGCTTCCGGCTTTAATTAGGTCTTTTAATTTTGAATTCTTATGAGCTTAAGCTTAAACTCAAGCTTCAAAACTTGAAACTTCACGAGCTTTAGCTTAAGCTTGAAAACCAAAGATTAACCTGCACGTTCCACAAGCCAAGCCAAGCCTATTATGAACACATAATTTCAAACATGAGCCGAGCTTAAACAATTAGACTCTATAAATTCTCAAACTGAAGCCAAGCTTGGACACATGTAATAAGGAGTCGGGCCAAGCCTGAGCAATAAAAGGGAAACACGCGTAGCAAGGAAATCCAGAATAAACTGGGAATATATATATATATATATATATATATATATAATTAACCTAGACTAAATCATAAATATGTAGAATAATAAAACTTGAAAAATATAGTAATTAACGTAATATTTTCAAATATTACATTGACAAATATCATTGATTGCTCACATGCATCTTCCAATAGGAAAATTATGTATATATAGTAGAATAGGAAGGTACAAAAGTATATACATATGCCTAGCAATTTTATTTGAAGAAACAAAACACTCAAAAAACTATTAACAAGTGCATCAGTCCAAATGGATCAATGGGAAGAAAGCCCAACATCAGGGGTTGTTGAAAAGGCTCCAATAGCTGGGGTTGTTGAAAAGGGAAAAATGAAAATGGATCAATCGGAAGGGAGCACAATAGAAGCAGGGGTTGTTGATCAATTCGAAGGGA
>CM029277.1:27914758-27995777 GCA_016920895.1 Vaccinium myrtillus
CTAGGTTTCCTTCCCTCTCTCTCTCTCTCTCAGAGCCAGGAGCAAAATTTGCAGGCTGCGAAATTTCCCAATTGCACCTGCGAATTTTCCCAATGTAATCAAAGGATGGTAGAAGGGGCAAATCGGATATCCTCCTCCTCTGCAACTATGGAAGAAGCAAGGGCTTGCCTGGAAGCGGTTAAGTGGTGTGTGCAGTCCCAACACATGGTGGTGGCTATTTTTGCCGATTGCTCCAGTACCTTTTGTGGGCATTCTTTGCCAGAGAGTTGGATGGGATGGAATTTTAGCAGATGATATGATTAAAATTGTTTGATTTTGGTTTGAAATTTTTTTTTTTTTTGCTTTTGGATGTATGAGAGATGCGTTTCCGGTGTAATCGTCGTTGTACGAACTTTCAAACGGTCAGTGGTGAGAACAGGGGCTTTTTTTCTGAATTCGCACCCACCACAACACAAATTCGCAGTGCTATTTTTTTGTTGTTCTACAAGTCTACAACATTCGCAATGTTTTTTTACAAATTCACAATGTTTTTTTTTACAAATTTGCAGTCGTCGGACAAATTCGCAGTCGCCGGAAAAATTCGTCGGCTGGAAGTGGATGGTGGGTGGAGTTGGGGAGTGGGAGGTGGAGTAAGTAAAGTGTAAATATGTGTTTCAAGGGTAGAACAGTAATCTTAATAATGAGATTGTACTTTAGATAATTAAAAATTGAGTGTATGCTTAATGAAAATTAGGGATTGGTTTTCTAGACCTATTTGGAAATTTTCTGTTGAAAGTTTTCGTTCTCTAATCTCAGATTCACAGGCAAGAGAGAGGAGAGAAGAGGAAGAAGGGATTCCGAATCCCATCGCCGTCGGCCGCCCATTGCCCATCGCCCATCGCCCATCGTCCATCTCGTCCCGTCCATCGACCGCCCATCCCATCGCCCGTAGGTTTTCTCTCTCTCAGTCTCTCCTTCCTTAATTCTTCTTCTTTATTCATCTTCTTCTTTATTCACGAAGTACTGGAATTTTTACAAATCAAGATTGTCGACCTTTCAACTGTTTGGAAAGAGCAAGGTTATCAGATTCCTAATACACAACTTTCTCACCATCCATTAATTGCATGCTTTAAAGATTCACATCATACTGATGTAAGGAATTAAAATCTGTGGGAGTAGAACATCCGCATTCTCCAAAATGCAATTAACCTTTCCAATCACTTTTAGCACTTCAAGTTGCGCTACTGCACTTCAAAACAAGGTTAAGAACAATGAAAACATAACGTGGAAAATAACAGCACCCACTGACCCACTAGGGCAAATAGAATAAGATTGAGTGCTTTTTCCTTGTATTTTTTTTTTTGGGACCAATTTCCCTTGTAATTTTCAAATCAAAGGTTGGAGACATTTGTTGTTATTGTGTAACTGATACTTTTGCTTCTAAAAATGCAACATGAGTAATATTCAAGTGATACTCATGCGTTATAGTATGTATTTAGAGACTTTGTGTTTTGACTTTTCTGGTATTATATACCCCAATGATTAGTAGAACTTTATATTGTTTTGACTTTCTCGCATTGTGATTGTTGCTCAAAAAATTATAATTGTTGTACTCTTATGGCACATTTTTTCAGACTAGGCCTAGGGTACTCCAAACCTTTGGGCCGGCTTTGAAAGAGAGAGTGAGGAAGTATAAGGAAATCTGCAATACCGTTGCCACTCGCTCAAACAATGGCTTCCAACTCAACCCCCTTGAATCAAATTGAAACCATTAGCTCAGTCCCCGACGAATCCGAGCTCGATCGGTTCGCTGCAGTCGCCAACAAGGTCGCCGACGCAGCCGGCGAAGTGATTCGCAAGTACTTCCGTAAACCCTTCGACATTATTGACAAGGAGGACTCGAGTAAGTTCTCTGAATTTTCAGAGGAATTTTGGTTTTGTAACATTCTGTTTTAGATAGTCCGATGGTGAGGCAAAAACCCTAGACCAAATGCTATACTTGCTGTCATGCCTTGAGCCACCATCACAAGGCGTACTATTTTGGTTAGTCGCGGAAGGGTTGCATAATTTGACATGACACTTACTATATATTTTTTGTTTATAGTACACATAATTTTTGCCTCATTAGTCACGCATTTTTATGGCGCATTTTTTGGGCGAAGTTACAATCATGGGGTGCGGTACATGCTAGAATAGTTGCACAACTTTTTGATTAGTTATGCAATACTTATTTTTGTATCAATTATGCATTTTTTGGTGATAGGCATCTCCAAGTAGATATATATGGCAGTGTTTTTACTTGTTATTTGCAACTGAACACTGAAACTCTTCATATTTTGAAGACCATGCATTGTGGCACAGTTTGTAACGCTATGAAAAATGTTCTCATCAATATATATCCCGTTCCTTCGCAGTCTCCGTTGGGGGAAATATTTAATCTACTGTGACTTGGAGCAATTTAAGTGTTTTAGTAGAGTCAAGATTGTAAAAAAATATCCAATTTATGTGATGCTAGGACTGTATCCAAGTCCCCCTGCCCGCCCCAGTTGTTATATTGTTACTTGTCTTGATAATGTCTGAAAAGTGAATAAGTGATTCTGAATTGACTCCATCTTGAATCTGATTTAGCTCCTGTTACAATTGCTGATCGAGAGACGGAGGAAGCAATGGTTTCGGTTATACAAGAGTGCTTTCCTTCCCATGCAATGTAAGTGAGGCATGACTTGTTTTCACTCTAAAGCTGTGTAATTTAGTTGTTTTTGGTATTTTTAGCTGCCCATGAAAAACTACATGAAGATGAATTTGGAAAGTTTTCATTAGATATTCACAAACAAAAAAACTACGGGTACGCACGCTTGCGTAAGCCCAATGCACAAACGGTGCATCTTAAATGTCCAAAAGCTTTTTCGACGGTCCAGATTTTAAATAAACTTTTCACGCGAACAGTCTCTGGACATTGATTTCTGAGATGGACGGTTGAGATGAGTTGCGTTCCATATGGCGTACGCGAGTGTGCGTACCCATAACCCCGTTGATTCACAAATTCATGCTTATACAAATTTGGAAGTCACTGGAGCGGCCACATGTCGGGCAATAGTGAGACCATGCCTGTCAAAGGGGTGACAGTGCTATGAATTGATTGAGTGGCTAGATGCTTCATTTAATCTTTGTGCAAATTCGTTCTCTCATAGTCTTCTATGTGGAAGATGTCAAAAACCTAATTTTTTTCTTCGGACTGAAACTGAACGTTAATGGAAATTGCAGTCTTGGGGAGGAGAGTGGATGGAGGTGTAAAGAACAATTTGCAGACTATGTATGGGTTTTAGATCCTATTGATGGAACAGAAAGTTTCATTACGGGTATTTCCTCGACTTATTCCTTTTGAACTTGTATGTATTTCTTTTTTCGAACTCTGAAATATGCTCATATTGTGTTCCAGGAAAACCTTTATTTGGCACTCTCATCGCTCTACTTCACAAAGGCAAGCCGGTAAGAATCATGCACCATTTTATTTCTCGGAAATTTTTGGGTGCTCCACGGGCAATGCTCCTATGCCGCCCCTGTCCGATAATGTGAGCCATTTCTTTTACGTTTGGGCTTCACAGGACAGAGGGGCATTAAGGCATTGCTCTAGGATCATAGAATTACTTCTTCTACTCTCACCAGGAAACGGGGGAATAATTTGCTTTACTGGCGCATAGGATTTGATCAGTGTTCTAAAAATCGGTCAATTCGGCCGACTAGTCAGCCCAAAGTTGCTAGTCGGAGGTCCCCCGACTTGACCAAAACCCAACTAGTTGGACGCCTAGAGAGAAGTCGGCGATTAGTCGGACAAAAGTTGCTACAGCAGCCGATCGATCTGGGACCGACTAGTGTCTTTTAGACCCTTGAATTTGATTTCAGTTTTCAAATGGGAGCAATTTATAAAATGAGTTGTTTAGATTGGAATGCAGACAGTTTTTTCAGCTTCAAATAAATTTGATGAGATGTTTTGTCTTGTGTCTTCTTGTAATTAAATTGGCATAAAAGGCTTCCTGTTTATGTACATGTACAATAACTAGCAATTTTCTAAGTTAATAAATTTTAGAGTCAGCCTAGGTTACTTGCTTAATTTTGGCCTAAAGTTCCATTATTAAAATTATGTTTAAATTTTAAGTTTGTTTCTATTATGTTTGTTTTTTTGAATTTAAAGTGTTGATGGGAATTATTATCAACTATGTTTATTTTTGTTGTTTCTAGGTTGTGGGAATTATTGATCAACCAATTTTGAGAGAAAGATGGATTGGGATCAGTGGGAAGAGAACAACATTGAACGGAGAAGAAGTCTCCACGCGAAATTGTGAAACTCTTTTACATGCTTATCTGTATGTATATGTATCCATGTTGATTCTTTTTTACCAAATAAACAATAAAAGGAAAAAGACTGGAAAATTTATAGAAATGGTCCCTCTAGTCTTACTGGTGTCTCGATTTGGTCCCTCTAGTTTCATTTCACTCTAACAAACCATGTAGTTTCAATTTTACTCAAATTAGATCCAATTGATAACAGACGTTATCAAAGATGATGGAAATCCCAATTTGAGGGTTTTTTTTAGGGGCAGATCTGTCATTCACCTCCCTCCCACCCTTTTACCAAAACCCTAATATTTTACCCCCTCCCTCTTCTTACCCAATTTGTTAAAACTGGCGCTGAATTTTGAAAGTTTATTCAGATTGAAGATTTGATCGGGGATTAAGCCGGAAAATTGGTTAAAATAAGGGTGAGAGTAACCAAATTGGATAAATTCCCTATAGCAGGAGGGATTTCGACCAGCGAGTTTATTGTTCGAAACCGATAAAATAGTGATAGTCTCATCGGAAATATTCGACAGAAGCTCGCCGCTGAACAAGTTGTCACTCAAATCAAGCATGTCCAACAACGGCAAGTTGAACAAACCAGGGGGAATCGTTCCACTCAAGTGATTCTTCGTGACTCGCACCCGAGTTAAAGATTCACACTCACCGAGTTCACTCGGAATCGGTCCTACGAAATAGTTCTCCATCAGTATCAACGTCTTCAACCTCCCTCTATTACACAAAGCACTTGGGATTTTACCCGTGAGATGATTTGATGTTACGCTGAGAAATATTAGCTTCCCGTTACACCCGAGATTTTCAGGTAATTCGAACGTGAAGTTATTTTCCCAAATCTGTAAAGTCTCGAGGTTCAGTAAATCGCCGATGAATGACGGAATAGAACCGTGTAAATTATTACAGCCATTGTCTCAGAAAACAATCTGATAGTGAGAGAGGAAGCATGCCCTTTGATGTTTGTTGAGAAAGTTAAGAAAGAAAGAGACACCAGTGAATGCGTAAATGTTAGGAAGAAACATCTTATGTGTATATCTTTGCTTTTGGGTGATTGTAAGTATTTTGTTTTCTAATATTGCATTATTAATTTAACTCTGCATAGTCGAAGAACAAATTTCACCTCTAGGAAAGCCATTGGAGACATGGAAGATTCTTTGCTGTAAATGAGAGGGTCAGTAAATCTGTAAAGTCCCAAATCTGTAAATTCCTAGGGGAAATGACAGGTCTGCCCCTAAAAAAAATCCCCAAATTGGGATTTTCCGTCATCTTTGATAACGTTTGTTATCGATTGGACCTAATTCAACCAAAATTGAAACTACATGGTTCGTTAGAGTGAAATTGAAACTAGAGGGACCAAATCGAGACATGGGTCAAACTAGAGAGACCATTTAGATAAATTTCAAAAAAAAAATTGGGTGATGGAAGCATATCTATGGTACAAGTATCTGCATTTTGAAAGCCTGTGCTTTTAACTATTTTTGACGTTATTATCTGTTTAGTTCTGCGAGTAGTGGATTTATAGTTTGTCTCTGTCTTATTAGTGTTCTTTGCTGGTTTCAGGTACACGACTAGCCCACACCACTTCAGTGAAGATGCTGAAGTTGCATTTGCTAGAGTTGGCTTTAAGGTTCAATCATTTCTGGTTTTTTCACATTTCTGGCTTTAAGTTTTGTCATAGTAGTATGATGCCCATGCCAAAATGAACCAGAATCCGTGCCAATCTTTCAAGTTTATTTCTTTCCTTTTATTGATTCCATAGATTTGTCCTTCTGTTCATGACAAATGAATTGGAGGTTGTCTCAAATTCATTTTCTACTAGAGAAATAAAAGTTCTAGCGGAGTATATTATGGGTGCATTCGCTATATTTAACATGCTAGGTTGTTTAAAGATGTTAACTTTTGAGTTTTGAGCCAATCATTGTGAGCCAATCATTTCCTTTGGAAGAGGGATTGTATAGACTCAAAGCAAGTATCATATGTAGTTCTCTTAAACAAAAGTTCAGCATTTCAGATATCCTATTCGGTGTAGTAATGGACTTTTCCATCCTTGGCTTTTATCTTGTTTGGTACTTCTAGGAGAATGTTTTATCCTAGATAAATACTTATATGTTACTGCTCACTGAGTGGACCGTACTTCATTTGTATTTTCATTTGTTGTTAATGCATATCACAATCCCTCTTGAGAAGAAAATGGTAGCTTTTCATATTCAATTGTACTTCTCTGTGGAGACAGAACCCTAAATTGATACATGATCCTATTTTGACATAAGAAATACTTTTGGCCTATTTATTGCTAATTTCCCTCCTGTATTTCATGGTTGCAGGCGAAAGCACAGCTGTATGGTTGTGACTGCTATGCATATGCTCTTCTTGCCTCAGGTTTTGTGGATCTCGTTATGGATTTCGGTCTTGAGGTGAGCTGTACTCTTGCGTGTTCTTCAGATATTCTGTTCATAGATGAAACAGTCGGCTGTAGGAAAACCCACTCCATATGGATGATTTGGGGAAGAAAATTGTGTGATTTGCTAGGGCAGAATAAATTTACTGTAGGATATTCTCAGTTTGAGCTACTAAGGACGCATATGTGCAGCTTTTCAACTCAAATGGCTTGCGTGCCCAAAATATACCTTTTGAACCAGATTGAATGTAAAATACACAAAGAAACCCTAGTTGGATACTAACCAATGTAACCAGTCACACAAAGACAATCTTACATGGACTTTCTTTCAGAATAACGGGGGACTGGTGATTGTTGTACCTTGCATGAGATGCCTCTCTAATGATACGCTATTTCGGTCAGACACTATTGCTCCAAACATGATGGACCATAGGCCCTCATCCAGATGAAATCGCTCCAAACTACTGACTACTTCATTCTCTACAAGTCGCTGCTTATTGCTGTTTTTTTATTCACTCCAAACTATGGACTACTCAACCTCTTACACGCTAGAGTCTGAAAACCACTTTCTAGACGCTACGGGAGTAACAGGGGGCACCATTAGCCCTCATTGAAGAGGACTTATATAATAGTTATGGTTTGCAACAACAATTTTACTTATAGAGAGGACTCTAGAGAGATGGAAATTCTATGTTGACTCTCTACACTACCTTAATGGCAAAGCTTTCATGTCTCTGACTAGAAAATCCAACTCCAAGAATTTTTAAACTCAGTACTTTCTATATTCCAGCAAAACCTGCAGTCTTGTGTTGTATGCTTTTCACTTTGGCGGGCAGCATTAACAAGGTTGCATTTTTTCTTCAGCCGTTTGATTTTCTGGCACTGATACCGGTCGTTGAAGGCGCCGGAGGGGTTATAACCGATTGGAAAGGACATCAGCTTCAATGGGAACCTGCTTCACATTCATGTCCTACAGGTATGATTATCTTTAACTCTATATAATGTGAGTTGCGAGTCTCGTGCATTCTGGTCATACCAATTTGATAACAATACAGCTTTGAAGCTGTAAGCCTTCTTTATCCGTCTTTCTGACTTACGTTCCTTGTTTCAGCTGAAGGTTTTACTGTATTGGCAGCTGGAGATAAAGAGCTTCACCAACAAGCTGTGGATGCATTACAGTGGACATAGAAATTGCATTTTAATTGAAGCAGTTCAGATAATTCCCAATTGTTCAACTCTTATATGGCTTTAGACCTTACATTTTAGAAACCAGATATTGGTATAAGATAGACTAACATTTTAGAAACCAGATATTGATAGAAGATAGACTAACAATTTTCTAATCGTTAAGTTTAACCGTCAAGAGTGAATGTCAAGACATTTGCTGTTTTGAAATGTTAGCGGCTGTGAGATCGAATGGAGAATGACGTTGCAGTGTATAGAGTTAAGTCTGGTGGATTATGGAGCAGGACAATCAGTATAGGAGCTTGTCCCGTAGTTGCTTTGACGAATTTTGATCGAAAAAGGAATGTTCACAGAGTCTGTAGAAATTTATTCGATTTTGCATTTTTCAATTAAGAAGTGTTGCTTTCTTATTACTATTCTGCATGAGTTTTGTGTATGAAGATTCTTGTGTAAACCTTTTCCTGTCAAAAGTATTCATCTTGTGTAGTTTGAGCTCCCTAACTCCCTCTTTACCAAAACCTCAGAATTAATGGGATTTTACGTTTACCTGTAATGTTAACATTCTTTAGATAAAATGGAAGGCGACAGAAAGAAAGTTTTGCAAATATGGTCAGTCTGTGTATCTTTTTCAACCAAACCTGGATAAAAGGAAAGGGTTGGAGAAAGTTTGTGAAATTAAAGCCAAAAGGGCCTCGTTGTTAATTATTTGCAGGCAAAAATAAAAGATTTGTCAACTTAGAGCTTTTTTGTTGGCTGGATTAGTTTGGGGGATTAACTGAGGAGGTGGATAAAAAGAACATATAATAAAAAGAAAATATGGATGAGTTCCATTAGAATCTTGGAAAAATGACAAACTTCTATATCTTTTATCATCATACTCCCTCTATTCATTTTTAAGTGTGTAGTTTTGTAATTCCAACTTATTTACAAACAGAGCATCATTGTTACACATTTTGCATCAACTTTTACATTCACTGTCCACTATTGACCTTAATGGAGACATCATCGTTAAACTTTTTCTACTAACTTTTCAAAAATGAATCTATTTTTTAAGGGCAGATTAGGAAAGATACCAACTTTTATCTACTAACTTTGCAACATCACACTTATTTAGGAATAGCTCAAAATGGAATACACTAATCTTTTTTAGGAACGGATGGAGTATTATATACTTTTGCTCACAAACATTGATAGAAAATCTTTTAGGTCTTGTTCTTGAATGGATTTTATCTCATAAAATCTAGTTTTGATAAAATCTAACATTCTCAACAGATTTTAGCAAAACTAGATTTTATCAACACTAGATTTTATCTCACAAAATCATTTACAAAATACCTTTATCAACCCTAGATTTAATCCATTGGGAAAACAATGTCATTTTATCACACCTCTAAACAAAATTACATTTTATCAATTTTAGATTTTATCTCATAAAATCCATTAAAAAACAAGGCCGTATTTTAAACAATGATGTGAATCCTCCATTATTCGCGAGAAAGGATGCAAGAATAGATAAAAGTGAATATCTATCACATGGGCCAAATTGGATAAGTATTTGGCACAAGAAATTTGGATGCACACTGGGCCAAATTGGAAAGTATAAAATAATCAGCAGATCAAAGTGACCAAATTAATACCACAAAGGCCCTATGCAACAACTCACTACAAATTTAAGGACCAAGTTGTAATTTTCCAATAAAAAGCAGACTACACACACAGCTGTTGTCTCTTGCTTGATCGACAAGTTCAGACTTCTTCGTCTCTCTCTCTCTCCCCCGATTCAAAACAAATCTCTCCATTCCAGCTTATCCCGCCGCCGATTTCAGACGCCGATGTCGAGCGAGACAGAAGACGCCGTGCGCCGCCGTGCGTCGGTGACCGAGTACCGGAAAAAGCTCCTCCAGCACAAGGAGCTCGAGTCCAGAGTCCGAGGAGGTCAGATTTACCTCCCGACTAAACCCTAGTTTCTGGGTCCTTTCCCCAATTTTGATAGAGAATCGCGTTGATCTAATTCTAGGGATTTTTGAACTTCTATCTGTTAGATTGTACTTGCTCTCATGTATGCATTGAAACTTGTCAGTTTTGAAATTGCTGTTCTCTCTTAATATGTTTGGTGGTATATCTAGGGCTTTTTCTGAAGAAAATAGGAATCAGGCTCCTCTATGTTTTAATTTTTTTTTGTTTTTTTGGGTTAAGGTAGGCTATACCAGCAGTAAGGGCTGTGTTAGGTTTTTTTTAGGAAGGATTTAGTTTCTTTGAGGTGAAAAATGAAATATTTGGTCTGAAGATTTAGTCTTTATTATGTTTGAATTTGATTCGGTTGTAACCTTGTAAAATGTAAACTATGAGGGTAAGAAGTAATGTCACTGGGAAAGTGAGTGAAAAAATTGAAATGAGATATTCGAAGTGCATTTTTTTCCCTTTGTTATATTAGTATCCAAAAAGGCATTGACTTGGGTGCTTAGGAAGCTATCCTTGTAAGTAATCTGATTGAACAGGATCAAATCCCCAGTAGATATGTTCCAAGTCCTAAATTGTACTTTCAATCCTTTTAAGCTGTACCCTTTGTGATTGGTTTGTGCAACAAAAACTGGGAGATTGGGGTTGCTACCTAATTGGAAGGGAAAAAATTAACTCTCCCCTTGCTGTATGCTTGGTGCCTATTGTTTTCGAAACAAATCCAAACCGTGACAAGTAACTCAGCCCTTTTATCCTTGACCTTGAATGTCATCTGTAGGTTGTGGCAGTTTTTGACATTTAGGAAGTAGTTGGCCTAAATTTTTAAAGCATGAGTGTTCTAAAATCTTGTCTTCACGATGGAGCAAAAAAACATTTGTGAGTTGAATGCTTAATGTAAGGTACTATTTTGTGTGTAAGAAAACTTGGATTGGATGGTGTGGGGAGACGAGAAGAGAATGGTCTCTCTCCCCCCCAATCAACTGTTTGAATGACTTGACGGGAGAGAAATGTGGAGAGAGGACAAACCTTGATCTCTTAGAGAACTTCATCCCTACAAAAGTGGTTGAGCAAAAGTGGATGAGAATTATCATGATTTTCTTTTGGAACAATGTATCGTGTTTTCTTTGCAGTTTGTGCAAGGAGCCAAAGTTTTCAATTTAGTCTTATTATTAGCAATTTCATGTTTTACTGTATATTGCTGATGCCATGGTTTCTGCTAACATGTGTTGGACTTGGAATGTACACAGTGAGAGAGAATTTGCGGGCTACAAAAAAGGAATATGCTAAAACTGAAGATGATCTGAAGTCACTTCAAAGTGTTGGACAGATCATAGGCGAAGTTCTTAGGCCTCTTGACAACGAAAGATGTAATTATTCTTGTCTTAAATTCTATTTGCTCATCTATTTCTAGCTGAACATCATGGATGTGGTGGGCTCTTTATTCATGAATTCTGTATCTTTCATTCTATTTCTTGGTAGCGTGAAAGTGTTTTTCACTTCACCACCTTCTCCCCTCTGTCTCCCTTCCTTCGGGCTCAGGATGTGATAGATAACAATGGTACGTTCTTGTAACTGATGTGATGTACTCTGTGTTGTAACAGTGATAGTTAAAGCAAGTAGCGGTCCAAGGTATGTGGTTGGTTGCCGCAGTAAAGTGGACAAGGAAAAACTAACATCGGGCACTAGGGTGGTTCTTGATATGACTACTCTCACAATTATGCGCGCTCTTCCCCGCGAAGTTAGTACTTTCTCTATTGTGTCTTGGGATTATCACTACTGGATTGGCTTGTATGAAGTGGATGATTTTTTAGTACCACATCTTCACATCCATTGTTTTTTTTATATATATTGGTGCCCCCTTTGTTTATAGGTTGATCCAGTTGTGTACAATATGCTTCATGAAGACCCTGGGAATATTAGCTATTCTGCAGTTGGCGGGTTGTCTGATCAAATCAGGGAACTTAGGGAATCAATAGAATTGCCTTTAATGAATCCTGAGCTCTTCGTAAGAGTTGGCATTAAACCTCCCAAGGTAATTTACAGGAGGTGTTGGTTTATAGAGTTTTGCATCTTATGCGGCCTGACAGCTAATAGCTATGGTTATTTCAACTAACTGAAAAGGGAAACCTTTAATTATTTCAGGGTGTTCTTCTCTATGGACCTCCTGGCACTGGCAAGACATTATTAGCTAGAGCGATAGCCAGCAATATTGACGCTAACTTCCTAAAGGTGAAGCCCTACATGCTTGTGGCAATGTGACTTCTGTTGTAGGCTGTTGACATGCGGGTTATTTGAATTTTACTGGTTACACTGCTGCTTATGATACTTTCTATGTTGTGAACACGTGCAGGTTGTATCAAGTGCCATAATTGATAAGTACATCGGCGAGAGTGCTAGATTGATCAGGGAAATGTTTGGTTACGCTCGTGATCACCAGGTTAGAACAAATCATATATCATATATGTTCAATTTTGTATCCTCTCAACTTAGCGAAGTTTCCCGTACAAAAGCATCAAAATTAATTCTTATGTTTGGTTTCTTCTTGTCTAGCCCTGTATCATTTTCATGGATGAAATCGACGCAATTGGTGGACGCCGTTTCAGTGAGGGAACAAGTGCTGATCGGGAAATTCAAAGAACCCTCATGGAGCTGCTTAACCAGCTGGATGGATTTGACCAGCTTGGGAAGGTGTTGTATTGTTTTTACATTATGTGGTACTGCATGTTTACTTTTTTGCATTCTTGTAATTTTGACCGACTGCGTGTTTCAGGTTAAAATGATAATGGCAACAAACAGACCTGATGTTCTGGACCCTGCACTCCTTCGTCCTGGTCGTCTAGACAGGAAAATTGAGATTCCGTTGCCTAATGAACAGTCAAGAATGGAAATTCTCAAAATCCATGCTGCTGGAATTGCCAAACATGGTGAAATTGATTATGAGGCGGTTGTTAAACTTGCTGAGGTGGGTAGCTGTACTAACTGATTCTTATCACGTTATAAACATTCTTCTGGCTAAGGTTTAGCGAGTCGTATTTTTTATGCAGGGGTTTAATGGGGCTGATCTTCGTAATGTGTGCACTGAAGCTGGTATGTCAGCTATCCGTGCAGAACGTGATTATGTCATCCATGAAGATTTCATGAAGGTAAAACTTTGGGGGTTTTTATAAGATGCTGTGCCTTCTGATGTTTTAGTAGTATAGATTTACTGGTTGGTTGCTGCCACAGACAGTTACTTCATCAATGAGTGTTACATAGTTCCTTGCCCCTGAATGATTTGTGTTGGTAACCATATCTCAGGTGTTATTCGTAGACAATTGTCTTGGAGGAAGTGTGTTTGGATGCACGTCGTTTCTGTTTGTTTGTCTTCTTGTTGACACGAAGCATTATTGAAGAAAGGCTTCAGTATTGAATTGAGCTTGTCTAAGAGATTTGTCCAAACAAAATTGCCAGTTTTATATGACAACTATCTCATTTCTACCTGCATGAACCTTTTATATGGTGTTATCAAAATAATTATTTGATGAACATGTGCTTATCACAATAGACTGAAGTTTAATGAAGGTGGTTCTGTTAACATGCTGCATTATGTTCTTCACTACAATAAATGCCCCACTTTGAGACAGTGGCAGGCTCCCATTGATTTGGTTACACAATGTTACTCACTGCGACTGTTCTAAAAACACCTAATGCATGGCTCACCTCATTACCCGAAAGTTAAAATTTTATATTATTGGACTAGCGTTTGTTTATCTTAAGGGTTCAAACCTCGAGCATCTTCTAAGTTGTGGTTGTCTTTTATGTTTCAGGCTGTCCGCAAACTGAATGAAGCCAAGAAGCTTGAATCAAGTGCCCATTATAATACTGATTTCGGAAAGGATTAAGCGTGTTAGCTCGTGGTTTATTACAATTTCAATATCTTTTCAATCTACGAACGATGCGTGGGCCCAATAATGCAGTTCTTCCCTACTAAAAACGAGCATCCACAATTTGGTTTGGATATTGGAGGTCTACTAGATTGCTTCTCTTATTGAGTTTCTGTTCAATACCTGTATTTGTTCTCACCGAATGACATGCCATCGGCCGAACTTGATTATCATCGTACTACACATCGTACGGTTGCCTTGGTTTACCTCATGGTTCCTTTGTCTTCTCTCTGTTGATGTTTCCCAATTAATATCTCCTCTCTATTTGTTTTGGCATAAAATATTTTATTTTCCCACTTACTATTTAGATGGTTTATTATTGTGTTTGGTTGTAACCCTGAAAATGATGGTGCTAATAGCAATGGCATCGAGGGTAGTGGGCTGCGTCCGGTCGCGATTGTTGGCAGCCGATGGCGATTGTTGTATTTACGGTGGCGCTTGTCGTGGTGGTAGTGGTAGTATTTTTTTTTTTTTTTTGTTGGCGGCCGATGGCGACTGTTGTATTTACGGTGGCGCTTGTCGTGGTGGTAGTGGTGGTATTTTTTTTTGTTTGGTTGCTCAGTGGTGGTAGTGGTATTGTTAGTTGTATTGTTGGGTCGTGTTGCTTGTGGTAGTAGTAGTGATGATGTGTTCGTTTCAAAAAAATGTTTTCCGTTCGAGGTTTAGTAGGATACATGAGCCTGAATCTGAGCCATTCATTTTTCTTTCTTGGACATTTTCAGGGATACTATTTTTCATGTATCCTAACATTTTTTGTTTTTGCCCAAACAAATTGGTTTGACCATTTCAAAAGAATACTATTGCAAACCATTGGTCCCTGTCCTTTCTGTTGCCAAATTCCAAAAATAGAGCACCAAAACAACCTAGAATGTCTGAAAACAAAATCTCCTCATTCCCACAAACATGGCGATAATATTGGCCTAGCATTTTGGTCTCTCCTTCCTCCTCCATAGCCCAATGATTCCATAACCAAACCCTTTTCTCTTTACAACTTTCTTCCCCCTCAAGGAGGGCTGGGAGATGAAAAACAAACCAAGAGGATTCCGTACCAACATGATTATCTCTCCTTTCTTCTCTTCATTATTCGCCTCGCCAATGGCAACCCTCCTCCTGGTTTTTTCCTTCATCTCTGCCGCCGCCGTCTCAGCCTCTCCGGCCTCCGACGGCACAGTTTCCTACACCCCACCAGACAATTACCTAATAGACTGCGGCTCGAATGCCCAAACCACCCATTCCGACGGCAGGGTTTTCTTATCTGACCAAAGCGCCGGAAAATACTTCTCCTCACAAGGCCAAGACATTCTAATCTCTGTTCCCTCAGCTAACGTCCCCTCCCCTCTTTATCTCTCAGCTAGGGTGTTCGAACAAGAAGCTACCTATAGTTTCCACATTTCTCGACCCGGTTGGCATTGGATTCGCCTCCACTTCTACCCCTTCAAAACCGCAGATTACAATCTCGAAAACGCAAAGTTCACGTTAACAACCGATAGTGTAGTCCTTCTCCACGAATTCAATGCGGGTAATAACACAAGCTGGTTTTTCAAAGAGTACATTATCAACGTCACGACCGAGCGTTTGTCTCTGAAATTTCAACCCTCGAAGGGGGCTCCGGCGTTTATCAATGGGATCGAGGTGGTTTCGGCGCCTGATTTGCTGATAACTGATACGGGTTCCACGCTTCTTCCTGTCGCGCAGTACTATGGAATGGGGATTCAGTCTTACGAAACCGTGTACAGGTTGAATGTTGGTGGCCCTCAAATCACGTCGCAAAATGACTCGTTGGCTAGGACATGGATGCCTGATTCGCCGTACCAAGCGCCCCAGCAAATGGCTAAGAATGTGTCTGTTGATCCTTCTGCCATCAAGTATCCCGAAGGTATGTTGTAAATTAAGTTGCAAAATTTAGATTTTTATAGAGGAACAGTAATGTCTTTTTGTTTCAAAATATTCAAACTGAGAGTTGTTTTGGCATTTCTATCGTGTATCGGCTGCTGCGGTACGCAGTTAAGAGGAATGTTATCGGCCGATGCCGTAGTTACGAGAATTGATGATCGGCTGATGCGGTAATTAGGAGAAGTGATATGGTTAAGGTATCGTAAATCAACCGATCAGGTAGTTAATAGGAGTGATATGATTGTAGTAGAAGGCATGGTTGCCAGAATCGCACGATTCGCAATTTGATACACAATTATGAATCTATAGGTGAATCAAGATTGATATAGAATCGGAGACGAACCGTACGATTCACGGTTTGATTCATGACTCGATTCCCGATTCACAAAAAAATGATTCGAATCTATAGCTGAATCAAAGTTTGTCACAACTTACATTCAACGATATGAAACCACTTTTTGCTATTTTGCCTTGTTCTTTCTTATTAAAAAGTAAGAATATAAGATCATATACTGTTAAGTATGGAAAATCATATTTCTTTATTCAATGGAGACGAATCTACATGGATACACATTTCATAAATCTATCTTTTTGGTTCTTGTATCCTCTAAATCATAGATCAGAGCAAGGCTCCGAGGCTCGAATTAACCCACATATGTTGCCATATAAGCTAGTTTCCTACGTATTATTAGGCTACAAGCTTTTATTGTGTAAGCGAATCTTTAACATCTATATGCATATATCCATGTTACTATAGTATTTATTTTGCTATGAGACCACCTGATCATCAATTTATAGTAGAAAACTAACTTAAATATGTATTTAAACTTAAATTTTACAATTTTACAATGTATCTTTATTTTGTAGATGCAGATATATTTTCTTATGTATTTGTGAAATTTGGACCTAATCGTTACGATTCACGACTCGGAAAAGGGTCAATTCGATTCGCGATTTGACAAACCTAAGGTAATTTTAAGCAGAGGGTAGATCAAAGTTGAATTTTGTTGATTTTGTTAAAACCAGAGTTGTTTATTTTTATTTTATTTTTTACATAAGGTCCATTGAGCATGAATAAAAGTTCAGTAGTATAGTTCTCGTCGACCCTTACATCGGTTAAGATTTACGAAGTAACACACTTAAAAATAGACGGAGGGAGTATGGCTTTAGAACACCGTCACGTCGACCCTTACACTGGTCTCAAAGACAACCATATCAATTTTCTTGATTCCTGCAGTTTATTGGATTCATTGAGTCTTTGTGACTCTGCTGGTATAATGTCTAATGTTTAATCCGCCGCCCACAGATGGTGGTTCGCCGCTGATTGCGCCGCAATCAGTGTATGCTTCCGCGGTGGAGATGGCCAATAATAATGCAAAAACCATAAACGCCAACTTCAACGTAACATGGAATTTGGACATTGATTTGTCACATCAGTACTTAGTCCGTCTCCATTTGTGCGACATAGTTTCCCAATCCCTCAACGACCTTTACTTCAACGTGTTCATCGGCGGGAAGATGGCCATTTCCGGGATCGATTTGTCCTCCCTCACCGGCGGTTTGTCAACAGCGTATTATAAAGATTTCGTTGTGAACTCCAGCATGGTTTCTACTCCCTTGAGTATCCAGATAGGCCCGTGGACACAAGGGGTAGGATCGATAAACGCGCTCCTAAACGGCGTTGAGGTTTTTAAAATGAACAACTCGGTTAATAGTCTTGATGGTGAGTTTGGTGTGGATGGGAAGTCCGCCAAGGGTGGCGTTAACAAAGTCACGGTGGCTGCGGTTGGGTTCGCGATGATGTTTGGAGCCTTTGTGGGGCTTGGGGCCGTTGCTGTCAAGTGGCAGAAAAGGCCCCAAGATTGGCAAAAGAGGAATTCGTTCTCGTCGTGGCTACTTCCACTCCACGCCGGCGACACTAGTTTCATGAATAGCAAGAATTCATTGGGGTCTAAAAAGAGCCAATTCTTTGCATCTACGATGGGGCTAGGACGGTACTTTACTTTCGCGGAACTTAGCGAGGCGACGAAGAACTGGGATGCCAACGCGGTGATAGGCGTTGGTGGGTTCGGCAATGTTTATATCGCAAAGATTGACGAAGGAACACAAGTCGCTGTCAAGCGCGGAAACCCACAATCAGAACAAGGTATAAATGAGTTCCAGACGGAGATTCAGATGTTATCGAAGCTCAGGCACCGCCACTTGGTGTCCTTAATTGGGTACTGTGACGAGAACGAGGAAATGATCCTGGTTTACGAGTTCATGTCGAACGGGCCACTCAGGGACCACTTATACGGGAAAAACCTTCCTCCAATGTCGTGGAAACAAAGGTTAGACAAAAACCTCTGAAACTCTCTCAATACTTTTCTCCTCGTATTACACGTGATTTCAATTTTTTTGATAACGGAATTTATTGTTGTCGATAAATTTTAAAAAAAAAATCGAAGGTTGGAAATCTGTATCGGGTCAGCTCGAGGGCTACATTACCTCCACACAGGGTCAGCACAGGGAATCATCCACCGCGATGTGAAGACTACAAACATCTTGCTGGACGACAACTTCATTGCCAAAATGGCAGATTTCGGGTTGTCCAAAGACGGGGCTGCTGTTGGGTCGGGGCAAACTCATGTTAGCACCGCAGTGAAGGGAAGTTTCGGATACCTCGACCCGGAGTACTTCAGGAAGCAACAACTGACGGAAAAGTCGGACGTTTACTCGTTCGGTGTGGTGTTGTTGGAGGTTTTGTGTGCACGACCTGCTCTCAATCCTGCCCTGCCAAGAGAACAGGTAACACGCAACACTTTTTTTTGTGGTCTGCAAGTTTGTTAACCGTAACGAATTAATCCCACGGGTCGGTGTAGTGGTCAAGTTTGGACTTAAGAGTTTGCTTCCCCTCCGAAGATTTCACGTACAAAACTTCTTAATTAATATAAACTCTTTTGGGACCGGTTTATACAAAACTTTATTTTGACATTATATAAGGTTGGTCGCCAGTATTAGTTGTGCAAAAGCTGGCCCGAGCACTGATTATGAAATAAAATAAAATAAACAATAACGAAACTAGATAAATTGGTCAAAGTTTCATGATTAACTTATCTTGTTTCTCTGTAATTATTCAATACCCTTGTGAAAGGGTTCTTTTTTGGGGGGTAAAATGAAAAGGGTTCTTGTTTCTGTGTTCAATTTAGTACTCACCTAAATAATGATGCTATTTTGTAGTTAATTTGAGCAAAATTATGCCTTCTTCTTACCTTTTTTTTTTTTTTAGATTCTAGGCACATTACTTAAATTAATCATTCTTCTCGATGAGCGGAATTTAAAAAGTTAAAAACCAAGAAAAGTTTTTAAAAAAAGTTCGTTAAAGACTAAAAATATAGTTTACTGCTCTTTATTCGCCTGTCTTTTTTGAACTTCGGTCCATATTTTATACTTTTTCCATATGTTTCCATATGTTTCTGAACAAGATCAATCACCATTGTTCTGAACTAAAATTCCGTATTTGTCAGGTGAACTTAGCCGAGTGGGCGATGCAGTGGAAGCGAAAGGGGTTGCTGGAGAAGATCATGGACCCGAGCCTCGCCGGGGACATCAGCCCTGACTCGATGAACAAGTTTGCGGAGGCAGCAGAGAAGTGTTTGGCCGAGTACGGTGTCGATAGGCCCACAATGGGCGACGTGCTATGGAATTTGGAGTACGCTTTGCAAATGCAAGAGGTTTTCTTACAGGGCAAGGCAGCCGAGGCCGAGGGAGAGGCTAATAACAAACCGAACACCGCAAGTACTGCCCCTGCTGCCGCCGTTGTTCCCCCTGCTGAAGTTCCGGTCATCGATGACCACTCTGGAACAGCAATGTTTGCCCATTTCACCGCGATTAATGGGAGATGAAGTCCTGAAATTACTGACTTAATTGGTTGACTGCTTAACGCGATTTCACCTGTAAATCATGATGTATTTATACAGACATATATACATGTAAAAATACTTAAAACTTCCAAGTGGTGGGGGCATTGGTTTTTTCATGTTTCTTACACTCTGAGTGAGGTGGTGTTGGTTGCTTTCACTGCAACAAAATCAATGGTTCCTAGACAGCATTTTCTATGTAATGAAGCACAATTCTCCGTCCCATATTTCTTGTTTTTTACGGGGAATCCGACTTTTTGAGGGGACGTGCATGTCTTCTTAGAAACTTCAATTACGTTTCCAATGCTACTCCTTATTTTCTTCATTAAAAGTTAGAGAAAACATTCTTTACACCGGCAGATGTAAACCAAAGTTTCTTCCAAATCGATTGCATTGCACCATGTGTTCATATACTACCTTTTGGGACTATTGTTTGAACACATGGCGCAATATAATAGATTTAGAGGAAACTTTGATTTACACCGCCGGTGTAAAAAATATTCTCCCTAAAAGTTAATGTATTTTTCATCAACTAAAGAGGTGTACGGAGTTCGTGAAAATTTGCACACTTATGAGTTTGCCATGAGTTTGACTTTTCAAATATAGCAAGAATTTTGGGACATTCTAAGATAGAATATATGAAAAGCAATATGGACAGAGGGAGTATCAATTTTGTTCAACGACAAGGGAAGTGTTTTGAGGCCTCCTGTATTTACTGTTAATCTCAAGGTTATCAAATAGGCTTCTCACGGAAAATCTTGTTTGTAACTATGATACAATATTTTTTTTCCCTCTATGAAAATCTTGTTTGTAACTCGCTTTATTTCGCATTATGTAACTCTTTTTTGGGGGCACCGATTTCAGAGACACGTAAAAAAAATAATTTGTTTTGGAGCTCCACGCTAATAATCTGAGTTGTTTAACTTGTTTAAAACAGTCTTTTATGGGTACCCGTAAAAAATTAACTCATTAGAATATAGATAAGTACTCTATCGAAACAATTTTGAGAAAATCAATTCATGACAGGTTTTTTGAAAAACTGTTTGGATCAAGTACTTATCGATATTCGATAGAGCTTATTTTTTTGCAGGATTTCCTATTTTATCCATTTAAATGAAGTGAATGGTTTAGATCATCACAATATAACTTGGAACAAAAGCGTGTACTTTTTATGTGTCTCCAAAACGGGCCTTTTTTTTTATGGTTGCCAACATAATATAATAGTACTACTACATTTTATGTTTAAGAACAAATACGGAAAAGGTTGAAGGTATGGATGTAGCTTTGGCTGTATGGATGCTCAAGCCAGTTACTCGATCCGCCGGCCTAGTTTTCCATTTGATTTTAGCAACCCAGTTACTAAAATCAACCATGATTTTAGCAAATAAATTCAGCAGGTGCTAAAATCATGGTTTTGAAATAAAAAAATTAAGTGTTTCCGTGTATCATTTTTCGAAATTTTTCACACTAAATTAAAGTACACGAGGAGTACTTTAATTTGGTGCGAAAAAAATCGAAAAATGATACACGGAACTATTTCATTTTTTTATTTGAAATATCATGATTTTAGCACCTGCTGAACTCATTTGCTAAAATCATGATTTTAGCAACTGGGTTGCTAAAATCAAATGGAAAACTAAAATCACTAGTCTCTTTTTGAAATCTGTGTCATTTTTTATTGCTTATATCTTTCAATGTGTATCTCAAAATTATGCAATATGAATCTTGTTTAATATATCTCAATTTACAAAGTTCGCAAAATCATGAAAATTAGGGGTGTACATGGTCCGGTTTGGCCTGGTTTTGTAGAAATTCAGGAACCAAACCATATCCAATGGTTCCAAAGAATTGTTAACCATAACAAGACTGTTACACATATGGAACCAAACCATTAGACTGGTCCGGTTTGATTTGGTTTCTGGTTTCAAACCATGATAGCATTCAAAACTTACCAAAACAACATGAATAACATAGCACTGATTTTTTTTTATAATAATTGATACAGTAATTATTTTATGTAATATCCAATCCTTGTCAATAAAATAATTAAGCAGTGAGGCACATATAGGAAATATTTTGAAGGGAAGTCCATGTATCCGTGGTAAGGCAAATTCTTAAAACTGACAAAATTATCAAATGTGTAGGTATATAAGAGTGTACATATTATATTGTAATATAATTATATGTACATATACGGACCGGTTCGGTTTAAACCACGGTTTCCATTTATGAAACGGGGACCAAACCAAAAATATTTGGTTCTCATTTTTTAGAACTAGAACCGATCCATCAAACCAATGTTTTAAAACCCGGACCGGAGAGCGATCCGGAAAAGGGGCCGGGCGGATAGGTCACCGGTTCAACCACGGTCGAACCGGAATCGAACTGTGATGTCATAATTATAATAAATATATATTATAAATATATAATTTATTAAAATAAGCATAAAAAAAATAACCGTGGAGAAACTAAAGGAGTTCTGCTGCACATTTTATTCATTGAGTGTTTCTCAAAGCCCACATCGGTGAGATACATACCCACTCCACCTTTCTTCTTTCTATAAAAGGATGAGAAGCCTTCCCCTTCCTCACGTAATTATCTAGACAATGAAGGGTGTGAGTTGGCGTAGGCTAAAAATTGTTACCGCAGATATCAACTGTCACTCCAACAGGAGTAAGAAACATCCGCATCCTTCTGACACGAAACAGTGAGCACATTAATAATGCAGTTCAAATTTTTCTGGTCTGGGTTGACCAACCCGGCTCCGGTTTGATGGTTGGATCGTCAACTTAGAACGTTTTTTTTATATTAAGACCGGTTTTCTAAACGGACAAATTTATTAAGTCGAAACATCCACATCCTTCTGAAGGAAACAGTGAGCATTAATAATGCAGTTCAAATTTTTCTGGTCTGGGTTGACTCAACCCGGCTCCGTTTTAAAATGGTTCGATCAAACTTAGAACGTTTTTTAATTAAGACCGGTTTTCAAATCGAACCGAAATCAATGGGCCAAGACTAAGGTCAATGGGCCAACCGGTCCGTCTTGTCCGGTTTAACGATTTTTTCGATTTTTTTCATAACACCACTAATGAAAATCATAATAAATTGAGAAATACAAAAACATAAAAAAAACAGATTAAATTTTAAAAAATTAACAATTACGTACAAAAATCTCTAACTGCTCAATTACGTACAAACAAATCTCTACCAACACGTGGTTTCAATCGGAGTACTTGGATTCCACGCCTATTGGTCGGGTTCAAGTCATCGTTATTATCTGCTTGGTGGAGCTAAAGATGATCTTCCGTGCTCGGGTAACATGTGAAATCTTAGCTACAAAAGGTGCGGCTGGATTCTATAGACGGCTATGTGGTAATGATACAGCAATACTGATCATATCTATTCCTTATCTAAGAGGTCTCTTGGGCAAAAAAAGTTTGGATTATTTTTTATCTTTATTCACAAAAAACTTTAAGTTTGGTCAATAATTTTATAATTTTTAGATTCCTCTCGTCAAAACGAACTAAGAAACTACAAAAAAATAGATGCAAAACTAACAAATTCAAAAAAAAAACGGGAGAGACGGCACCAAACCAATTCCACATGGCACCACATGGGACGGTGGTCGTCACCTTTTGCTGTCAACCACCAATGAAGAACGGAACCAAACATGCCAATATTGTAAGCAGCAGAGAGAAAGAATCCCAAAGTCATTTCGGTTGCTTGGTGAGTTTTGCTCCCCACACAATTGATCATGATCCGGTTCTTGGGAGAAAATTTTGGATGCAAATAGGGTATGGATGACATGGTGCCTCTTCGGCACATCCGAGCCGTCCAAAAATGCATCGGACGGCTCAGATGAAAACACACTTTTTCTTTTCTTTTCTTATTTTTTTAAATCCGGACAGCACTTTCAATCTGGGCGGTTGGTTGCATTGTTTGGATGGCCCGGATGTGCCGAGAGGGTACCACCGTACCTAAAAGTTTCTCGGTTCTTGGGTTGTCACACAAGACTGACCTATTGCGCGTTTTAACAAAACAAGTCACTCTCTCACAACACATTAACACAATTTCATTCAATAAGTCAGTGAAATAAACCAGTTCCACTTACTTACGCTTATTTTGGCCTAAAAAGTTAAGCATGTTTTTTGCTTTTTGTGAATTTTAAAAAGTCATTTGTTTTGGGCTAGTAAGTAACCTTTACAACATTTTATGCTAAGATAAGTCAAAAATAACTTTTTGTTTTTCCTTAATAAGTCAAAAAGCCAAAAAAAAATTAACTTTTTAGGCAAAAATAAGCCTTATTTATGGGGTGTTCCACTAACAAAAATAGTTTTTTTTTTTTTCTAAAAACCAAGAATCAAGATAGGTCATTATCTCACAATACATCACATAAAAAACTGTGGAAAATCTGTTAATTCTAAAAACACCCTTAGCGGAACACTCCCTTAGTTTAAATTAATTTGTAGAGTGGGGTTTTAGTGTCAAAGTGCAAGAAAATATTTTCTATTTTTAATCGATGTGTGCGTAAACCGACTCGAAAACTCTAACTATCGGACATGAAGAGATGCCTCAAAATCAATGAATAAGAGTGACTATAGTCAAGATAAGGATGTCGATACATATGTGTCTCCGATCTCCATTCATCCAAATCCAAAAAAAAGGCAAAAACATTATAAAAAAAAAAAAAAAAAAATGCGGTTTGTCCCAATCAAACGTTGCAAAATTCTTTAACTTTGTACCCATGACGTCTGAACTCTTATCTTCATCTTTTCTTAACCGTTACTTCTACAAATACATATCTTCACCATAACCATTTTCCTCCACAACACTCTCTCTCTCTCTCTCTCTCTCTCTCTCTCTCCATATGGAAAAAGAAACAGACAACATGACAACATTTGACATGGATACACTGAAGATCAATCTACCTCAGAAGTAAGCAATTTTCTTCTTCCTATTTGGCTATTTGTTTTTCCCCCCTTTTGTGCATCTTCCTTTGGTTTCACAATTTTTTTCTCAAACTTGGCATTCGACAAGATTCTGCAGATGTCCGTTGTGATGAGCATAATCGAAGAAAAATGCGAATTCAATTTGATGCCAAAAATAAATGAAAATTTTCAACTTCTTGTAGCAATTTTTGCTTTTATTTGAGCAATTTTAACACACTGGTAATGAATGATGCAAATTAACCACAATTACATGAATTTCTCTCTCTCTCTCTCTCTCTCTCTCTCTCTCTCTCTCTCTCTCTCTCTTGGTTTGTTGAGCAGGAGAGGATTGTCGAGATACTACGCCGGGAAATCAAGATCGTTTAAGAGAATGGCTGACGTTCAATGCGTAGAAGATCTGGAAAAAGAAGAGCGCCCAACGAAGAAGAGGAAGAAGCACGCACCATTGTTGTGTCGCGTCGTGTCAAGTAGCACGCAATGTGCTCCCCCGATTTTGGGAGTGTAAATTTCCATTTCTGTACTCTCTGTATATGCAATTTTGTTTTTTCCGATATTTGTTTCTCTGTTTGGTAAATTTTCCTTAGATTGTGTATAGTAGTATTATTGAAGAATTTAAATTAGTTAGCAGAAAAGTTAATGTCGTTGTTCATCCCGGATCTTCGCGATTCAATATCTTCTTTTTGCATCGTTTGAAAGTACAATGTTTGGTTCATTAATTGTCTACTTGAATTTGGATCAAACAATCATTTTATTTTTCCGGTAATAGCATAAAGTTTACGTTTGATAGCCCTCATAAAGTTTAGATCCCAAAACCACCACATCTTCTTTATGTATGATTTGAAAGTACAATGTTTGGTTCATTGTCTGCCTGATTTACAATGTTTGGTTCATTGTCTACCTGAATTCGGATCAAACAATTATTTTATTTTTCCTGTACTAGCATAAAGTTTACATTTTTTTTGCAAGGCGCATAAAGTTTACATTTGATAGCACTCGTAAAGGTTAGATCCCCAAAACCACCACATCTTCTTTATGTGTCGTTTGAAAGTACAATTAATGTTTGGTTACCTGAATTTGGATTAAACAATCTTTTTTTTTTTCTGGTAGTAGCATAAAAGTTAACGTTTGATAGCACTCGTAAAGGTTAGATCGCCACAACCACGAAATCTTCTTTGTTTGTTATTTGAAAGTTCAATGTTTGGTTCATTGTCTACCTAATTTTGGATCAGACAAATTTTTTTTCCCGGTAGTAGCATAAAGTTTACGTTTGACGGTGCTCATAAAGGTTAGATCCCCAAACCACAATATCTTCTTTGTGTGTCTTTTGAAAATACAATGTTTGGTTCATTATCTACCCGAATTCGGCTCATAGCAATCTTTTTTTCCCGGTAGCAGCATAAAGTCTACGTTTAATAGCGCTTATAAAGGTTAGATCCCAAAACAACACTATCTTCTTTGTGGGTCTTTTGAAAATACAATGTTTGGTTCATTGTCTACCTAAATTCGGATCAAACGATCTTTTTTTCTTCTTCTAGTAGTAGCATAAAGTTTACATTTGATAGCGCTCGTAAATGTTAGATTCCCGCAACCACGAAATCTTCTTTGTGTCTCTTTTGAAAATACAATGTTTGGTTCATTGTATACCTGAATTTGGATCAAACAATCTTTTTTTCCCTGGTAATAGCATAAAGTTTACGTTTGACAGCACTCGTAAAGATTGATCCCAATTTTCTCTAGCCATTGGTATTGTTTGGCAACTGTAGAAAGATTTGGAATGGCAGTATCAGAAACACCATATCCAAGTTTTTTTAACTAGTTCCATTTCATCCTCGTCCTCAGTCTCCAAAGGAATTATTGGATTAGGATTGGATGCCCTTCAAAATAAGCCTAATTTAGTTGTGTTTTGTTTTCCTATTTAGTTGTGGCTTAGCTTAGACTCGTTCAATTGCACGGAAAAAATGAGATAGGATGAAAAATCAACTTTCCCGTAAGTTTCTAGGTGTTCAATTACTGGGAGACACTTTCCTGCAAACTAAATCTTGCCAAATGGAAAGAATTTTAGTTTTCTTGCAAAATTCCTATCAAAAGAACACGCACATGAAATAAATTTAATTTTACTTATGTACATTTCGTCGGAATCCATTCCTAAGCAACATTCCCGATAACTGAATGGAGAGTAAATAGGCTTGCTTTGTATGGTAGTTTTCTGGGTATGCACATGTGTTCCTGTAATGGTTGCTTAATAAAATCTTAAGTTACCAAAAAAAAAATTGGTGAGACTTTGTTTGGAAAGTGATGAAATGGAAGGCAAGGAAGAGAAAAGAAGGGGAGTAGAATGGATGGAAATTCTTAAAAGGATGGAATTTATAACCAACAAAATCTTTAAAAATGGAACCTGTTGTTGGGTTTGTCCATGAAAATTAAGCCCAATAAATGTTGGGCCTAGAAAACTTAATTGGTGGGCTAGTTTATGGGTGAAAGATTCTACCCAAATTGGAAGCCGAAGGTGAATTTTGTCCATTTTGGGGAATAACATCAGAACTTGGTGGCAGCCAGAAAGGAGAGAGCATCAGAGGGAAAAGAAAAAAAAAAGTTTAGGGCAACAATTTTTTGGTTGGCACGTTCACCACTAAAACTCACATTTATCTATATTTCCCTTTATCGAGTTGTACGCTTATTTATTTTTCCTAGAGCGTCTATGTTATGGTGTGGAAAGGAATCTTATATTTTGTATGTTTTAGCCTTTGAATGAGTGCCATAGTTATTCAAAAAAACTGTGTGCACGTACGTTTTGTACGGATCATGCACGTACGGCTCACGTGTACGTGTAAATTTTAAAATATCACGTGCAAAAAATTCTAAAAAAAATTCTAAAAAAAATATAAATTTTAAAATATTATTTTTTTAAATTTTTAAAAAAATTTTAAAATTGGGGATAAATAAAAAATGAATCTAGAAAACATTGGATATCGATTGGATTCTGGCCCCTTTAATGAATCTAGAAAACAAATAATATTTCAAAATTTATTTTTTGGGCCCCTAAAATAATATTTTTAAAATTTATGGAATTTTTTGGGGAAATTTTTTTGGGGCCCCAGTGGGCCATGATGATGGTATCCGTGCATGATCCGTGCATGATCCGTGCATGATTCGTGCGTACACATAGTCGGATTCATAGTTATTAGTCAAGTATTTTGAAGGCCCAACCAAAATGCTGATTGGTGACTTAGTAGTTTTAAAGATAGACGATTTCACTCGAGCAAAAAGCGCGTGTTTTGACATCTTTATATCTACTCTATAAATACCAACCCATTAGGTCAAGAACTAGTACCCAGCGCCGTCATCTCCAAACATTTGTGTTAGCTAGGGTTTGCGTATCTTGAACAGTGGTGAAGATCAATGGGGTATTGGTTCTAAACAAGCATCTTCAAGAGGTTTATTAGTCTACATCAACAATCATTTTTTTGAGAAAATTCCTAAGGAGGATTCCTAGGCAATAAACGTCCTTCGATGGATTCCGGGAGGCAAACGAAAGGCTTGTGGATTCAAGGCAGCAACAGTCAATGCACTGAGTGTGGTGAACGTGGATTTGGTAAGTATTTTTGGCTCGATTGTGAGGGTTCCAATTGTAGGTAAGATTGCTTGTAACTACACATTGAGTATAGTGTTTTTATCATTTCCGTGATTTTTTACCGATTTAGGATTTTCCATGTATATCTTGATATTATTCGATTATTTGCTTTCTATTCCTTGATCGATTGTTATTATTGATTGTCATATATGCAACTAGGGTTTCATAAATAGCAAATCTATAAATCTAGGCGATCTAGGCTTTTTCACCTGATTTTGGGTTCTCTATTTAAGCTATTTCGGAGGGTTTTGGTTCATCCCTTTCGTGAGATCTTTCCCCTATTTGTGTTGTAAATTGTTTCATACATCTTAGGGTGATTTGTGAGATCTTTGTATCTATATGTAAACCCTTTGTAAATCTTGATAATAGTGGAACTTCTCTCTCTCCCGTGAAATAGGTATCGTGGCCGAATCACATAAATATTACTCCATCCGTCCGGATTTCTTAGTCTATTTTGGGAGTTCATGCCACTTTTCAAATTATTACATCTTGTAATTTAAAAAGTATTATATAATTTTAAAAACATTATCTTATAGAACTAATCGAGATCTATCAAACAAGATCCAAATTGAATATAAAGTTTATTAGCAATTTAAAGATATCACTAGTTTTTTTTATCCAGATACAATAGAACGAGGGACAAAAAAATTCGGGCGGAGGGAGTATATGTTCTGAACTAATTGAGATCTGTCAAACAAGATCCAAATTGAATATAAATTTTATTAGAAATTTAAAGATATCACTAGTTTTTTTATCCAGATACAATAGAATGAGGGACAAACAAATTCGGACGGAGGGAGTATATGTTATTTGTACTTGTTCTTGTTCTTTTGGGCGTGTTTGATAACAGTTATAGATATGAGGGGATTGGTAATGAGGTGGGATTGATAATGAAGTGAGATTGGTAATTTGCATGTTTGTTTTACACGGGATTAGAACATAGGATTGTTATCTCACATGTTTGTTTTACATAGGATAGGATTGGACTATAAGTATCAATTTTCATTTTTGCCCTTGTACAAAACTATTATATAAAAATGGTACATAACAACAATCCTATTGTTTGAAAAATGTCGTGCCTTCCCTAATATGGAATTACCATCTTTCTTCTTCTTCTTCCTTTTTTTTTTAAATGTTTTTTACATTAAATCTATTTTCATTTTATTTTCCTTCATCGTGTCAGAAGTTATTCCCTACTTTGGAACTATCCAAAATAACAAAATAAAATAAAAATGCACACCATAATTACAAACAGTTTATGAAAAGAGATAAAAAGGGAGGGCAATTTCATGAAAAGAGAGAAAAAGGGAGGTCATCAATCCTTCCCACTTTCAATCCCTCCGGATGGGATTAGCAGTAACGTCTCCCCACTGGTATGGGTAATCCCATTGGTTTGGGGGATTGGCAATCCCTTGGGAGTCCTAAACCTCCCCCAAAAAATCCAGCCAAACAGATATTCTATATCTCACATCTCCTTAGTAATCCTATCCCACTGCCGAAACCTGCTATCAAACACGTCTTTAATGTTAGAGCATTTCTAGTGCACTACCTTAAAATTGTTTGCTAAAGTGTATGTCTAAGCACATGTGGGGGCCTATTTTTGTGCTAAGAACTTACAGGGCATTTGGCTGGTAGATTTGATTTTGGGTAGATTTGTAATGAGGGTGGATTTGTAATGAGGGTGGGTCCACCTCTTAAGAATGGTGGATTTGTAATCAGGTGTTCGGATGATTTTTTGAGAAGGAGAATTTGGAGGGTGGATAAGAGGGCAAATGACTAAATTGCCCCCAGTTTATTAATTTCATTATAATTAGAATAAATATATAATAAATACACAACAATTAAAATAAATACACAATAAATACATAAATATATTTATACTATATTAGATGTTAAAAAAATATATTTTCAGGAAAAAAAAAGATAAAGAAATTGGATATTTAATTCTTTTTAGCACAACAATAATTGAAAAAAAAATATTAGTGGATTTGGAGAACTGTAATACATAAAAAAAAAGGGAGATAACATTAAAAAGAAATGCCAATACACAATTTTATTGGGTAGCTTTGTTAACTTTCTTATTGCATTTATATGGTCTACTCCTTTTATAGGAATTATCGAGAAGCTCTGGCGAAACCCAGTCCAGAACCCCTCCAATCTACTCCAGCGAAACCCACCAGCACCACCATCTACTCCGGCCAAAACCCCTCTAATCAACTCCGGGGAAACCCACCTACGCCACCATCTATTCCGGCAAAACCTACTCAAAGGCCCCTTCGATCACGAGGTTCAGTCTGGCCAACAAGCATCAATCACGATGTCAGGTACTTTCAATTCTCTCTCTCTCTCTCTCTCTCTCTCTCTCTTGAAGGTGGATTTGGAGGGGCAAAAGAGTCTCAAAACCACCCGAATTAACTACCGACAGGGTCCAACCACGGCTTGGCTTTATAAGATGAACAGTAAAATAGCCCAGGGGAGAATGAAAGGTGCCAAAGAGTAGATTATGAGTGGGACCAGGATTGATAATAAGGGCGCTTAGTATATCCCCCCTCAAATCCCCCAGCCAAACAGAGCGTTAGTTAGCTAGTTAAGGAGGAATGCACTTTAATGGGCTATCTATATATGTTCATTATCTTTAGTTAGCTAGATGAGGAGGAATGCACTACCTTAAAATTGTTTGCTAAAATGTACATCTAAGCACATGTGGAGCCCTATTTTATGTGCTAAGAACTTACGGGGTGTTTGGCCAGTGGATTTGATTTTGGGTGAATTTGTAATGAGGACGGATTTGAGTGTGGATTTGTAATGAGGCGTTTGGATGGTTTTTTGAGAAGGAAAATTTGGAGGGTGGATAAGAGGGCAAATAACTGAATTGCCCCCAGTTTATTAATTTCATTATAATTAGAATAAATATATAATAAATACATAAAAATTAAAATAAATGCACAATAAATACATAAATATATTTATATTATATTAGATGTTAAAAAATAATATTTTCAGGAAAAAAAAGATATAGAAATTGGATGGTTTTTTTTAGCAGAACAATAATCGAAAAAAAAAATAGTGGATTTGGAGAACTGTAATACATAAAAAAAAAAGGAGATAACATTAAAAAGAAGTCCCAATACACAATTTTATTTGGTAGCTTTGTTAGCTTTCTTATTGCATTTATATGGTCTACTCCTTTAATAGAAATTATCGAGAAGTGGCGAAACCCATTCCAAAACCCCTCCTATCTACTCGGCGAAACCCACCAGCGCCAACATCTACTCCGGACAAAACCCCTATGATCTACTCCGAGGGAACCCCCCAGCACCACCATCTATTTTGGAGAAACCTGGTCCAAAACCCCTCAAATCACGAGGTTCAGTCTGGCCGACGACCATCAATCGCGATGTCAGGTACTTTCAATTTTCTCTCTCTCTCTCTCTCTCTCTCTCTCTCTCTCTCTCTCTCTCTCTCTCTCTCTCTCTTGAGGGTGATTTGGAGGGGCAAAAGAGTCCCAAAACTACTCGGATTAGCTACCGACAGGGTCAAACCACGGCTTGGCTTGTAAAATGAACAATAAAATAGCCCGGGGGAGAATGAGAGATGCCAAAGAGTAGATTAGGAGTGGGACCAAGATTGCTACTAAGGGCGCTTGGTATATTCCTCCCTCAAATCCCCCAGCCAAACAGGACGTTAGTTAGCTAGTTAATGAAGAATATACTTTAATGGGCTATTTATACATGTTCATTATCTTTTAGTCTTTCTTCTCTCTCTCTCTCTCTCTCTCTCTCTCTCTCCCCTAAGTATTTCCCCAAATTTAGGTAGTGACTTGGGGCACTTTAGAGAGTGAGGGGTGCCACTTAGGAAGTCAATTTTTGTGCATTAGAGAGCATTTTTTTGAATTTTTCTTAATTAACTAGGTAGGACATTTTATGGTACTCTTTTAGGTAATGGACTAGAGATACCCTTAGTATAGACACGGGGTTGCTGCTGTGCAGCCCCCGCACAACAGCTAATGTGCACCATCTGAGCCGTCCATTGCTCGGATGGACGACCCACATTTCACATCAGCACATTTGCATCCGAACCGTTCGTTGTCGTGCGTGCAAGATAAAATCTGGGCCGTCCATTTCAGCAACAGTCGGCTTGGATGGTGCACAACAACTGCTGCGCGGGGGCTGCACAACAACAACCCGTATTCCCCTTAGTATAACGCTTCCATTCCGAGTGGATTTCTCTACAATCCATACTCCTGTTGGACGAACTACTTTTGTGAAATAGGTCCTGGCCACAAATTATTTTACTCGAAAACCAAAAGGAAAATCTCGAGGAGGGGATTTTATTTTCCCTACTTTGAGGGTACTAATGTCATTGAAGCAAACCTCATGAAGGTTGATTTATTTTTTACCAAAAGGGAAGGGGGTTCATTTTAACACTCTCGTTTTGTCCAAATACACTCTTCTTCTTGCTTGTATTTATCCAAAAAATTACAAAGATTACCATTTCCATGTATGAAGAGAGTAGAGAAGGTAGAATAATTCATGAAGGACACTTTTTAGTAGTTTATATGGGTAAGGACAAAAATTGGAGTGTACCTAAACAAAGGGGTGTACTAAAATCAATTTCCAAAAGCAAATATTGGAATGAGAAAAAAACTTAGATGCGTGTAGGATATGGTCACGTAGTGTCCGACGCGCACTCAGCCGTCTAAATTTTGAGCGGCCCAAATTGATTTCCATCTCTCTCCTCTTTCTCTTTTTACGATCCAAATTTATTCTCATCTCTCTTTTTACGATCCAAATTTATTCTCATATCTCTTTTTACAATCTAGGCCGAGATGCGTAGTTGACACTATGTGACCATATAGTTTATGTGACCATATGTGTAGTGGGACACTACCATACTCTACTCTACGCGCACCCAAGTTTTTCTCCGGAATGGGAATCGATTCCGTTCCAAGGCAAAGAATAACCCCAATTGGTCCAGTTGAGCAGCGGAAGTGAAAACAGAGCGGCACCTGCGAGGGGCTTTTTCCTGCAGCCGTCGATCGCTGTGCCCTCTCGCTCTCTCCCTCTCTAAACCCCTCTTTCTCTCTCTAGAACTCTACTCCGCTCTGCAATCGCCATCGTTGTGGAGTAGAGGGGTGAGAGTGACAGTTCAAGCGCCGCGGTCGACAATGTGAGTCATTTTCACGCCGGGTTGACCTTTCCATCTCTGTCGAATTTAGGGTTCCTTTTTTATCCTTTGTTGAATTGTTAGAATTTCAGTTTTCTTGCTTTTTCTTGCAATTACTGCTTTAGAGCTTTGTAGTTAGGCGTACGAATTTTCTCTGCTTTTGTTTATCTGTGTGTGTTCTATTTGTAACGATGGGTTAATTTTCTCCGATTATCTTGTTCTCAAATTTGTGTGTGTGTGTGTGTGTGTGGCAAATGTAGCGATGATGGAGTCGGCAGTGGATGGTTGGCCAAGCAATTATGCCTTACCGCTCGCAGCCAAGTTTCCGCCTTGTAGCCCCACTGGTACTCGCTCTTTCTCTCTCTCTAGCCTTTGAAAATCTCCTTTTATGTTTGACGGGACTAATAGTGAAGGATATAATCACTTCAACTAAACAAGTTTACTGAATTATTAGAGGTCAGATTAATTGACAACCACGTGTCCGGGCCACTTTGTGTGCCCCTTGACTAATCCCAAGACCTGAAGTTAACGACTGGGACAAACTTCAGTAGCCCTAAAGGAGTTGTCCTCGGAGGTTTTGAAGCTTTGACCTTAGGTAGGAGCAAACCCTAAGTCTAACTTAGGCCTTGACCACCAGGCCTAACCCCTTGAGTACAGTGGTCGGGTTAATAATATCACATCCTCTCCTACTGTATATCCCACAATTTGTCGAATTGTGTATTCGAGACATGTATAATTCGGATTATAGATATTTTAACCAGATACTGCGTATTTAGTCACATTGGAGATATAGTCCAATCTGATGCTCTTATCCGGTCAAACAAACAAACAAACAAACATACCCTACGTGTGCATTTATGTGGCGAGGATTACAATGAGAGATGAATTGTTCAAATAAATAACAGGATTTGGACTCAATGGGACCAAACTAGGAGGATGAAGTGTTTTCCATACAGTTTCAAAGTTGAATTTCAGTTCTTTGAGTTTTTCCTTAACTATTTTCTATTGATTTCAGGTACAAGTTTCGAGAGATTGGGTATCGACTCTTCCCTGTTTTGTTGTTGCATGTTTATACCATATATAAATGATGATGTGATATCACCTTGTGTAATAGATCTTACTCCAGTTTCAGAATCACCAATTTGGTTACAAATGTTAAGATAACAAATCAATAATTCTACTTATCTTACTCAATGCAAAGCATGGGATAAATTTGAGCTCAAGTGTACTCAACTACTCAAAGTAAATTGGGTCCTTACGGTTTGATTAATGTGACTTCATTTTCTAGGAATAATAGAACTGCAGAACTGTGAGGAAGTACGGTGTGTTTTTAACTATTTCAATCTTATTTTTTTGGTTGCTGGGAAGTAGCTCACTCCAGTCCCTACTGTCTATTGTAATAGTATCTTTCTTTTTTTTTTTTTTTCTATTTATATTTCCTTTCCCCCCTAATTTCAAGCAGATTTGCATCACAAGGGACGCAAAAGGATGAGATCATCTAGTGAAGAAAAACTTCATGCGAATTTGACTGCATTTGGATATACAAGTGATGACCGTGAGCAGAAGAAAGCAAGAACTGTTCCCCAAATTACTGATTATTCCAATCCATTCGCAGTGCGGAACTTGTTGGCGGATCTTGACTGTGGTAAATTTGGGAGCGTGACAAAAGAAATAAATGAGCTTCTTGCTTGGAAGAGGCAGATGCTGAATCCTTATTTCGCAATGCATCCTACACTTGTAGATTTGGAAATGAACTTGGTGAAAGAGGCTGCAAAGGTGAACCAGCAGCCGGCTACTCCTTTGGCTCGCAAGGATGTGATTGAATTGGATGATGATGATACCAATGACGGTCCAGAAGAAAGATTGGCAGTTGTAGTTCATAGATCACAGGTTGTAGCTCAAAACCCACAAGTTGTAGTTCTTGATTCAGACGATGAAGATACAGGAGATCACAGACCCTTTAGCAAGTTTCAGCCGATTGTCTTGCCCAAGCCACCTGGAGAATTCCTCATGAAGGATTTTCTAATGAAGGATTTCCTGGTATTTTTTTTTATTATTTTGCATTATATACTCTTGGGCTTTGAGTTTGAGTGGTACCAAGTTCGTGACATAAAACATGAAAGGGAGAACTTTCCGATTAACCCCTACACAGTTGCACATGATGAGAAGGTTCCACCCTACTATTTAGTCTTAACAGAAGTTATTTGCAAAGAATGGAAACCTTAAAGAATCCTTTGAAAGAGAAAGAACCTTTAAAAAGGTGGTGTTTGGCTGCCCTTTCTTGGTAAAGTTTGCTTTGCATTTGATGCATTAGATGATTCACAATGGGACCAGCCATGTGCCTATGTCCTTACTCGTAAATTAGACAAGTCCAATAGTTTCTTTAATATTTTTTTATACTATCTGCTAATTGCTTCACATCACTGCAAGATACAGGATAGAGATTGTACTCCAAAACGAAGTTCAGGAAAAGATAATGCTAGGCTTCCTGAAGAAAGTGAAACCCCGAAAGAAAAAGATAAAGGAGTTTACGTTGGCATAGAAGATGAGATGGAAAGTGAGGAAGGAAATCACCAAACTGATTCTGAGTTTGATGGCCTGGCTGATATATGGAAGGAGATGAATGTTGCAATGGAATGTTCCAAGGTAATTTGTTTTTATGTCATCCTCTTTGGTAGCGCCTGCAATGTTCCATGCCACATCTACATCCCAATTCACTTCTAGTGGGTGATAGGATAGTCTGTTGCTTTTACGTTAGGTGCATGTTTGTGGAACAAAGGCTTCATGACGTTGCATCCTCCAATATTCATGCTAAAATTTAATCATAGTCTACTGCGCCATTTATTGTGAACTTCTGATGGGCATACATGTTGCATGTTGTACTCGAAACATATTCAGCAGCACTGGCGGCTTTACTCATTTGAATACCCTCAAAAACAAAGTTTATATCAAGATGATTTACATATTTATAGCTATCCTATTTAATTGAACAATATTAAAAAGACATTATGAACACTCCGACAACAAATTAACCCACATCCCTTGAAATTGAAGTAGAAAAAAAGAAAGATCTAGAGAATAAATGCAATTCCGTTGGTCTGTTGGACAGATGTGTCTCTATAGTCTATACTATATATGCTAGCTATCGATGAATGATGTAAACTATTAAATAGTTTGCTATTTTGTGTTTCCATCCTGTATAAGCTATTGAACTTTCAATTCTCAATTTCTCAGATTATGAAAATTTCGTAGAATACAATTGAAATATTTCTTTATTTACATGTTTTATTGTGAAAATGTCAATATGGAAACATTGATGCAAGATTGTTTACCAAGATCGGTAGAACTTAAAGTTATTTAGTGACCAGCCTGACGAAAGTTTCTAGAGTCGCCACTGTTCAGCAGTGTGGTTTTTTTTAAACCATGCGCTCAAAGAAAAACTGGAATAGGTTCTGGAGTGTTTTTTTTTTAATTAGTACGCGTGTTGGTTTACTATTTTTAAGGTTTGAGATCTGATGATGCTAATAAATGGTTATAATCTTTGCCTGCTGGTTTTGTATTGGCTTCACATCTTTTTGACGATGATTGAATTTTGCTTGCTTTTCACATTCCTGTGTTCATTTCAACTTTATACTCTGTCAGGATACCGTTGAAGATCCTCCGCCTGAGGAACATGAAAGAGAAGGGCAAGATGAATGTGACCATAGTTTTGTCTTGAAAGAGGATCTAGGTTATGTATGTCGAGTATGTGGAGTTATCCAAAGAGGAATCGAAACGATTATCGAGTACCAGTATGCTAAGGTATGTATGGTGGTCCTTCCGGATATCCATTTTTATATCCAGACTACGGAGTATTAGAAAATCCATAACCTGCAGATCGACATGTATGAACATACTACCCAGAGGCCCACATGGATTGCTAAACAGTATATGTTCATCAAAATTGATACCATTATCCCATTATCCTTAGCTCAAAGTTTTGTATTCATGACATGTTTTTCTTAGATAAGTTCTACTTTTTGCTTTAGAGAAGAATGAATATTCCTCTTCTAATATTCTTTGCCATTTCCAAGGAAGTTAGATAGTGTCCCAGCCCTCAACAGAAATGAAGAGCCTTTATCTTCTCTATGCAATATAAAATATCTCCTACGTACTTAGAACTGTCCTGTAATATTCTAAGTACTTCTGACTTTAACATTTTGCACTAGTCTGGATCTAATGAGCTGCAGGTAAAGTGGAACTTTATGCACATTCCACTCTTTCATGTTTCCGAGAACTATTTGCTTTAGAGAAGAATGATATTCCTCTTCTAATATTCTTTGCCATTTCCAAGGAAGTTAGATAGTGTCCCAGCCCTCAACAGAAATGAAGAGCTTTTATCTTCTATATGCAATATATAATATCTCCAACTTACTTAGAACTGTCCTGTAATATTCTAAGTACTTTTGACTTGAACATTTTGCACGAGTCTGGATCTAATGAGCTGCAGGTAAAGTGGAACTTTATGCACATTACACTCTTTCATGTTTCTAAGATCCATTTTGAGCTTGTGCACATGGGCTTGCTTATATTTGTGGGTCTCATGTCAGTAGCCTTTAACTACATTGGCTGTTGAATGTAATTGAAGCATCTGTTTGTGCAGGCTTTGAAATGCACCCTCTAGTTGCTTCATTGTGGCTGTCATATCTGCGGCTAATCGGATGGGATTTATCTGTGTATATGACTATATATCCCAAAAGTCTGATAAGAAAATTAGCAATCAGCACTTTTAAGTAGCTAGCTTTTGTGAAAAAATCTAAGGAAGCTCATATCTCAGTTGCATGAAGTGGGGGTGGGGGCAGAGATGTGGGAGCGCCATAGGGAGCGTTTAGGAAAAATTATTAAAATTTTAGCAGATACTTTTATGCTTTTTTATATAGTTAAAGTTCCTGTATAGGTTAGGAGCGAGTTCCTGCTTCGACTTTCCTCCTCTGAAACGGTGGAAGTACATTTCTTGCCGAGAAACATCGGCTACCTCCCAAGTTTTCTGCAACTAAGGCTCATATATACTGTTATTGATGTCTATCCCGTTATTTCTATACTATCTGTTTTTGTGTTTGTTTTTTCCAAGATTCCTTTGCATATTCATTAGCTGTGTATTGCAGATATTGGTCTCTTATTTTTCAGTGTAAAATTGCGCGTACGATCTACACCATTTCTTTCGACCAATTTGTCTCTTTTTTATTTTGATTCAGAGCACAAGGAACACGCGAACATACAGTTCTGAAGCCCGTGATCCAAAGGACAAGGACCCCACTGAGATCTTTGACGGTGCTAAATCATCTGGACAGGATTTCATTATCTCTGGTATTGCGGCTCATCCCATGCACATGAAGCAAATGAAGCCCCATCAAATTGAGGGCTTTAATTTTCTTCTAAGCAATTTGGTGTCAGACAATCCAGGTGGCTGCATCCTGGCCCATGCCCCAGGCTCAGGCAAAACTTTCATGATAATCAGCTTCATGCAGAGTTTTCTTGCCAAGTATCCCCAGGCTAGACCACTGGTGATTCTACCTAGAGGCATCATTGCTACTTGGAAAAAAGAATTTCGAAGATGGCAAGTGGAGGACATTCCGCTGTTAGACTTTTACACAGTAAAAGCAGATAATCGATCCCAACAGCTTGCTGTGCTAAAACAGTGGGCAGCTGAAAGAAGCATTCTATTTCTGGGCTATAAGCAGTTTTCGTCCATTGTATGTGATATTGAGAGCAAGGCTGCAGTTGCTTGCCAAGAGATACTTCTGACATACCCATCCCTTCTCATTTTGGATGAAGGCCACACTCCCAGAAATGAGGAGACCAATGTCCTCAGCTCCCTCAAGAAAGTCCAGACACCTAGGAAAGTTGTACTTTCCGGAACCCTTTACCAGAATCACGTCAAAGAAGTGTTCAATATTTTTGATCTTGTTCGTCCGAAATTCCTCAGGACGGATACTTCACGCGCCATTATGAATCGGATATTGAGCAGAGTGCCTTTTGTGGCGAAACATGCGAAGGCAAAGCGTTTGGAAAGGTTTTATGAATCAGTTGAGCTCACTCTACAGAAAGATGAGAACTTCAAGAGAAAGGTGACTGTGATTCAGGATTTACGGGAAATGACCGGAAAGGTCCTTCATTTTTACAAAGGCGATTTTCTCGATGAATTGCCTGGACTTGTTGATTTCACAGTTTTTCTCAATCTCAGCTCTACACAGAAGCGTGATGTAGAAGAGTTGAAGCTGTTAAACAGGAAATTCAAAATTAGTTCCGATGGGAGTGCACTTTACGTGCACCCGCAGTTGAAACATCTCCTGAAGAATAACGTGTCTAGAGAGAGAGACGGAATCGATGATGCAAAAATGGACCAAATTTTGGAAAAGTTGGACCTTAGAGAAGGTGTAAAGGCAAAATTCTTTTTAAATATGTTAGGATTGTGTGAATCAGGTGGTGAGAAGCTACTTGTTTTCAGCCCGTATTTACAGCCACTCAAGTTCTTGGAAAGATTAACGGTGAAAGTCAAGGGTTGGAGTCCTGGAAAAGAGATTTTTGTAATCACTGGTGATTCCACTTCTGAGAATAGGGAATGGTCCATGGATCACTTCAACACTTCACCAGATGCTAAGGTCTTTTTTGGGTCCATAAAAGCATGTGGGGAAGGAATATCTCTTGTGGGTGCTTCTCGGATCATTATACTGGATGTCCATTTGAATCCATCAGTTACCCGGCAAGCAATAGGTCGTGCCTTCCGACCAGGTCAAGTGAAGAAAGTATATACTTATCGATTGGTTGCTGCAGACTCACCTGAAGAAGAAGACCATGCCACTTGTTTCAGAAAAGAGTCCATCGCTAAGATGTGGTTCGAATGGAATCAGTATTGTGGTCAAAACGAGTTTGAAATGGAGACTGTCGATGTGAGAGACTGTGGGGATGATTTCTTGGCATCTTCGAAGTTGAGCGAAGATGTAAAAGCTCTGTTCAAAAGGTTAGTAAAAATTTACCCGCTTATGAGTTAAAACTTAATAGCAGTGATCAATCCTTGAATTATTTTTCTTCTTTTTTTCCTTTTCAGGTAATATCGGACATGGAGTTATAGACGTCGGTTGTGACCATTGGATTCTAACAGCAGCTTAGTGTGGTCTTTTTGCAACAATATTTCTTGTAAATGTGTTGGTATTTAAACTGATCATAGGGCAGGTTTTGCATTGATCGACAAGTTCCAGTCCATTGATGTTCAGTTGTTCGTTAGAGCTTTGTGAAGGTGGTGAAGAAATGACTCTCGACTAGTTTTGGATCTGCCAGTTTAGGGTACTTGTCTCTGTACAGAGAACAGCTGTTTTCAAACTTTTCGTAAATAGGTACCTTCTCAATGTATTTGTAGCTCATTTCCTGTACCTCCTTGATGTTTGCACCATTTTCATGGCTTTTTGCGATTTTTCTTTTCTTTTCTTTTTATATGAGGGATATATTATGGTGGAATATCTGCAGTAAGGGCGGGCAATACAAATTGTGGTTAATAAATTGTTCTTTGTTCGTTGGTCTTATAGAAATGTACTTAGACTGCAGTTCAAGTATAGCTTCATGAACGAAGTTTGACTATGCCAGCCAGTTGCCCAGTTTACTCCAAATGAAATGCCTTGATTTGTTTTTGCAGGAACTTCTGAAATAGTGTGATTATAACACAGCTAATCCTGGAAGTTGCATCATAATTTACTGCTTCGAGTGCATTGGATGGTTCTGTATAGATTTTGTCTTATGTTTGAGCTTGAGGATACAGGCTACAGATTTATATTTCCATAGCAGGTTTTGGTTTGATCTTTTAGGATGGCTCCAGTATGACATTTTACTCTCGAAAAGCTCCCCTTTTTGTTTGTGCAATGTTTCTGTTTTCTACATGCTTCATGGGCTATTCGTATGCGTTAGGCGCGAAAATCGGATCCTCATTCCCCCCACTTTCCGGACTGAACAATCCAGTTGGCGTACTATTAGTGGGTGCTTCCTCGATCCACCCTCCGGACTGAATGCCAGTTGGCGTATTATTAGTGAGTCCTTCCTCGACTCTCTTTATGGGAATGATTTTTTAGATCTCATCGATAACATCAATTTTGTTAAAAATCATTAGCTTAATATCCAAAATTATGATGTTCAAAAAATTAATCTATTATTACATGGTCTCAGCGTACTGACAGATCTGATCATCATGATCTTTAGCATTGGTGATTTAAGAGCCAAAATGGGTCTCTGAAGCCTAAAAATGACGAAGAGAGTGGGAAATCCGAGTCTCGACCACCTCGCAACCATGGAGAGAGAGAGAGAGAGAGAGAGAGAGAGAGAGAGAGAGAGAGAGTGGAACAGTAGGGGAAAGAGAGGGGAAGAGATCAGAAAAGCAGGGAAGAGGAAGGGGGAAAGTAGGGAAGGGGGAGGCAGTGAGGTGGGAGGAGGAACCAACAGCCCAGTTTTCTCTCTCATTCTAGATAGATAGACACGGTTCTTCTTTAGTTTTGCTTTCTAGTTTCCTTATTGATTCCTTCCTATGTTCACAAATTCATAATCCAAACATGAAACATGGCCTTAATCTATTGCTCCAGGATATTACATCATCACTCCATAATTCTATAGGACGTTATCATGCGATTCGGAGAACCAGTCGAACCGATATCTTGTGGGCCATGCAAAAAGGTATATTTGTGCATAATATCAGCTCGATCGGATTTCTATCGAAAGACACGCAGTGGGTTAGGATTCAAGCTTGGGCTTGGTTGGCATTTTGAATCTTTCCCGCATGCTCGTCCGACCCAATATCAAAGAATTCTATGGATCTTTCCATTTCCTTTTTCTGGCCCTTCCATAAACTACGAACTCAGCCCTAATGATGGGCAGGTCCCCTACCATCACAAAGGATTTTCCCGTGAGAGTAGGTCACTGCCCTTGTCAGTAGGGTATCCCAAACTCACTGAACTGCATTTATATACTCTGTGGAGCAGCAGAATTGGGTAAATTTCACTTACCTCCCTTAAAGTTTCTAACAAATGCAAGATTTCCCCTTGAAGTTCTGATAATTATACTCGCCTATTTTTTTTTAGAGCATCTCCAGTCCTAACTCTTTTTTTTCCTCAAATTTGAGTGAAAATCTGAGTAAAAGCTCCATTTGATATTATCTCCTCCAGTCTTTGACCCAAATTTCTAACCCTAACCACCGTCTTCCACCACCGCAACTCAGATCGAGATCACCGCCACTTGACGACCACCACAACCACTTGACGACGACCACCACATCTCCTCCAGATTTGGACGAAGACGAAGACGAACACGACGGTGACGACAACGACGGTGGTGGAAGGTGGGATGACGACGACGAAGACGGTGGTGGAAATTTGGTTCAAACCCTTTTTTTTCTCCCCAAATTTGAGGAAAATTTTGAGTAAAGTTTGATTGGTATGGGTTTGGTTCAAAGACTGGAGGGAGGTTTTGGGGATTTTGACTCAGATTTTGGGTTTGGTTGTGGGTTGGAGGTGCTCTTAGGGAGTTCTGAATTTGTAGAAACCTGAGGAAGGTAATTTACCCTCTAGAATTTGGTCTGTTTTCTAACAATATTGCTATAGACCCGGAAAAACAACCCCCAATTGACCCCGAAAGTGTAAATCAACGGCCCAGATTCACTCCAAGTGAATCTGTGCCATTGATTTTTAAATTCTGGATAAATTCTCGATGTGTTTTCTGTGTACGTAGCAGTGCTGGTTTTCTAATGCATTGATGGGGATTGGGGAGCTCCATTAGTTTTCACCTAGAAAGAACAACCTAGAACCTATGAATCGGTCCATAGCTACCGTAGCCTCACCATCAAATTTTGCCTTTTAAATTTTTAATTGATACGGAATGGAAAAATCTCACCACTTAAAAAATTCATTGTGGGTCTATCAAGGTTTTCAAATAATTATTGTTTAAAAATTTATTTAAATAATATTTACCTCAAACGAACCAATTGAGAATTGACAACATGATTGGATAATGGATAGTGTTGAAAATATTTGCTGATGATCATCGTGATGGTCTTTTCTTTTTGCTACTCAGTTTTTCCAAACTAGTTTGCGTACACATCGACTAATTTCGAAGACCAATCTAATAGTTCACTGGAGGAGCGGCCCCATTGAATCTGCATAGACTAGCCCTAAAGAAGTTGATAATATATGAGAGGTTTTAAACATTAAATCTTAGGAGAGAGCAAACCCGTAAAACCAAGACTTAACCACCTTGCTACCCGTTCGGGATTTTCATCTAGGGTTTTCGTGTAGATTATATTATGAATGAACTCTTCAATTGAATGGCTCGGATCATTGATGTAGAACTCTAATTGCCCCAAAGTAAAACAGTATTCATCATGCAATCGATTTTCCCAATTGCAATTAAAGTCAACTCAGAAAGATCTTTCACCTAGCCTTAAGAACACAGAAGTCTACTTTGTTTAAAGTCAAACACACATGCCTCACTTGATATGCTGACGTATTACGGGCTGAATACAACCAAATTGATGGGGTTTTTTTCCCTATGAAGAGAAATATTATTAATAACATCATAACACCGTGTTATCGCTATATATAAGGATTGACGCCGGCGACGGGCGAACGAGGCTAAGAATAAAAATGTACTCAATCTTTGAATGTGAGTTGTGCATGACATGGACTTTCATATCATATTTAAGAATAAAAATTGCGTGTATGACTTAAAAGTAAAGTTAAAGCCTACAGTTTGTTTTGTTTTTTTGACTTATTGCGCTATTAGAAGCAGATCATTCTCTCACAATATATTAACTAAAAAAATTCCAAAAAGTAAAAAGGCCCTTCGCGGAATAGGGCCAAAGAAATATAAGCAATTTTTGTACTAATTGTTTATTGCACTATCAACGAAATTCCGGACTCACATTTTACCCATTTTAGAATGCTATCAAGGTTTTCAACCTTCCTTGTTTTTGACATTATCAAATAAAAAAAAACATTACCAAATAAAAAAAATGGTAAAAATAGAATATTAACGTAACAGCTCTCGAACTATATCAGCCGTTTTTCAAGTATTCTACCTACCTAAAATGGTCAAAACTAATTTTAAGGAAAAGGAATATTCCCAATTTCAAAATCCACTTCTTATCTGTCTCAATTATAGAAGAAATTTTCATTACGTTCTTTATACGTCGATCATTTTAACTTACGTCATTTGCTTAAAATTAGTTGAGGGTCGGAGAGTCTATAAATTAGATAAAACGGGAGCAGTTTTTCGCAAAATGTCTAGGCCTAAAAAACATGCAACTTTCACGGTCACCCAATCATATTTTTAATGTTAAGTTATAACCGTCAAATTATTTCTTTTTTAAAAGGTTCCATTTCTTTCCTAAGAGACACATAATATTATAAAATGCATCCTCATTTAAACGAATAGGAAAACAGCTCAAAATGGTAATTGATGGTAAACCAGTCGTGTTGAGCGGATATTTTTTCTAAGTCGAGTGCCCAGCAGGTCAACCAATCTGCCCAAACCGAACCGTCCGCGAACCCACTTGAGGTATGTTACAGATGGATGTGTAGATCCTAATATTCTAGTTTTGGCAAATTCGGTTGGGGTTCGATCCGCCTAATCCGCTCAATAATCTTTCTTCGTTCCGCCCGATCCGCCCAATCCACAATCGAACCATCCATATGTCACTTACAGATGGTAGGATGGTAATGGATGCTAAAAACAATTATCCGCCACTAGTGGTTGGGATTGAGAACAGACACGATCCGCCAAGAACCGAACCGTGGACATCCCTACAGTGTTAGTACTCCTTCCGTCCCAATTTTATAGTCTTAGTTGACACTTTTTGTCGTCCCAAAAATATTGTCCCACTTCAAAACTGGGTAATTGTTAAGAAATTTCCTCTTTTACCCTTATATTTTGAAGTTAAAAGTAATAAAAAAGTAACAAGTTGTAAGATTGAAGGGTATAAAATAAGAAAAAACATGTTTTCAAAAGTACAATAATTTTGTTCCCTTATTAAGTTGAAATCTCTAAAAGGGACTATAAAATTGGGACGGAGGAAGTATTACGTTCCGATATATTTTTATGCACGGTCTTCCAACATTTCTACATGTATTTTGACAAATTTTTCGTCCTACCGTAGACTCCGAGCCACCGGATCAAGTCTTTCTCGCTCCAGAAAATAAACACCCAAAAAAATCCTCTCTCTCTCTCTCTCTCTCTCTCTCCTTCTTTAACCCTCTCTCTCTCTCTCTGCAAAATTGTCCGTTGATGCTGGTGTCCTTGTACTCTTCCTCCAGTCCATGGCTAAAGCCCGTGCTACCAGACGAACCCTAGACTCCTTCACTGTCAAATCCATCAACAAAGTCATACGAGGTATGCCTCTCTCTCTCTCTCTCTCTCTCTCTCTCCCCTCTCCTCTCTCTCATCGGAATTCTAACTATGCCGTCTCCGGTAGCCGGTGACTGCGTCTTAATGCGCCCTTCAGATTCCTCAAAGCCCTCCTACGTGGCGCGGGTGGAGACGATCGAGTCGGACAGCAGAGGCGCCAACGTTAGGGTTCACGTCCGGTGGTATTACCGGCCGGAGGAGTCGATCGGCGGCCGGCGGCAGTTCCATGGATCGAAGGAGTTGTTTTTGTCCGATCACTGCGACGTGCAGAGTGCTGATACGATCGAGGGAAAGTGTACAGTGCACAGCTTCAAGGGATATACGAAGCTCGACGCAGTTGGAAACGACGACTACTTCTGCCGTTTGAGTACAATTCGTCCACTGGAGCTTTCAATCCCGATAGAGTGGCCGTGTACGTCGAATATAACTCGTAAAGTTTCGATTTTTTTCCGATCATATCCTTATTTTTGGGCAGTTGTACTTTAGTTGATATATTATATGTAAGGGTGATAAACCAGCCGACTGAGCCGTCGAGCTTGTAATGAAAACGAGTTCTAAAATGTGCTTCCTACGCGTTTAGAGGTCCGAGTGCATGAGTGGGTGTTGCGTGCTCACTACGCGTAATTATCCATACACCCATCTTAAGTCTACTCTCCAGTCAATTCCTCACATGCTCTATATGTATAGAACCCAAATTTTCCTCCCTTATTTACTTCCACTGTCGACAGAGTAGAGAGGAAGGAGAAAGATCTCAATTTCCCTTAAGTTAGGCCACCTTATATGACTAAAATCCTAAGACTTAGTCTAAGCCCTAAATTTTCTCCCTTCCTTTTATTTTTTCTACTGATACATGGACTTTCCTAGCCTAAATATCCTACCAAAGTACAAAGTTTAGGTTGTTCATGAGACGAGCCAACCCCAAACGAGTTTTAATTGAGCCTAACAGGAGCTTCTTCGGCTTTAGCTTCTTCGTTTTCGTCCAATTGAACTTTAGTTGATAATTTGATATGTTATGTGGAGTTTTTAGGGGAAATATTTTTCATACTCTCGTCTATTCATTTGCACTTTTTTTTTTTCTCTCTTTTTCATGTGAAATTGTCGAATTGCCCTTCATGGCTTCATGTAAAAAGTGAATGCAGAAGTAAGAGCATCTCTAGCCCCGAACCATTGTTTTTTACCCAAATTGGGGTCAAAATTCTCTGTGTATGCATTCTTCAATGCCAAACCCTTAGTTTTACCCTAATTTATTGGTTTTTATGTTTTCCCTCCAAAATTGGCGTGAAAATGACATTTGTAAATAATAAGAGTGTGAAAAGCAGTGTTGATAAAAAGAGTTTGGATTGGGGTTTCCCCTCATTCAAAGTAAGAAAAAGGGTAAAACTAAAAAAAATGTAGGCAAAAGGTATGCTTTTAGAGATGAGGCTTTAGTGCTTTTACTCAAATTTTGAGTTTTGTTAGAAAAATGGTAAGGATTGGAGTTGCTTTTAGCATCTCAAGCCCTTGCTCAAATTTGAGTAAAAATTTAAGTAAGTCACTCCAATGTACAAACTCAAATCTAAGCAAAAATATGAGTAAAAGCTTCACCAATGGCATAAATGTAAATTATTAAGAGAATAACAAGCTTTCAAGAAGTTGAGTAAAATTAAAAACATTAGTTTCCTTTGATTTGGTAAAAAAATTTTTTTGAGTAAATTTCAATCTGGTATGAGTTTGAGTAAAGCATCGGAGTAATTTAAATCGTATTTACTAGAATTTAGTTCAGAGTCAATTGAAATGGTAAGGGTTGGAGTCTTGGAGAGATGCTCTAAGGACAGTTTAGGAATGTCATGTGAATAATGACAAGAAAATTGGTGCACGGGGATAAAAGGTAGTGCAAAAAATCATTTCCTAAATTTATTGCGTGATTTATCAAATGTGGATGTAAATTGGAAGTAATTGATCTTGCTTGTGAATTTTGACTAGTTGCTAGTATAGGATTCTGGTTTCTTTTATGTCAAGGTTGACATTTTAGAACGTGGATTATAGGTTATTTTAACTTGTTCTTGTTACCTGCATTTGAGTTAGGTGCAATTTAACCTTGAATAATCCAGTGTAGATTTGCGAGACTTAAGCCGCCATGGGATATTTGGGTGACCTTAGTTATAAGAGAGAACAAAAATGTTAATTGAGTAAATAGTGTTGATGTAAGTGTTCAAAATTGAGACAAATATGTTAATTGTGAAATGTATATAGAAATATGTGATTGCGGAGGAGAAACACGAAACATGCATTGGGGTTCTGAATTTTTTGGGCATTTTGGCTTTATCCTCAAGTTAACCTTAACCACTGCCCTTGGCAGTCCTTAGCATAACACATGCAGTAAGTTACTGGTAGCACTGAATTTGGTATTGTGTATATGATAACTGGACAACTTTCATTATTTGTTTCTTAGTATTCATTGTTGTGAGTGTAAATATATGTATATGAGTATTTTGAGTGTTCTAATTTATCATAACTCTGCAGGTACTGTAAGTGTGAGATGCCCTACAACCCTGATGATCTAATGGTCCAATGTGAAGGTTGCGCAGATTGGTAAGTTGGTTGCTTTCGTAGCCACAATTTGAGTAGAGCATTTTTTTATTTGTTGTGTTCTGTTTTGTGGATGGAAGAACGGTTCCTTGCTAAGAATAGGCAGGTTGAGAAGTTCTATTTATATAACTATCTTGGTTGCATTAAAATCTCTGTGTGATCTTTTATTCTTGTCTGTAAGAAACAACATGATCAAGTAAATAAATTGCTCAACAACTCGTGGTGGAAAATCTAAAAAAATTGCACATCTCAAATTTTGCTCATGGAAGTCATGTTGACTTTCAGTTGAGTTGGAAATGCGTGGTGATTTGTTTGTTTGTCTGTTTGTTACATGAGGATACCAGTTTGTTGCCACTTGCCAGCATGGCGTTTGGGAGGATGCTTAGCAGGCATTAATGCCCAAACCAAAATTGCCTGTTGACTCGCATACAATTCCTAAACCATTATTGGTATCACCGTGGTGGTAGAGTGCTGGTTAAGTTCAATGGTGGGAAAATAAAATGAGCTGGGATTGATCAAAAAGATGCTGGAGTTTTGCCTGAATTAAAATTTCTACAATTTTACTCCCAAGGGGAAAACCCACGAATCCAGTATGGTCACTATCTATACTGGTGCATTGTTGTTTTTGTGCCTTTGCTTTTCTCGTTTTGAGAGTTGAAGATGTTGAAAGACATTTGAATGACTTGGGAGATAGCTATAGCATACAAGATTTGTCTGTAGAATTCGTTATTCATAAGTTTCCCGTCATCGACTTTCCCTCCATAACTGCGTTTCTCAGTAGTTGCAACCCTAGTAAACGTTTGACTGTTAAAGCTCTCATTTACTGACTAAAACATCATTAGAGAAGGGATTGAGCTTACTATTGACAGAGCAAAGAAGGATGAAATGATACCTAGAGAAATGGATTTCAAATATCTATTGTTTTGTTTACATTATCAGCCTGTTTGTTGGGCGAATAAGGAAAGAAGGGGGGATAGGAGGTGGATATAGTATAAAGGGGATTATTTAAGAAGGGGAGATTAGCTGAGAAAGAGTTGGGTAGTTATTATGGGTGGATAAAGAAATAATGTGCAAATACTTGGTTACCCTTATAAAATAACTAAGAAATCTATGAAAGAGATATAGGGGACTTGGTGGAAGGGCACGCGAGTAGTTCTGGTGACCTGGATAAAGCTAAGGATGGGGTGGGGGGTGGGTTTCATTAAGCCCCTTGGATGGGTCTTGCTTATCCCACCCAAGTAAGCAGTCTGGGCCAATTGGTTCTACCAAACCCCAGACACAGATGGGCATGCGATAAGCTTATCCAACTTCTTCCTTAGCCCACTCCTTATACCCCCAACAAACCATTGGTATAAGGAGCGTGCTTAGATCCAGTTCCAAATAGTTGAGTACAAGAAACCGATTTAGTATTGGGAGCAAAACCTGTCTCTGGAGATGTTAATGGTGGTCTAAAATTGGCTTGGCGCCTTGGCCCAATTTTTTTTTTTGGTGTCAAATTGAAGAGATCAATTAAATCACATATCAAGTACAAAGCACAAACCGGGGCCACTACATCAACTGTGAGAGTCCACAAGACAACCAAGCCCAACAACTTAACCAATACAAGAAATAAGCTCATTACAGGGTAGAAACAAAGAAAGGAAAAGCCCATGCACGCAGGCAGGGAGATTCGAACTCCTGACCTCCTAGTGAGATGCCAGAGCCCCGGCCAACTGGCCCAATTTGGATGGCCAAAATTTGGAGATTTCTCCATGTCTTATAAAAATTTCCTTCTTGATATCCATTCGATTTTAGGATGTAATATTTTGACAAGTAGATTAATTCTCATTTCAAAATGGTACCTTGGAAGCACACCACTCAGCTGGTTTTAGGCCTTCAGAGTATTGAACCTCAACTATGGGTTAATGAATCAACGGAATTCGAGCTGTCCTTCTAGACATAGTTGGCTAGTGGTTTTCACAACTTTTGAAAATTGCTTAGTGGCATATAGATTCAATACTTGGTGTGGCTTTACAGCTTACCTGTTTTAAATTACCCTTCCGAATACGAGAGGTTAATTAGTGAAAACATTTGGAAAGGGAAAAGAAACAGAAACAGAAATAATTGAAAGGTAAATTGAGTGGAACAAGGATACATACACACCCTCTGCCACACCCCCTCTCCCCCACATGTGAGAGGGGGTGTGGCAGAGTGTGGTAGAGAGGGTGTGTGGCAGAGTGTGGTAGAGAGGGTGTGTCTATATCATTTTTGAATTGAGTGGCCCAATTTGTTCATGTTGACTATTGTGCATAAAAGTATTTATTTCTCCCACGCCATTTGTAATTGGGAGTATCTCTAAGGTTCACTTCATTTTGCACCTCAGGTCACTAGAGCCTAGTCTCTGAGAGCTCAGAATGATGGCATGATCCTTCCATTATTTGCGTTTGTCCATTGTTACAGTATATGTGAAACCAAACATTTTCCATCAAATGTATCCAATCCTTTGAGAATATGTTGCGACTCTTTGTATGTTGCTTTTACTTCAGGTTCCACCCAAATTGTATTGACATGACCCCAGAGGAAGCCAGAAAACTCGAACACTTCTATTGCCAAAATTGTTCATCTGAAGATAAAAAGAAGTTGCGAAGCTCCCATGCTACAAACAAGAAAACAGATACGAAGGTAATTACTCTCCACTAGGTAAAAACATAACTATAGTGTCCTAGTTATTTCTTATTTTTCTTAATGAAGCTGACTTGCATGTCCTCTATATCTTACCTCTGCATCAGTCCGCAAATAACCAGTGGTGGAACCTGGATTGAAGGTGGAGGTGGCACCCAAAAAGATTAATATATTTGATGTCAAAAAGTTCACGTGTCCTAAGATTAACTATACACTAAGTACAAAAAAAAAAACACACTTGTTTTTGCCCCTATGAAGTGTGTTTTGATTTTGACTTAGTGTGCTACAAGTGAAACTGGAAGCAAAAAATAAAGTGAAGAGTGAAGTGGATAATTATATAAAGGTAATTATGGACGGCTTCTTTTACTGATGAGCTTTACAACCTTGGCCTGTCAATTTTATGGCATGGCTGGCCTAGTGCATGCTGTACAGAGGATGAACACATGAAGTGGTAATGTGTTTTACTCAGTGTTGTCAGATCTAACGGTCTTGTCCTATATAGCTGCACAATATGCTAAATTCATGATAGAATTGAGCTTGGATTTTTAATGCTTATGACATCTTTGTGGGAATATGGCGGGATCAAGCTCTTTCGCTTCATGAGCAACTGACTAACTGTAGTGCCCAGATTTTGAGCTTCCTTTGTTTAACCACAAATTATCCCCAAGTTGCTTCTCCTCTGGGTCAATTGTGGAAGTTTTGCTATGGAGATTGTCTTATGGGTTGTTCATCAACGTTGATGGATTGTTCGTTCAGGCTTTGTTTGGATCTTGGAATTATGAAGGGATTTGTGGCTGAAAAATAAAAGGAAAGAGATCTTCACAGATGTTTGTTTTCTTTCCCTCCTTGAATCCCTTCCCAAATCCACAACCCAAAAAAGCTAAATAGCCAAAAGAGAAGCAGTTTTTAGTCATCGACCATCAGTTTCTGATATTCGCAATCCTTGCCCCTTAATGAGGGTTGCAATTTTTGCTTTGTTTCTTGTTTGCACTTTGCAGCAGTTAGTTGTTTTATGGGTCATTGTTTGTTCAGTTTCCACCTTTTCTTTCTCCAAGGAGATTTTCACTCTATTCGATTGTGCGTTTGTGACTTCCGTCCATCCCGTGTCATCTTTATTTTCTCTCTTCATGTCTTGTCAGCTGTTTTTGGTCAATTGGAACTTAGTAAAAGTGATTTGTGGATTAGTTGTAGAGGGAGCTCTCTCTCTCTCTCTCTCTCTCTCTCTCTCTCTCTCTCTCTCTCTCTCTCTCTCTCTCGCTTAGGTGTTTTTTTTTTGTTTTTTTTCATTTTTGCTTGAAATCGTTTATTTCGAAGAGTTTTTTTAAGGTGATAGTTGACACCGAGCGGCCGATCTACTGGTTTGGGGGTCAGGAGGGCTCCGGCGAAGATGCGGGGTACGGCGGCAAGGAGAACTTGCTCTCCCACCACTTGGTCAATCTAGGCAGGGGAAGATTTGAAGCCTTTAAGCTATATATACATAGGTGATGTTGAAGAAGAGGAAAAGCAATGAGGGGTGGGTATTAGAAGGAAGGAGCAGCTAGAGTAGAGGATGAAACAGTAAGGTCCAGATGAAGCACAGGGGTAAACGAAAAAGACGAGCACCATTAGGTGCTGTTTAGGGAATTTTTAGGGGTTGATTTTCAGGAGAATTAGGGGCTCTTTAGGGTTTGATTTGTGACTGCTTTAGGGGATGTGTGGGACCTGTTTTTAGGGGTGATTTGGGTGCTGCTCGGGAGCTGATTGTCTGTTTGGGATTATTTAGGGAATGTTTGGGGTTGCTTTGAGGCAGCGGTTGGCGCAATGGGGTGTTTTTTGGTGCTGATTTGGGGTTGTATGTTGGCTATTTGCTAACTTCTTTTTTTCTCTCATTGTTTGTTTTTTGCTTTTAAAAAAATGGAAACTTGACGAGGCTAGGTAGGTTGAAATTTTGCGAGTAGCAGTATTAGGAGCGTATTGTGCACTCTCCAAGGCTTCTCTCTTCTTATTGTATCGATTTCATTTTTTTAATCCTTCCGATAAATGATATTTTCTTTTGCCGATTAAAAAAAAGGTGATTTGTGGATTATTGTGGATTGGTCTGGGAACACTGCTGGTGCTATTTCTAACTAAAAACAAAAAATAAAATAGAATAAAATAAAATAAAATAAAAACAATACAAAAAAAGAATAAAAAATATATTTTGATTTTTACACTTCTTTATATGAATGTTTGATGGGCATTTCAGGTGGATACAAAACGCCGTAGGAGGTAACACTGTTGACATGTGCATAAACTGGAGGAGTTGGGAGTTTAACTTGGCTTCAAGCAAACACAGAGGCAATGGTATCTGCAAACAGTATTTGTGAGCTGATGTGAGAGGGAAACTGGTTTGAAAATATTACTCTTTGGTGTTATTGGGTTTTCCTTTCAGTGGTCAAGGATGTGTTTGGTTGTCTGTAATTATGTAATATGAATTCTCCCTTGTTTCCGGGTCCTTTTTTCCACTTCTAGGGTTTGCCTGTATATCGTTTCTGGAATCACTCTCTCTTCATAGCAGATGATGAACATGTCTTTCTGATGTTCGCAGCATTTTTCAACCCACCCGGAACAGCAAAAATTTTATTTACAAGGCCTGGAGGCCGTAGGGCTGAAAATGGTTTTCAATCACCCAAATTTTTGGTTGCAGAGTTGTGCAGAAATACTTTCATGAAGTTAGTGAATTGTCAAATTTTAAGATTGCTTTGTTGATCGTTAAAAAGATGTTTACAATTACTGAGCAAAAAAAAAAAAAGATGTTTACAATTTTATGAAGATTGTTATCGACTGAAAATGAGCAAGATGAATAGGCCATTTTGTTCTTAAAAAAGTCCGAACAATTGCCGGTCAGAAAACAAATATTTATTACCATGAAGGTCAATCATAGAGTACCCTAGAGGAGTTTAGGCACTTTTATAGGGTACCCTAGATTTTAGGTTTAGACACTTTCATAGGGTACCCTTGCGTTTAGGTTTAGGGTGCACTTTCCTATTATAAGGTTTTAGTGGTTCAGACACTTTCATACGATACCCTAGGGATTTAAGTTTAGGTACTTTCATGCGGGTTTGGGAGTTGATAGAGAAATTGTGCCCATGTGGAGTGGGTAGAGAGAGAGATGGAAGTTGGGAGTGCATTGGGTTGAAATCGAGTGGGCGGTGCTTTTTCCCGCATCAGGTGGAGCTCGCCGTGCATGGGATACAAAAATTGGACCGGCCGATGCTTTCCTCAAAAAAGTTTCCGGTGTTCCGGTTTTGAAAACAAATCCAACAATTTGTTTGTGTCTCGAAATCTCGTTCCACAAGATTCACTACCAATCCAACAATTTACCTAAAAACAAGAACCAATTACAAGAACGAGAACAGAACAAAACAAAACAAAACCAAAAAATTAGAAAAGCCGCTCAGCAGGGATTGTTCACTTATTTATTCACCATCGTCCTCAATAAATTCTTCTGCAAACAATTGGGTATCTATAGTTCTGAAAACTGATCAAATAGCAACTTAAGTATGAAATCACTCTCCAAGTCCAAGAGCACAACGAATGGATTTCGTGTCTGGATCTGAGTATAAATCCAGAGTACAAAGAATTGAGTACAACTCACGGTCGCTCCACTTCCTAATCTTAATCTGTCTAATACACAGCTACTATAATCGTTACATTATACACTGAAAAATGTCAGAATTTGTGCAAACCAAAATTGGAAGATGTTTCATATTACTCTGGGGTGTGGTTGGATCCAAATTTACGTCTGAATCTGATCAGCTTTAACCTGTTTTGGCTCTTTTCCAAACAATAACAGTGCCACCGAAATCAGAAGACGCCAAGAAGTTCTCCCCATGGTTCCAAGCAACACCTATGACCGGGTAGCCGTGTCCCTGCCGTCCTAAAACATGTTAATCAGTAAAAGAGAAGAAAAAGGAATTTTGCCAACCATTAAAATGTAGATTGCCAGTAAATGGACCTGTAGCTTGTTTACACATGGATGCCTTGGCCGAGTTAAGTCATAAAAATACACGTTCGCATCCTCACTTCCAACAACTTCATGCACAAAACAGATGTAATGTCAACAAGCAGATATTTCAAAACGTAAGCAACATACTAAGACCAATCCACCACAAAGTCGTAATTTCTTGAAAACTAAACCAGCTTACAAAGTCAACTTTTGCATTTTCTGATTATTTGAAATGTGAATCCCTTTCTTGATTCCTGAATTTGGGGAGTATTTTTGCTCTTTTTGTCACGTTAAAGAAACCAGAGATTATATTTTGAGACAAGCTTCTTGTTCAACCCTTACAAGCAGGGAGCTCTTGAAGTGGTGCTGCTCCCAACCAAGGAATTTGACAGGAGCCCGCCACCTTACGAAGATGGGAGCTTTTGCACCATCCTTGTATCGAAAAAGCAGGGATTTATCACTTGACTTCATTAATTGGTCCTTTGACAAACTCAATATATCTAGCCCAAGTCATGATATCTTGAAAAGAAAACCATATATTGTAACACTAGCCCATGTGTTACACCAATGGTGGACTTGGCCCTTATTTTTAATTTTTTACTTCCTAAATGATTTACTTTTAAAGTGTATACTCTATGCTACATTATTTTTTCAATATATGTACAAGTTCCTTTCACACTCCCAACTTTGGGAGCTTTCCCTCCGTGCAACTAAGGCTAAATCTTTATCCAAATAACCAAATATTAACATAATTAGAGCATCAAATAAGTATCTAAAGGTACCCTAAAATTAAAGTCTAAGGAAGCAGCAAGGATGGGTAATTGAGGACTGAGTATAAGAAAGTGGGGGAAAATCAGTATTCACATGAACAAAGCCACAAAATCCACCTCATCTCCATAGTCCAAATGGCCAAAATGCAAGGAAGCCAATCTACTCGATTTCAAATTGTGGCAATAAAAGGTCATTTTCAGTTATCAGATCAGAAAGTGCCATTCCAACTCATTTTAAACTTTCATTTGACGAAATAGTGTTATGATGTTAATGCATGCATGGAAAAGGGAAACTCCAGAAAGAACCACATTGAAACAGGCCCTTCAAATGTGAAACATTCGTGATTTGAAAAGCTAATTTGAGATTTGATGTACAAACTACAAACCTATATATTCTCCTTTCTCAAGGGAAAGTAGAGGGCAGAAGGAAGCACGGATGCTGTGTAGTCTAGCAGACAATTGTAGCGAGCACCGAATAGTTAAATAACCTTGTACCTCCAATGCAACACTACAATGTCAGCAAAACAACTCTGTTATCAATGCTTCAAAAATAGGACCATAAAGTTAAACCCAAAAAAAAAGGAACTTTTTTTCAATCAGACCTAAAGAAAGACAAATTTCCGTCTCGAGTAAATGCCAGCAACACAGGACCCCGAGCCAGAAGGGAAAACGTTCTATACTGCAAAGTTGAGACTGCAGATTTGTGTTTGTTTCGATTGGTATGCGACCGCGACAATGAACCTGTGCGAGAGTCCATAGAAACTGAGTATACACTTCCCTGCACAAAATTTACCAGTTTGGACTACTTCTGAGAAAAAGCATCAGAATTCAACAGATATTAAAGGATAAATAGAGATAAATAAGCTAACCCGAGCATCCCCGCAGAAAATAAGCTGACCGGTGTGATCATGGTCCATAGCAGTAATTTCATTGTCAAATACAATTTTACTAATCACTCTACCGGTGCTGAAATTGAACACCTGAAATAAATTACGGAGATTAAGATAAAAGCTATGTGCTTCTGACTGAGGCATGTTGAACGTTATGGGCAAGAATGAAAGTACCAGAAACTGGCAGTATAAGTATCTCACACATTTTAAGAGAATATAACAAGTCATGCACACTAACGATATTATGATCAATGAGGAATGTGAACATGGTTTACATCCCAGAAAACAAACTAAAAAATAAAGGAAAATTGTTTTCTTTCATTTGGAGACTGTCAAATCTATTGTACTCCAAACGCATCCTCAAAAACCTTGTCTGAGCATATAAGCTTCCAAAAACACAATAGCTTCGATGCAATTCAGAAAAATAGCACAAAGGTTGAACCTTTGAACCAAAAACCAAAGTAAGAGATGCAAAATGCCTTCAACATATGAGCCACGATTTCGAATGAACCGTCTTCTTTTGTTTGAAGGTTTTAGTGGTAGATTAAATTTCTTTTTCTTTTCCTTTTCCTATAGCATATTTTTCCCTTTCTTCCTTTCTCTCTCTACCTCCCTCTGGGCTATACTAGGCTGCTGGTGAGTATAGATAAACCTGACTCTAAGAGGTGGACTGCATGCGATTACTGTTCTAGGCAAATTTAATGTCACTGGACTAAACCAGCCAGCAATTTGCAATTCAGGTATTTGGGATGGACTGTGGACAAAGAATGCAGCAATCTATCAGGGAGTTGACTGATAAGACTTCAGAATTTGTTTCCGCACCTAGAATTTATCAAGTTGAGGATCTTACAACCCAGAGAGAGAGAGAGAGATTTTCTACTCCACAACAAATCTAAAAAAAAAAAAAAGAGTTGAAAAAACAGAGATAAATTGAAGAACAATTCAATCCATCATTTATCATTTCATGAAGCAGGGTATGAACATATTACAGCGATTTCCTTGTTTGCATTGCCAACTGAAAGGAAGTTGTTATTCACCTGCAGAAAAGAGGATAAAAACAGAACGCTTTAATTACTGACCAGAATCATAAGTCAGGAGTAGACTAACTTGTTACTTCCAAAACACATACTAAAATGACATGGCTTAGAAAGAAAGTCATATACAAAGGAAACCCTTCTTAAATATACATAGATTCGAATCAAGTACGAATGACTGAGGCTTAGTGTATCGAAATCTATTCTACAGATAAAGGAGAGAGACATTTTGGTATGGACTAAAAATAGAGGGTGGCTTGCATTTTTAATTCCAAAATTAACCTCAAATGGATTTCAAATGCATGTAGAGAGTTTGAGGATAGACGTGTAAATTAGCATTCCAGTAACCAAACATCATCACCTATAACAGTCGTTCCCCACCGTTTTCTCTGTTAACTGCATCAATTAATTACCTACCTTATTTAGTGGTGTTTTTTTGGTCCTCACTTGCACATACATTGCGTGTGCACCAAAAGCTAGTAAGCAAATAATATACTCGGAAAATGCTTAAAACAGCAGTGTATAAATGTTTTAAATGGTGAAGTTCATAAATGCCAGTAGATACTTACCGGATGAAATCGAATGCAAAGTTGAGAAGTGACTCCATAGATCACTCGAATGCAAATCCCTTTAGATATTTCCCATATTCTCACAGTTTTGTCAATTGAAGATGATGCAATGTATTGATTGCTGGAGGTGAAGTCAAAATCTGAAAAAGAAGAAGAAAAAGAAAAGAATACTAGCATTTAGGACACAGGCAACAAAAACAAAATGTAAACCGTAGTCTAGGTTTGATCCATAGCGTATTTACCTTCACTAATAAACCTATTCATAATCCTTAGGTTTGATCCGTAGCGTATTTACCTTGACTAATTAACCTATTCATATTTGCATTATTTTTAATATTTACTTGGTGGAGAGTCTTACTTAGCCAGGTTAGTAATAGCACCGTGAGGCGTAAGGAACATAAGATAGAGCTGAGACATAGTCTACATAGCACTCCTACCTATGCATAATTGGTACCCTATTCCACCAACAACACTCATATCCTATGCGCATTACAAAAACAGGAACAACCTTAGATGTGGCACTCTTATCTGCTCAATGTATTACCAAAATCACAGTGGCCTTGTTTGTTTGTTTGTTTTGTTTTGTTTTGTTTTGTTCGTTTCGGTAATGAGTGGAGAGAGAAATAGAGGAATAATTGGAGATAGGGGTAATGAGTGAGAGATAGAGAGAGAAATGAGAATAATAGTTGGAAAGAGGAGTAAATGAGTAATGATTGGAGAGAGATATAGGGTAATGATTGGAAAACTAAACTAAACTAAACTAAAACCTCTAAACGAACAAGGCCAGTAAAGCTTAAGGTTAAATTTGTATTGAACACCACAATTAACACTTTCAACAGATATATCTCACAAAATTGGCTTAAAACAAACTACAGATACAGGCGAACAGAAAATAGCAGCACAATACTACAAAAAGCATACAGAATCAATACCAGTCAATCCAACCTGTCACATCTTTTGAATGCCCTATTAAGTGCATGATAACTGAAGGTGGCTCAGAGACATTGCAAACTGTCAAGGTACCATCTGATGCCCCATATGCCAGTAGATCAGAACTCATGTGCCCAAACTTTACCACCGTAACTGGAAATAGGATACAATATTATTTTCCCACGACAGGATATGTGCGAAGAGTTAAAAACATAGCTATGAAACCAATCTAGATTGATTGATCAAGGAGGCTACCCATGGCTTTGCATTGATCAAATATGCAATGCATCCCTACGAAGGAATATGCAGGTTCCGCTCTCCTACTGTGTGGGCGATCACTATCACTTGCATTTGTGCTGAAACTTAGCCTGTGGCTCAAACCTTGATTTCCACTCCTCAGTTCCTGTAAACAACACAAACATTTGTTACCATTGACACACTACAGTCAGTTTTAGAAAAAAAAAACAAAAATTGTATTCAGATGGCATATTGATTGACATACAACTGTCAGTTTTAGAAAAGAAGTCAAAGAAGAAAATAAAGAAACAAGAAAAAATTGCAATATCGGAAATGACAACATTATCCAGGTTTGTACTCCAGCCTGCAGGTAACTAGTTTCGTAACTTAAAAGGGTGCACTTCGCTGATTGCAGCCTTGTTATTGTGGTGGATTAGGACTTTATCAAAAGCAGCTTCAACATTTGCTGTTACCATTATGCAAATCCCACCCTTTTGTGGATAACTAAAATTTGGTTCAGAAAAATGTGCCTTGATTACAGGAACAGAAGCCACACGCTGGGGAGTCATTATCCATCTATCAAGAACGTATACTTCTCTACTAAAGAATATAGGTATATTACTCTTTTACACAAATGTATGATAGGCATCACGAAAACCCAGATATTGTCTGAACATTCTGGAATGTAGCTGATGTATAGATCCTAAACGCACAGAAAGAAAAAAGGACAGCTAAACATCCACTGACTTTCCAAAATCAGATTTTCATGTTCCTTTTTATTTGTCATATCAAGCCAAAATACCATTCCTAGAACTAAGAAAAAAGTAGGCAAAAATAATTTCATTTTTTGGGAAGGGTGGGGGTGAGGGGGAAGTGGTGTTGAATGTACGCGCCTAAAAATATCATATATGCACAATTTTCTCTACATGATGGCGTGAAATATTTCCAAATAGTAGATTGTAGGTGGTTTTTCAATGCAATTTTCTTAGAACAAATATAAAAGAGAGCCACATTATAATTGGTCTTCAATTACTCCCTCAGCTCAATCTCAGATAGTTCCCAAATTTAAATGATCTCGACATCAAAAGTCAAATCTATGCTAATGATAAAGAAGGGTGCTTATTTTTTCATTATCTGCCATTGAACAAGTAACTTTTCCTGTTCTCCCGGCTTGGCAGAAGGGGTGATATTTTGATTTTTCAGTCTAATGGCAATTGGAATATTTCATGCCTAGTATTGCCACATCATGCAGCACAAGTTATTTTCTCTTGTAGATAAATAAGAACGGTCCTAATTTGAGAAAGATTCACAACGAAATATAAAAAGAATGACACATACCCTGCTAGAACTCCAGCTGTCCACCTCAAACATAGGAGAGAATGGACCTGGAGATGATATCAATCGCCCACTGATGCATCAACCAGTAAATTACCCTGATGTCAGAATTGCGTGAAGACATGAATTCAAAATAATAGTCGTAAATCAGAACTTAGCACGGTCAAAAAAGTTCTTCACAATTTAGGAATACACGGTAAATGGAAAGATGTCAAGAGTAATTTCGACTTGTCAAAAGGATGCGCAAGTGCATGAATGAAGATTCATTAATCAGTTTGTGACATGGCCATAGAATATAAAAGAAACGAAAAGTCCCTCAACTAAGAAGAGATTGAACAGTTCTAGTATCTCTTTCCTGTCACTGATATGGAGAGGGAAAGATTCTTTGATTAGGGTGGTTTGTATGAAAAAAAATAAGATTTAAAATCTTCTTTTCAGAGACTCACAAATATATCATGCATAGAATTCCATATATTGCACATACACATTTTCGTGTGTTACCTAAAGAACATGGATGAAGTGAAGGGGTGGTCAAGGTCTCTCCAGAGGTTCAGCTATTAATTGTTTGAAGGTATGCTGAATCCCTGATTATTTGCTTGTTAAAACTCCATCCATTATAAATAACAAAAAGAAAACCAATCTACTACCAAAAAAAGATTTCACTTCATGAGGGGAACTCCCATATAGTACAAGATATCGTTACAACTACTCGTAACATGTATAAAATTTCAGCAACCTTTGTCCAGGAGTGCTCGAGTGGCTAGGTATATGCATATTTTCCCAGTTCCTCGGCCTATTAATATAATTGCGGTAGGCCACGTAACCTCTTCCATTGCATCTCCAGTCCTTCAACACAAATCAGTGCCTAAAGTCAAATTCCTGTTTTTCATTGGTCCAAATCAATGTTTTAATACACACAAACAAAATAACCAACAATCAAGTTCAATTAGTTAATAAATGCTTGAAAATTTCTCGTAACAATGCCTATGTACAGTTTAAACAATGAACAATACTTCACAAATATTAACTCTTGAAGTTTCATTGTCTATGGCATCTTGTTTAATCGTCGAGACACATTTCGTGATGATTCCTGGCTGGATAATAAACTCAAAAAACAAAACACAAGCTCCAATTATTCAGCAAGTGCATTGACGGATTCGACATTTAACTTATGGCCGGACTAGCCAATTAAGTTTAAGTCTTTCTCAAAGTCATCTAAGTCTGTAGAACTTCACAAGGTTTTGGGGTAGTTGTCTAATGTCAAAACTCCACACATATAAGAGCTACAAATTGAAAATGGCTGTAGTCCCACTAAAGATTTTTTTTTTTTTAAAATGCATTCAAAGAACAAACTAAAGTAACAGAATAATCAGCATTTTTCCTGAGAGTTCTCCCTTAAACGACATATCTAACCTTGGTCTGCTGTTCCGGAAAAAGTGAAAAGTCTAATGTTTCATCGAAAGGTCTTCTAATTTATCATAGCAGTTCTATCGGTATTATAACATCATTGGATTTCCCTTCAGATTTCATAGACCTTATTGTTATCTACACGACAAAGTGCAAATTAAATACTCAAATTGAGCCATTAAGGAAACTAGATGCCTTCACAGAATCACAATACACCACGGCAAGTGATCAACGTTCCGTTTCTCTGAAGTATGTTCTTCAAGATTTGGAGTTCTGAGCAAATCGAACACTAACATGCAACAAGATCAAACTATTCCGCATTCAATTCTTCTAACCCAAAAACAGATCTAACACTGTAATAGTAACACAGACATCTACCCACTCACACGCACACACATTAATATCTTAGTCGCATAATCCTTCACTAAGGGCCCCGGTCTCGCACTATCAATCCTCGCTCTCGTGAATTTTGGTAGTAAAGACATTTCCAAGCTCCGAGGATTACGTGACTTCGTTTAATACTGACATCAATTACACATGTAGAGCAAACCTTGCGTCGAACTACACCGGACTGAGCCTTGCGATGGAGGAGAAGACGGCGGATTCCGGTGTACTCGGGATCGGAGTCGGCGGGGCAAGGCTGGAGTACGCAGCTGAAGAATTCAGGATCTGAAAGGTCGTCTTTCTTCTCCTTCTTCTCGCCATCATCATCTTCAGAGGAGATTCTATCCATCAAATGATCCGCCATTCCTCTACGGAATCTCCACTGAATCACTCCTCATCGGCAACCGTCGATCGCAGACGGTTCTCACACGAAGCCTCCCCGCAATCGCTCTTCGTATGTTTTCGCGAATTTTGAGATTGGAGATTTGAATATTTTATGGCTCTGTGGAAATGAATCGCGGAATTATCTCTGTGTTCGCGCGAAGGTCTAAAAGTCACTGCACATGTGCCCTGCTAAAGTATGATCTTCTTTGGTTCTTGATGTTCTTCTAGATAAAAAGGTATGATATTTTTGTATAATATTTACGAGATGCACCAGAATATTGTGAATCATAGAGAAAAATATTATGAATAATATTTCTTAAAGTTATAAGTTTTTAATATAAAAAGTTACGAAACACTAAACAAAATGTCATGACTATCATGAAGTGGCACAATAAGAATCATACAATAAATACATATGATACATACCTTTAATGGTCATGTATTGTAGTCATTTCCCATCAATTATAAGGCTTTTCTCATGTAGCACCACAAGTTTTCATTCTAGCTATTCACTTTGAACGTTATGTTTTTATCCTATTTGCCGGTGAAATAACGTGTGTTCGATTTTTTAGTGATACGTATTAATATATGTAAACGTAGCTTCCTAATTGACGAAAATTTGATTAGAATTTGTATAAATGTAGTTTCCTAAAAAGGGGATTTGATTGACTATTTCCAACAGAAATTAGGAAAAATTCAACATCGTGAATATAAAATATTTAAAATAGGTTAAATTCCTAAAACACCCCCTCATCATTTTCAATTTTCCTTGAACACCCTCTGACCTTTAAAAACGTCCACAAACACCCCCTCATCTATGCGAAATGCAAAACACCCCTTACTCCGTTAACGAAATGACGAGAATGACTATAATACCCCTGAAAAATTACCCACAATCACCCCATCATCTATGAAAATCATCCACAGTCACCCCTCTTTCTCTCTCTTCTTTTTTTTTTTTAGTGTGTTTGTTTACAAAAAAATTATGTAATAATTATTTTGATTTTTTATTTCAAAATCAGTGTACTTGTTTACAAATTGAAAATGTCTTTACAAAAAAAAAATGGCGGAAAATTGTAGTCAAAATACAACTCAAATTTACAAGCCCACAAAATTAACCAATAATAACATAAAAAATTGTTAATATGAGATTCAAGCAATTAAACTCATAGAAATACAACCAGATTGTATGAGCCACCGATTGTTGAATAATATCACGAATATCGTCAAATCCAAACAATTAACTCATACAAATCGTTCCCCCAAATAATAATTATGGTTATATATGTATGTATGTATAACTGTATCAGTACTAAACATACCCAATCTTCGATTGCAATGGTCGTCGTCGATCGGAACTGGACCCACACCTCGCCGCTTACGGTTGGTTAAGGTTTTAAGTTCAGAAGTCTGCGGAGCAAGGGTTTCCTGACAGTGCCGATGCTATCGGCTGCTAACGATTCCATATACGTATATATGGATCTCTCTAACCGTGTCGACGCTATCGTCGCCGTTGACGGCGGAGATTGGGGCTAAGATCTATTGCGTTAGGGCCAAGCAGCACTGGTCGGGACCGCCGCGTGGGTGTGGTACAGGTCAGAGAGCTCCGACATGGTTGTGGCAGTTGTTGGGAGTGTTTGGGCATATGTTTGGGATTGAATCTGTGGAGAAGAGATGATTATGGTTGTGTGTATATTTGTATGTATATATGGTAATATGGATTCATATCTATATATGGTTATATATATCTTATATATGTGTCGATACGTATAGTATTAATTTGTATGTACAATTGGTTTTAATTCAAGACTAAATTTTTATTTTTATTCTGATCGACAAGGGAGGAAGAGAGAGTGTGTGTGTGTGTGATGAGAGATGCAAATCTCTTTTCTTCTTTTTTTTTTTAAAATTTGAATGGGGTCAAAGGATATTTTGGTCTGAAAAACGCACAAATCTAATTAGGACAAACGGCTGTGTAATGGAAGGGGTCAAGATGGCTAACGGTCATAGATGAGGGGGTCAATATGGACGTTTTTAAAGATTAGGGGGTGTTCAAGGAAAATTGAAAAAGATGAGGGGGTGTTTTAGGAATTTAACCTTTAAAATACTCAGGAAGATCTACCATGTAACATCCAATTTTACCATGTTTAGTGTTTCGTATTTATTTTTTACCATGTAAAATCTAATTTACGTGAAGAAAATGAATATATACATCATCATACATGGTAAAATCATTATATTGCACACTGAATATATTTATAGACACATAGTAGTAATTTGGTTACATTATACATTAAATATATTAGGGAAAATTGCTCTAAAATGGTAGTAGGGGCAATTAAGTGCAAAGACATGGAACACTTTTTGAAAATTGATCCCAACATGAAACACACTTTTTTAATTGCACATACATGGTACCCATAATTATGTTGACCGAAATACCCCCTTGATCTGTGATTTCAAGTGCAATGAATTTGTTGAGGAGTGAAACCGTTGTCAATGTAGAGTGCAACAAAAGTGGATGAAGATGCAATGGTCAGAAAATCTTCCCAGTGTGACTTGAACACACACACTTATTGAATTTGGATAAAGGAGATGTGATTTTCACTTGAGTAAAAAACGTGCAACATGAGTGCAAAGCAGTTGTTGAGGAGTGCAACAGTCCTCCATTAAGGGTTCAACAGAAATGGAAGAATAGTGCAATAGTGAGTAAAAATATTTCCAAAAAGTTTGAATTGAGTAAAAAAACGTGCAATATGAGTGCAAAACAGTTGTTGAGTAATGCAACAGTCCTCCATTAAAAGTTCAACAAAAGTGGAGGAAGAGTGCAATAGTCAGTAAAAATATTTTCAAAAAGTTTGACTTGAGTAAAAAACGTGCAACATGAGTGCAAAGCAGTTGTTGAGGAGTGCAACAATTCTCCATTAAGAATTCAACAAAAGTGAAAGAAGAGTTCAACAAATTCATTGCACCCACGTTGGTCTAAATTCAAGAAGGGTAAGTGTTCAAGTCACTGGGAAGATTTTCTGACAATTACACCCTTCATCCACTTTTGTTGCCCTCTACAATGACAACAATTGCACTCCTCAACAAATTCATTGCACTCGAAATCACAGATTCAAGAAGGGGGTATTTCGGTCAGGGCCGGCCCTGACATTTCAAGGGCTCAAGACGAAATTTGAAAATGGAGGCCCTTAAAAATGCTAGCGAAACTAAAATAAAAAATCGATCCATTTCAAAACTACATGTGTGGTTTTAACCATGCAAATCCCCAAAATCCCCAAATTACAGTATCTTATAAAATCCCCAAAATCTCTTCTACTTCATTCCCCAAAATCTCTTCTTCTTCATTCCCCAAATTCGAACTCTCTTCTTGCTTTTTATTACTCAAAAACTTGTCCAGACACCCCGCTTGAGATTGTATCAATGCATCTACTATTTGCTTCTTTTTTCATGTCCAAACAAATACTTTGTAACTTATTATTGGAGACCCAAAAATCAATTCACAAGCAAATTAAGACACTCCAAGGTAATCAGAGGAATTAAGAACAAGAGAAAATGAAAGCATTTACAAAATGAACCCACTTAAGTATTGATAGCAAAACAGAAGTAGAATGAACCATTGAAACTTTCGAACTAATAAGAATATGGGATTCAAGCTCTGAGAGAGGGGGGGACAGAAAAGCTTTATTGTTATCGGATGCAAGCCTCAAGGGACAAGGGGGCCTCCGGGCTCCATGAATCAATGATCGGGATTTGTACCACTGCACTTCTTCGGTTTTTTTTTCCCTTTCAGTCTCTTGTTTTTCTTTTTTGCTTTTGCTTGTTCCGAAATCACCGCACAGTGATGCTAAGACAAATCTTAGATTTGGGCCTTTGGGTCCCTTGGCCATTAAGTGTGTGAGTGGTTGTTTGAGTTTTAAAATGGGCTTCTATGCAAAAAAAAATATTGGGCCTATATACTAGGTACTAAAAAATATTAAAGAGCCCTGTTTTTTCATTTTTAACTTCACTGTCATTTTTTCATAAAAACAAAGATTAACTCCGATCGCGGCCTTCACCACCGTATATTCACCGTCGCTTTCCACCCAACTGTTGTATAATCCGTCGTCGCTGTCTACCCAAGAAAAAAAAGTTACCTTATCAGAGTTATCACCGCATAAATCGTCCATCTTCTCAAACCAGTAATGGGATCCTCTTTCCTCTAAATCTATTTATCTCTAAATCTTTCTTAAGGTGTGGGATTTTGATGTTAGTGAAATTGAGGTGGGTTTGGTTGATTGGTGTGTCTGGGTAAACGACAGTAATTGATGATAATGGTTTGGAAATTAGTGAATTCAGGATAGTAGATGACGATGTGTGGTGATAATTGGAGATGATATTTTGGTTATTACTTGTGAAGATACAAATATGGAGATTTGGTGGAGCTTAATTAGAAATGGTGATGATTATGGTGGAGAGTTGGCCGAAGAAGGTTGATGGTGATCAGTGGCGGAGTCAGGATTGAGAATCCGGGGGGGTTCAAGAGCGGTTCTAGGATTTTCATCTAGCGCTGACAAAAATGCACAGTGTATTTATGATGAAAGCTGTATGCAAAGAAGTCGTCTAATTCTTTTCAATTTTTTAGTGTTTCCACGTTAAACCTAATGTCAGACAACTATTATCCTTATATGTTTATTATATATAGGTTTTCATAAGTGGGCCATGCTTGTTTTGTTTTGTTAGGGCTATAACAATTTGGTTCAAATTTTATTGGAAACATTTATTTTAATTTCAAACGAGTAACCATGCGCTGAAAATAGCAAAAAAAATTTAATTTATATCTAAATTTTAATTTTTTTTAGTGCATTTTTTAAACTGCGGGGGGGGCGGGCCCACCCCAGCCCTAGGCTAGCTCCGCCCCTGATGGTGATGGTGGTGCGGCAGTGAAGAGGCACGGTGAAAGCTCAGCTCGAAACCCTAGATCTCATACATGTATAGAAAGCTAAATGGAGAGAAGGTAGATTTAAAAAATGATATTCATTTCTCTATAATTACGCCCAAGACCTTCAATTTTATGTTTTAATCCAAAAAAATCTTTGCCAATTATAGTAATCACATGCCCAAGACCTTCAATTTTATGTTTTAATCCAAAAAATCTTTGCCAAATATAGTAATCACATTTGTATAAATAGGGATAAAATTGGGTTTGTTCAAGTATCGGGATGAAAAAATAACCATTCAAATTGATTGGGATTAAAACTTACGTCGTATTCCCTTTTAGGATGATTATTTGATTAACAAATACAAATAAGCCAAGATTAGTTTGGTGAGTTTGCTCCTCACGTAATTGACTAGTGTTCGATTCTTGGTGTCAGACTATAAAAATGTAATTTACTGTGAATCCCCCTATTGAAAACATGGATGGCTTACATTTGACAGGATTATAGAAGAATTTATTCAAGGTAAGCATATACTGGCTTAGACAACCTTCACCATCGAACCAAACAATTTAATAGTACTAAATTGTACTAATATGATTGGTTTATTTTGCCACTAACGACCGGTCGTAAATTCATATTATTAATTAATAAGTAAGTTTGTTTTGTGAAGATTTTTTTTTCATCTAGGTTACTAATAATTAAAACGAAAATTATACGTAGGCCAAATAAGTAGGAGTAGTTGATTATATGTGATGGACTAATTTGGAAGATAATTATTTCGAAAAATAATACTCCAATCTTTAGCAGTGGCATACAGACAATGTGGTCCCCCACTGCAATGCCTTTTTTTTTTTTTTTTAAACACTTGAACTAATTTATGCTTTTAATTTATAGAATTGATATTGGCACTCTTTTTTTTTTTTTTTAATCTCTATTGGGTGAAGTTACTAAACCACCCTTACATTTTGAAAGCAAAAGAAAAATGTAATTATAAAGTATAAGAGTGGTTTAATAACTTCACCTAATAAATAAAATAAGAAGTGTGATAGGAACTGCCAAATATCAATTCCCTTAATTTAACATTCGTTATCACAGTTTAGAGTTTAGACTTAAATTTTCTTCTTCGAAAGATAATTTTTTAAAAAGTTCAGTAACCCAAGCAAGAGATGCATTCTTGAGTTTAGACCCAAGCACAGTATAAATTTTATTCTTCGAAAGAGAATTTTTTTCAAGGGACAGCATGCATGTTGTCCCCATCCGAACTGACTGTGCCAGCGATCAACGACCCAGATCTATTCGGAACCAAACAGATTTGCACCGTTCATTACCGAATTGATCTGGGTTGTTGATCACTGAGCACGGATGGTTCGGATAGAGACAAATGCATGTTGTCCCTTAAGGAACAACACGCCCTCCGGGTCCTTTGGCCTTGGTCTTTTCTAGAACTAGATTGTGATTCATTGCTACTCTACTTTGAACAAATAGGCTATCACAAGGTTTTTTTTTTCTAGGATGGAGGGCCCTTTTTAAAAGTGATATCTATAATTAGCCCAACTTACAAGGCTTTCATGCACTCGCAACATCCTCTAATAAACATGATCAACATATAGTGTTTTTATACAAGAATTAAACTAAATTATCGCGAGTCAAACTTGTTACATTTAACGCAACTTAATTTGGAAGCCTACAACAATTTTCATTGCTATAGGATGTTCTTTCAAATTTCAATAGTATTTTCTAAGAGGAGAGACTTAATTCTAGTTTCGAGATATAACACGACTCGTTCATAGTATTTCTAAATATTATAGGGATTGCATCGGACTGATCGACTTGTAACTATGTAAGAAATTCTAAAAACGCAATTAACGAACATAGTACAAATTGTAAGAAATTCTAACACCACAAATAAAGAACATGGTACATTAACAGTACAACTAAACATGTAAATAAGCCCATGGGTGTCTTGCAAATCATCACTTTGCGCCTCTGTGCCCTTTCTGTACTAGTGTTGCCCTGTTTTTTTTTTTTTTTTTATTATTGTTGTTGTTGTTGAAGGTTTTCCATTAGGTACGTAATGATGTCCGGTTTAAGAATTTGCACACAAACAAATACAAAAACGAATAAAAAGCAGAAAAAATGGCTTGGTTTGGTTAAGTTATATTCAACTTTTTGTAGTATAAATCATTACCAATCTAAATTTTTTTTAATTGGACCACCGTAGGTGAGAAACTGTCAAAGACCAAAAAACACCCCCAAAAGTGTAAAACCAAATTTTTTTTTTTTTTTTTTCGGGGTTTTTTTTTTTAAATTTGAACTATCTACAAATACTGTTTTTTTTATTTTGCATTCATTTTAAAATCCCTTGTATATCTTATTCAAAGACCAAAAACAAAAACCAAAAAGTCAAAATAATTTTTTTTTTGACAATTGCAAAATCAGACCGTTTCTCTTTTATTTTGCTGTCATAAAATCCCTCGTATATCTTATTTATAGTCAACTATTAACAATTGCAGTACCATAATTGAAACGTCTCCAAAATAATTAGTAGTACGGTAGACAATATCCAGAATAAAAGAAACACATGTATGAAGGTATGGATAATTCCAACATTGGTGAATAAACATTCTACCCATTTGGTCTAAAACAATGCTTCCAACAAAATTAAAAATTGAGGACACATACTTTACTAGCCTTGAGATTCTAGCCCAATGGTCTAGGGTTCCTAATTGAAACACGCCAACGAACATACCTATGAGACAAAATAAAATGAAGACGGATGCTTACTCTTCCACCTTCAGTCCGTACAACGCAGACTGAAATTCAAAAATTTGTTTTCCTGCTTTTCCACCAAAGTACAGGTCTCTTAGTTTCATGAAAGTTTGTAGGATGAGTAAAGTATCTGAACCAGCTTGATGACTATTTCCAACAACACGATCAACTTCTAGGGTTTTGGCCACCCTCTCCAATCCGCCATATAATCCAAGACAGTTTTGCATTATGTGCTTTATGTCATAAACAGCCCCACCAAAGTAGGTACTCACCAATCTCATGAACATGCAAAGATCCTTTGGCAACTTTCTCTGCGTCAAAATCTTTTGCAAAAATCCAAAATCGTAGGCACTGTGGAAGGTGATCCAAGTTACCATCGATGGAAAACATGAAAAGATTCTTGAATTCAAAAGAAAACTCCCAAATTTCACCGAGTCAATACCATATTTCTTGTTCCTCTGGAAATTGATTCCTTGTTTTTTCAGCAGATTGATGGAATCCTCGTAGTAGGGATCGACATCGATGTTGAAATCTCGGAAATTGAATTGCCAAACGTATGAATAATGGGTTCCGGGGAGATTCCCATCAGAGTCAGAGAGGGTGAGGCCTAACTGAATGAGCTTGAGAGCATCAACGTTTGCCTTCATGAAGTAATAGTTTTCGTCGGGAGAGAGGCGAGAGAGTTGATGTTTCTCGATTACTGGATGGAAGATTGTACCCGGAAATTCAGTATCCATGGCAACGTAAGGATATTCTGCAAGAATTTGATCAATTAAAAGCAACTCATCTTCTAAGTTCTTAGCCCATACCTCTCGAATCATTACGGGTTTCGTCAGAGAATGAACCAAACTATTTTTTAATAAAGAAAAATAATAATCTAAAAAGTCTGTCTATTTTGGATTTTTTTGTCTTTCGCAAAGTTTTTTAAGATTTTAATCATTTTACTTCTAGATTCCTTTCGCCAAAACAAGTAGAAATTTCTTAGTAACATCTTTAGGCGAGTACAGTGGCGGACCCAGGAATTTGCTATAGTGGGGGCACAAAATTTTTTTTTTACCGAAAACAAAATTTTACTATAATTCGACAAACGGTACATCGAGGCAGGGGCGGCGGAACCCTTAGCCTTCAATGGTCACATGACCACCCAAAGAAATTTTTTTTCCTTAGAATACATGTAGAAATTTTTTGGATACGGAGTTGCTACTCTGCATGGCTTGCTTGAGTCCTAAAAATGCATTTTCGGCATTTGATAGGAAAAAGTTGGTCCGTCTCGCAGAACTCTACCTGTCTGACTTTTCTAAGGTGGATTTAATGGCATTGGACATTCAACTTCAAAAACCAGGAACAAATAGTATTGAACATAAAGGCTTAAAGGGAAAGAGAAGAACAAACAAAGAAACATAACTAGCAGCAGAGCCAGAGCCTACACATCAAATAGCTAAATCTAAGAAATGAGAACACCAATCCACTCAAACATATAATATATTATCAGAATTTATATTGTATTAACTGATACAAACACCGATGACCGACAGGCGACAACCATGTATTTATATATGGCGAGAGAGAAGAGAGAGAGAAACTTGGAGGTGTACTGTGTATTGTTTGGTAGGCTAGGCAGCAGAGAAGACGTTGATGCTCAACGGCGAAATTAAACCGAACGGCCAGAGAAGACGTTGATGCTCAAAGGTGAAATTAAACCGAATGGCCGGAGAACTGATTGTAGTGCGACATTGAAATACCGATCGGCCGGAGTACTGACTGATTTTGGTTTGTATTGGGTGAATCGGTGACTGGGTTCTTTGGTTTGTAGCGGTGAATTAGTGAATGGGGTCTCCAAAAAGGAGAGAAGTAGGTTTGTTTTTTAGGGCTAACCCAGTAAAGCAGTAACGCATCTTTTGTTTTGTTACCTGAAGAAAAAAAAAATTTTTTTTTTTTTTTTCAGTGGGGGCACGTGCCCCCACATGCCCCCATGTAAATCCGCCCCTGGGCGAGTACAAGAGTACATCAATACGAAAGGAAATCAGTAATACTCCATGACAAAGCGAATTTGGAGCTATTTCATCACGACTAAACACAAGCCATTTTTGGGGCTTTCAAAGATTAGTTTGGTGGGTTTGCTTGTAACGCCCCAAAAATTGGGTACGTTAATAAATAAATTACAAAATTATTTAAATAAAATACCAACTTCATTAAAAAAATCCAAAGAATACTTAATAATTTTTTTTGCAACAATTAAAAGGAAACTAACTTATTACAGCTGAAATAAATTGAATTCGAACACTGTCTTAAAAACTTAAACATTTATTTAAAAAAAACATTCCAACGGAAATAAAATGACAGAGACATCTAGCTAATTCTACTGATAAAACCATGGGTTCGCCACTTGATTCCCATCTAGCTGCTCCATCGCCTCATAATCAGCAGGCGGCTCCTCATCCCCTTCTGTACCTGGCGTTGGGGACACCAGGGCCACAAAAAGTAGCACCGTGAGTGGTAAAATTACACTCAGTAGGGCACCCTAAACCACCCCTTTACTAAAGATATTCATGCAACAAATACACACGTAACTGAAATTTTATTTGAATGAAATACTCAGATTTTTATCATCATTACTCAGCACATCGATTCTCAAAACTCCACTATTCTCATTCGCATTTCCGACAAATACTTTCCATCACCGGCCTCCATTCACAACATACCTCAGGTGCTCGATCACACAGCAAAGCCACCTCGGGGTATACTGTGCAAGGCTCACGATTGATCACACATTGATCAATCTCCATCCGGCATCGGCTCCCACCCACAGTATACTTCCGGCGCCCCGATCACACAGCAAAGCTACCTAAAAGTATACACTGCGCATGACTTATGACCCATACCGGACGCGTCCCAACCCCAAATATCGCGATTATATTCATTCGTCCTTACACACAAAACGTTTCGATCAAACGTGTTTAATAAGTGAATTCATGCATCACGTGGGTCATTGTTCACATAAGTCTCACATAACAATAAAATAATCACAAGATTAAAGAAAAACTTAATACAGCATGTAAAACGGGCAACTTCCTCGATTTGTTAAAAATAGTAAATTAACTCTAAAAATCACGAATTTTTACAGGGATATTATACTTCACAATACGAACAGATAATGTGTTTTACTCGAGTTCCAACTCCTTCATTAAGATGTTGAAAACGGGTTTTAAAAGTAAATTGTGTTCTGTTTAGTTTTTCCACTACAGCAGAAACTTCAAAAAATCATACTCAATTCTACGTAACTCGGATTTAGACGAGTTCTACAAGGACTCCAATTATTTTTTCGAGATCTGCAACCTTACTGTTTTGAGTTTTCTCTAAAACGGAACAGAAATAATCGAAAAATAGCAGAAACGAAACTGTGCACATAATCTCTATTTTCCGACATCATCACTTGTTTACTTCTGCTACCCATACGATAATGATCCGACTTCCAACAATTTAAATTACTTATTTCCACGTACACACAACTATACAGAAAAATATACTAAAGTAAAAGTTAGGTTAAAGGTGTCCTACCTCTCCTCCGACAAACTTAGCACGCTAGCGAAACGGTAGGATCGAAAAATCACAACTTCGAGGAGAAATCTGTACAAAGGCAATTAAATATCCGCGTGAGTAAAAGAAAATATACTCCGCGAGAAAAAGAGAGGAATTTACCAATGTGGAGGAGATATAATCCAAAGGATTATTTATTTTTTTTCCCTTTGTGAGAGAAAGAGAGCCAAAGGAAAAGAATGAAGAAAGAAGAAGAAAAATATTGATTACCTGTGGAAGAGAGAATTTCCGAGAAAGTGAGGGATAGATTTAGGAGTTCTAATTAGTTTAAAAAAATAAGAAGATTAGTGATATGGAAGAGTTCAAGAGGAAATAGGAGACTATAATGATAAGAGAAAGAAAATAAGATAAGGGATAGGGTAGGTTGGGATAATTATGATGGGTTTTTAAAAAAATATATATAAATATATATTTTTTACACACTAATATATATGCATGTAAATACACGAAAATTCTCTTATCCACACCCCCGGATTTAAGGAAAAAATGGGGTTTTTTTGTGTTGCAAATTTTTTTTGGAAAATCCGATCCGTCCAATGTGTTCAGAAGGTGTTTTGTTCCAAGGTGAAAATCTTCAAAAAAAAATCACGCGGAAAATCTTCAAAAAAAAAACATTTTTTACCGGGATCAAGGCTTTGATTTTTTTGAAGATTTTCCATGGGACCCTTGAAAACAAAAATTGTAATCGGATCGTCAAAAAAATTTTGGATCACGAGGTGCGGAAATGAAAGGTGCGGATAAGAGCCGGATCCTGTAAATACATATCCCTCAACAAGATAATTATCTCATTGTTAGGATAATTAACCCTATAACTATTTATATTTATATTTATATTTATAAATATAAATATATTTTTTAAAAAACGATTCGTTACAATCTACCCCCTAAACAAAATTTCGTCCCCGAAATTAAAGCGGTACCTCGGTTCTCGAACAAATTAGGATGGTTGACCTGCAGCCAGTCTTCGCGTTCCCACGTCGTTTCTTCAATCCCTTGATGGCGCCACAAAACTTTGAAAAGCTTAATCTTCTTCCTTCGTAAAACCTTCTCTTGCTCGTCCACAATCTCGACGGCTTGTTCCTCGAATGTTGCGCCTTCATCTAAAATTAGATCCTTCCAGTCTAGTATGTGCTCGGTACTTCCGGAGCATGGACACGTGGAATACGTTATGAACCCTCGCTATCTGCGGTGGTAAGGCTACACGATAAGCAACTTCCCCAACACGTTCAAGAATCTCAAACGGGCCGATAAACCTAGGTGAAAGTTTCCCTTTTTGTCCGAAACGGATAACCCCACGTCGCGGCTGAATCTTAAAAAATACGTGATCCCCAACATTAAAAGTTAACGGTCGGGTCCTTCTATCAACATAACTCTTTTGTCTACTCTGAGCTGTCACTAATCGCTGCTTGATTAATTGCTCTTTCTCGGTCGTCTCACGAACAAGGTCTGGGCCCAACATGCTATTCTCCCCAACATCCGTCCAACAAACTGGGGATCGACACGGCCTTCCATACAATGCTTCATATGGAGCCATCCCAATGCTAGCCTGAAAGCTGAAAGCTGTTATATTTTAAAAATATATATATATAAATATATATTTTTTACACACTAATATATATGCATGTAAATACATATCCCTCAACAAGATAATTATCTCATTGTTAGGATAATTAACCTTATAACTATTTATATTTATATTTATAAATATAAATATATTTTTAAAAAAAACGATCCGTTACATTGCTCCTCACGTAATTGACTAGTGTTCGATTCTTGGTGTCAGACTATAAAAATGTAATTATTGTGAATCCCTCTATTGAATACATGGATGGCTTGCCTTTGACAAGATTATAGAAGAATTTATTCAAGGTAAGCATATACTGGCTTAGACAACCTTCACCATCTAACCAAACAATTTAATACTAAATTGTACTAATATGATTGGTTTATTTTGCCACTAACGACCGGTCGTAAATTCATATTATTAATTAATAAGTAAGTTTTTTTTGTGAAGATTTTTTTTCTTCTAGGTTATTAATAATTAAAACGAAAAGTATACGTAGGCCAAATAAGTAGGAGTAGTTGATTATGTGATGGACTAATTTGGAAGATAATTATTTCGAAAAATAATACTCCAATCTTTAGCAGTGCCATATAGACAATGTGGTCCCCCACTGCAATGCCCGTTTTTTTTTTTTAAACACTTGAACTAATTTATGCTTTTAATTTATAGAATTGATATTGGCACTCCTTTTTTTTTTTTTTTTTTATCTCTATTGGGTGAAGTTACTAAATCACCCTTTCATTTTGAAAGCAAGAGAACAATGTAATTATAAAGTATAAGAGTGGTTTAGTAACTTCACATAATAAATACAAAATAAGAAGGGAAACAGGGGAGGTGCAGCGCAGCGTGCTGTGCGGGCCTATTTCGACCCCGCGCCGGTACCGTTCCGACGATCAGAGATGTCCACCGCGTATAGCTCGTCGAGTACTATATGCGTACCAAAAATCAACTCGATCGGATATCGTTAAGTGCTTCATCGGAACACAAATATGTTGAAAAAAATAGTTTCAACGGTTTTCATCCAATGTTTTAAGACATGTGTGTTCCAATTTTTTTCAACTTATTTGTGTTCCGACGAGGCACTTAACGATATCCGATCAATTTGATTTTTGGTACATTTGAAGTACTCGACGAGTTCTACATGGTGGACGTCTCCGATCGTCAAAACGGTACCGACGCAACGCCGAAATGGGCCGCACAAAGACGCCATTTAATTTCACGCCAAATATCAATTCCATTAATTTAACATTCTTATCACAGTTTAGAGTTTAGACTTCAATTTTCTTCTTCGAAAGATAATTTTTTTAAAAGTTTAGTAACCCAAGCAAGAGATGCATTCTTGAGTTTAGACCCAAGCACAGTATAAATTTTCTTCTTCGAAAGAGAATTTTTTTTCAAGGGACAGCATGCATGTTGTCCCCATCCGAACCGTTTGTGCCAGCGATCAACGACCCAGATCTATTTGGACCCAAACAGATTTGCACCGTTCATTACCGAATTGATCTGGGCCATTGATCGCTAAGCATGAATTGTTCGAATAGAGACAAATGCATGATGTCCCTTAAGGAACAACACGCCCTCCGGGTCCTTTGGCCTTGGTCTTTTCTAGAACTAGATTGTGATTCATTGCTACTCTACTTTGAACAAATAGGCTATCACAAGTTTTGTTTTGTTTTTTTAGGATGGAGGGCCCTTTTTAAAAGTGATATCTATAATTAGCCCAACTTACAAGGCTTTCATGCACTCGCAACATCCTCTAATAAACATGATCAACATATAGTGTTTTAATACAAGAATTAAACTAAATTATCGCGAGTCAAACTTGTTACATTTAACACAACTTAATTTGGAAGCCTACAACAATTTTCATTGCTATTGGATGTTCTTTCAAATTTTAATAAGTTATAGTACTATTTTCTAAGGGGAGAGACTTGGAAAACGCTTCCATACAACCCACCCATTTGGGTATACCATATCCCCCCCAATCCAACGGTTGAGATGATGCCACGTAGGCAAAGTTGACCCGGTCAATAGGTCATCCGAAAAATAAACCCCTAAGAGGTATAACAAAAACCCGTATAAGGCATTACGGTTACGCCAAAGGTCCGGTCCAAATTTTCAGGGGCGTAACCTAATCCCATAAATAACGTAACCCCTACCCTTAAACGGCATAACAAGAGGTACAAAGACCCCTAAAAGGCATAACCGATAGGGTATAACCGGATTAGGGCATAACAACGGACTGTTAGGGGCATAACCCAAACACGTATATGGAATGAAAAACCTCAAAATGGCATATCAATAACCCCTACAAGCCATACCCTAAACCCCTAAAAGGCATAACCATTTAGAAAGGCCCCAAAAAACCCGTATGTGGCATAACACAAACCCCAAGTAGGCCAAAAAGTCCCCTAAATGGCATAACTCTCTGTCGAGGAAACCCCAAAGTTGCATAACCTAAGCCCCAACTGAGCATAACCATTGGTGCCATGTAGGTGGACCCAGGCGGACCCACCCCGGTTCTTTATAATCGATTTTTAATTTTATTTTTTTTGTTTGGTTAACTATGGTTAACATTTAGGTGTCAAATTAAGTGTTAATGATTTACTAATAATCGAATTTCAAACTTTTGCGGATCTCACGAAGATTAAACTATTTTAACAATCGATTACGTTAATATTGTTCGTCTTGTTGATAAAATCAATCTTGTAAAAAGTTATATCTCAAATGGGATTATAAAACTACTTCATTTGGGTAAAAATTTATTATTTACATGAAATTTACAAGATAGTTATCGTTCGATTAAATGTAAGTTCAAACTTGATGAATTAATTTTTTGTACAAACTATGTAATCGATATTGTGTGAAACATAGACGGTTTGGATCGCCAAAAAAAGACTCCGGTGGGTATGTTATGGTTTACAGTCAAACATGAAATGCCTCGAGATGTAGTGAAGATGAACCGATCTCGTGGCTATCGATATCCGATGATTACAAAATTTTGTCTCAATGGCATTTACACCGATATGTGAAATCCTAACGGTTCAGATCGACGTTATAAATTTTTACTTGAAGATGACTTTGCAATCCGATGATTACGTTCAATATAAGTGGTTATGAACTAAGTATATGCGCTATAGTTTAATGTACATTGGCAAATCAGACGTTCACATGAACTGCAAAACAATTGCAATGCAAAACAATTGCAATAATCGAGACCGTTGAAATTTTTTATCTTAGTGATCATAGTGTTGTCGTAAAAAATTAGATCGATCGGACTTAGAAATGTACTTGATCGAGACCCAATTTCATGAAAAAAATAGTTTTTTTGATCGAAAAATGGCGTAGCAATATCAGATTAACTTAATTTTTGGTATGAATGATCTAATACACGTAACGTTTAAGATAGATGATTCCGATGGCGAAAAAACTACATGTGGGGCCCAATTGACAAATCACAATAATGCACTTTATGTAAGGTAAACTTAACCGGCTGAGATGACATTGTTTTCGATTCCCGATCATCACAGATTTCCGGTTCTCTCATGGAATGTGCATGACCTAAAACATTATCGGTTCAGATTGGGCAAAGTAAACGTCAAACTATAAATTTATTTGACAATTGTTAGATTGTTACACTGTTATTTTGCAACATGAGAAAATTACCCAAAAATTGAATAAAAACCCTAGAACTTGGGTCTTCCGCCCATTTCCTTTCCCAACCCACAAACACACACAGACACCATCACCACTTTCCCTGCCCTTCCCCGTTAGACCTCCCCTCGCCAGACACAAGCACGACGGCGACGACCACCCTGTCGAACTCCAGCACCACGAGTGGGATGAACAGTACGTGACCATCAGCTGCGGCAGGACAATCATTTTTCATCATTCACCATCCAGTGGGGGATGGATGATACAGGGTATACGTACTCTCTATCTCTCTCTCTCTCTCTCCCTCTCTCTCTCTCTCACACACACACACACACACACACACACACAGAGTAACGAAAATGAACCTGTATGTTTGGGTTGTGGACGCTAGGGTTTGAGAAATGGAATTGGAAAGAAAATTTGTATGATTTGTATGTTGGTTAGGGTTTGGTAGTTAGGTTTTCAGAAGTCCAATTCATAATTTTTTTTTGTTTCATATGGTACGAGAGATTACGTTTCAATGTATGTGATTTATGTGTGAGATTAGGTGTGAGTATGGTTGTTTATGTGAGATGTGATGTTATATTATGTGTGAAATTGGTCATTTAACTCAATCATTACTGTTTATTTGAAATTACATTACTAGATTTCAGCTTTAAAGTACTGAAAAAGAATGTTGATAAATTGTGTGAATTGGCCGGTCAATCGATTAAGTAATTGATTGGTACCAGTAGCAGTAGTTTTTTGGTTTTATAAGTGATTGACGAAGTATTTGAATTATATTTATACGTATAACCATTGCGCCATGGTAGAGTTTGAAATTTCCATGATTGCTTGATTTGTATATTTGAAGGGCGAAAGAGTGTTTTTTCAAGGATGGAACTTTGAAACGACGGGCGGCAACCTCCTTCCTCTTATACAAGTATCCCTTCCTTTCTTGCACTTGTTAAGTTAATGGTGCTATAGCACATACTCTTACATAGGTTACTTTGTGCGACATTATCTCATACATGTGTTACATGACATTCATGTAGCAAAGAAGCTTACGCAAAATGGTCTGAAGAAAATGTTGGTAGCAGTCTGACAAACGAGGTCAATTATTATTTTCACAAGATATGTATTTAAAATATTTTCATATACTTGCATCATACGTTATTTTTTAATATGAATGATAATGGGATCATGGTTTCATGTGTTGGTACATTTGCAAACAAAGGTGGAAATTGGCCGGGAATGGAGAAATCTACCGGAGGAGATTAAGGAAAAGTACGTAAATGAGGCTAAGTTGGGAAAGGATAGGTTGGAAAATGAGAAGAAAAGGCTCGCCAACCTTAACGAATCGGATCTGCCAAAACCTAAGAAGGTGGGTACAAAATATATGTTTACTATGAAGTATTACAATATTCCGTCCAACCATGTTTAAAAGCTAACTTCCTTCTATGGTTTTGGTGTTGTTTCACATGCAGAGAAAGATCCAGACGCGTATTGCATTAAACCAAATCAAAGAAATAGTTGATAAATTTAATGACGACCAACGTAACGCTATTAAACTTATTGGCTTGGGAGGAATTTTGGAGCTTAGGTGTACAATGCTAAACCACGGGCTATGCTGGTTGGTTGATAAATTTGAT